>CM076578.1:1760099206-1760617718 GCA_034641835.2 Pinus albicaulis
AAGAACGAAAGCACAAGAATATACTTGACTGATATATATATATATATAGATATATATATATATATATATAGTCACGGGCCCAGTTCTTACAATGACCTTTCCTAGAGTCTTACACCATAACTACTTTCCCATGTTAAACCATCATTTTGCATCATTATCAAGCCTTCTTTAGATAGTCCATTAGCCTCTAACTTAAGTTATCTATAAATATGATGGAATGATATCTTCAAGAACTGTGCCTTGATTGTCTTCAACTACTCCAGAATGGGTTGCAAAAAAAATTCTTCGATCCTAAACCTCCATTCAACTAATTGATAATCAAGGAATCCCCAAAGACCTAGAATTCAGTCACCTCTCCTCTACTGCTACTGTTAACAAAAAATTTAGTGCCTTTGTTTCATCAGAGATGTTAGAGTTTGTACCAATAAATGCTTTAATTTTTGAAGATATGAGTATAATAGAATCACTATGGTATAGGATACCTCCTACAACATATTCTTCTTGTTAACCTTGACTAGCACTGTTGAAAATTGAAATAACACCATTCCCACTCTTAACAATAGAAAGATGGATCAATGTCCTTCCTTTACCAGTGTTAGGGGCTTTTTTATTTTGAAAGCTCAGTCATGACTTGAAGACACATTGAAACAATGGCTAATACTTACCTTGAAAGATGTCAGAGTTTCTGGAAAGCCAAATACATCAAAACACCATAATATGCAATGCCTTACAACCCTTTAAGTCTTTATTCAAAGCCCAATATTTAAAATTGAATACGATATCGCTCATAGGTATATATGCATCTAGTCACTTAGTTTTTTGAAGATTTTTGAACTTCTAAAGCTTCTTCCACTACCAAGGTGCATGCTCTTGCTTGTCATTTTCAATATCTTTGTCATTTTCTATTTCCATTCCTTGCTATGAGATAATGGTACTATCCAGAGTAAATGAACTGTTGCTTCAAAAGTAGTCAAAAAGACTTTTAATTGTACCATGATCATAAAAATAATTCACCATTATTGTATTACATTCTTCGTTGCTGCATTAAGCAATCCTATATCATCACGATGTCGATTGTGAACTACAAAAACCTTCACAAGAGTCACATAATATGATCACATTGCAGACACAACCTTATTCATATTGTCAAAGTCCAAGAGATAAAATGACATCCTTTTAACTTTTTGGGCTTGAGATGTTTCTCCTACACTTACAGAGCCTCCAATGTCATCCTCTAATGCATTTGCATGTCGCCCAATCTGACCAAGACACATTCTTGAAATCCCTTTGATACCATGGTCTATTTTTGTCTTATTTCTATAAAAAAAATATATTAGGGTTCAATGGACTAATGAGAAGAAAGCCCATTCCTCAAATACATTGGGTTCACATGTCGAACAACTGAAACTGTGTTAGTGTCATTGCAAACTTTTGTAGTTGCTGCATTTAGTGCCAAATTTTCAATTGGAGGTCCTTTTCAACCTCTTTATTCGCATCTACTTTTGAATAACTAACAAGAGATTTATACCAAACTATTTCTTTGTACACCATCCCTACATGATTCAATATGTTTGCATCCCCAGAACCAATTTCAGGCATAATTAATGTTGTGCTTTTCAATAAATGTGTTGAAAAGGATAAAATACCATCTAGAATTGAAAGTCATCTCAAAGTTCATATGTGATGTGCTACCTCAATATCTGCCAGCTTTGTTCTAGCCTACAAATCCATGAATTCATTTGCAGGTTTCATGTGTTCTCTCAAAGTAGTACAAACAACCCTTGTAAGAGGAGATGAGTGTTGTCGTGAAAATTTCTTAAATGTAAAAACAATATTTTGGGCACCTTGAAATGACAATGGTAAGAGGCATAAATCAAACAGTTGAAGCATAGCCTCTATACCCTTTTTCTCAATAAACACCCATGTATCTATATTATGCAGAATATTCTCTAAGAGACATGTAGCATTGCTTATACAATCTAGGAGAAAGAACTCCATGTTTGAAGACAATTTTTCAGCATAATTATCAACCCCTAACTCAGATGTCACCATCGATGATTCATCTCCATCCACTGAAATAATTTTTTGTTGTTCTAAAGTAGTCTTCATGGGAACATGCACATAAGAGCTGGCATTTTTTTGCAACAGGGAAGACACTTTAGCACCAAATCCAAGTTTTGCAATAGTATTTAATATTTCAATCAATACATCCACCGCATGCCCCCTCAAACAAGGAGCATGTCATATCATCTCATCCAAGGTAGATGATAAGGAACTAAGAGTGTCACTTGCCAAAGCCCGTGAGTAGGCTTTTGATGTAAAAAAAATCACAAAATATCTTAGAGCACCACAATCATTAATAGCTTGAATTATGAGGTTATTAATTCACAAAGCATCTAAGCATTATGGTATACAATCTACTGCATCTGCAAAAGGGAGGATACCAACCATGATGAAATCCAAAAAATCATTAGGCAGACCAACAACATCTAGAGCAGAATAGCAAGTTGGATCTTTGTAAATAAGATCACTTGTGACTATAGTTGCAAGTGAAAAGACCCCAACACCAAAGTCCTTTGATCTTCTGAATATATTGCACAAGAAAAATGGCAAAGAACTCTTCAAATCTTATAGTTTGGTAGTATTTCCGGGAGCATATGTGCCAAGAGATAGAGCCCAAGGCAAAACCTTCATAATAATTCTTCTATGATAAGGAACCAATGTGTCAAGTTAAGAAGTTTGCATTGCCTCTGACCTAGCAACATTTTTAAGAGGAGACTTGCCCTTGGAACCTGATTGTGATTCTCCACTCTGCTTCCTTTCTCCTCAAGATGGTAGACTTCAAATGTGTTATGGTGTTGTCCAAGGCTCCAAAACCCCTAAAGGACGTTTCAGCAGGATTACTATTGTCGATAAAAGGCTCAATAAAATGCACAATAGATGTTACTAAGTGTATATGTTGTGGATCCAAATCTTTGAGAAGAGGGAGCAAAGTTGGCATTAAACCCACATCCCATAATGCAGTGCAGCCAAAAGAAGAAGAAACTAGAGTTGTTACAAGAGAAAGCAATGCTTCTACTAAATATATCGAATAATAGGATGATTCACTGGAAAGCTCAGGGGGGTATTGGATATTGTTGATGCAATATTGAATATAGTTAAGAAGAGAAATATTATTACAAAGGCTTACCAAAACTCCACTCCCAATCCTTCTAAAATGGAGTTGACATTCCAATGTTTATTTTCATTAGATCTTGTTGTGGATTGACCAACTCCATAATTAAATATTTATTAGGGCCGAGAAGGTCATTCTCTTGAGAAAAGCACTACCAATTCATCTAATATCAATTAGTTTCATCTCACATGTATCCCCAAGAGAGGATGCCTTTCTTGTTGAATGTGAGAGCATGAAGGTGGCGCAACTATCGTAGGAAATCACCCTGCGTCTCCAACTCCAAATGGACTGCGTGCTAGATCCCAATTTGTGTTTCATGTTCCACCTAGCCAAGCCCATAATTTCTTTCCATGCTAACCAATTACTCTAGGAAATTCAAATAAGTGAGCTTGAGACTTGGAATTTGGTGTGCTAAATTTTCTTAAACCTAGCAACTAGCAAATTTAGTTTCTAGTAAATTTACTTGTTGTAGATTATTTAAAGTTTCAGCTTACTAAATAAAAAGCACTATTGGGATTTAACAAGTAAATAAAATAAAATCAGCGGTTGCAAATTGTACACCAATCCCACACATGCATAAACAGAAAATCTGCACATCAAAATTTGGTGTTCATTAAATAATATCTTATCGTACAAGGTTTTCCTTACTGGAAACATGGTCCTTTGTGGAAAATTACAATCTCCAACAACTATAGAAATTTTCTGGGCACCTTTGCAGGTTGTACTACCCAAATTATCCTACGAAACCACACAACTTGCCATCTGCTCAACCTACAGTGTAGCCTTTTTTTCACCTGTACGATTGTTTATACCCTTGCCCACAACACATGAAATAGTTTACTGCTTCAGGTGGCATGTGCGACTGCTCTGCTCACTTTGCACAACACATGCGTCCCTAATGCAACACACATTATTGTTTTGAACTCTCCACACAAATCGCGTTTCTCTCTCAAGATCAGTATGGACGCACTGTGCCATTGTTGTTGGATGATCTACAGACTTTTGTTGTACAAACTTATTGGGAATGATCCTTGCTACAGAAATCACTTTGCTGCACTGCAGATTTCAAAACATATCACTTGGATGAAATTCCCTTTTCATCCAATCACATGTCTAGAGTCTAGACACTCAAATCTATTTGGAAGTAATTGTCTGGTGCTACTATCATAAATAGGGGGAGGATGAAGGAGATGATATCACACAAAGAAAAATCCCCCTGCACTTTCCCCACTTGTTGACATCCTACAGGTCAAAACAGAACCTGCCATGGAGCATCACCCTCTAGACCCCTTGACACTCATATGGTGGCCAAAATAGACACTTGAGTGGAAAGCTTGATCAAACCAATCCCCTTGACATCCTTGGGGATAGTAACACATCCCAAGGGGCCAATGGAAGACCCTTTTTTTTATATTAAGACCATGGTTACAATCCCAAAATCTGCTCTACTATTGATATCGAGCCTTGCTATGCAACCAACAAGACACATAATATATTTGCAAGTATAGTAGGATTTTGCAACCATGGTCAAATTCCTCGTAAAGGGAAGGTCTCGCTGAAGCTAAACAGGAAGTTTCCTTTGTAGTTGCTGAAGTTACCAATTCTACATGGATATTGGAAAAAGATCTAGACTAAAGGGAATACATAAATATCTAACAACCATCCAGGGTGGGGTAAATGTCCAAGCTAAGGGATTCTAGTTAGGAAGAGAGTCCAACCCCACCAGGAAAAAAATAGTTTTTTATTCACTAAACACATCACTTGATGCCAGGTTGATTATGTCTAAACAAGCGTGAGCATCATCAACTAAACTTATCTAAGCACTATTTGGTATATAAAAGCTAATGTATTAGTGAAAAATGTGTTCTCCATAGTCACAAATCTAGGTCCAAACTCCACATGAGTCAACATCTGAATAATGAAACTCCAATCCACTCAATCAAAAGCTTTGTCAAATGCAAGTTCAAAGAAAAGGGGTTGCTGGCTAGTTTTTGTGCACATTTGAAGGTTTTACATGTTGAAAACATGGTATTGAGATTACTTGTTTGTACACAAAAATTGTGTTATCATTAGACAACCTTCCACGACATTTCCTAGATCCTTGGAGTCTTTGTTTTAGCCATGATCTTGTGTGCCACACTAAGCAATTTAATTGGATGCCAATCATGAATTGTGTTTGTGGCTGCTTTTTTGGGAATGTGTTTGCCAAATGAAAAATTTTTTCACTAATCATGGCTCATGGCCTTGTAAAATTCACACAGAATGCCATCTAGATTCTATACCCAGAGACATTCCATTCTTCATGTAGCTAAGTACTGCAAAATACTCCTCTTTTAAGAAGTCATCGTTCTTCAACCTGCTCTAGTGACCAATAAAAAACTTATGAAGATTGACCCTACAATAAGCATTTCTTGCAGCCACTACATGATCCATCATGGTATAAGGAGAAAATCATTTTGAAATTGCAATTTGAACATAATGTCAATTGGAGCGCCAAGAAAGTAACCATTTTCATGGAGTAATCCAAGATCCTGTTCATTGCCACTTTTATTTTCAAAAAGTCAAAATATAATTTTGAGCCCTCATATCCCTTATTAATCCACTGCAGCCTGAAAAAAACTCAGAAACCCTTGGAAATATATTCCCCTCTGCTTCACCTCCCTCTGAACCATTATGTCCTACCATGCATCCTCACCATAGAGGGACACATTATGGAGATCCGCTTCAATAGCAATGCACACCTACTGAAGTTTACCTTGCTGCAACTCCTTTCTGCCTTTTGCAGGCCATCATCCTACCCCAACCTCTCATGGATTTGACAATACAACATCTTTGGTTATAGCTTATGATCCAAGTAGATTGAAATGCATTTTTTACTATTTCTCTAATGGAAGTATGCAATGTCCCTAGGTAATTTTTGGCCTTGGGGTTCAATCCTTATCTAGGATTTTCCAATCATGAAAATAATCATAAGAACAATGCACATTTATCAACTCATATAATAGTAAGTACCCTTCTATATAATTCACTAATGATATAAGAGATATTTAACAATCATTTTTTTCTTCAGCAAACCACCACAAGTTAGGGCTAACTACCTAAGGAACAGTAGACTTATAAAACCAATAATCCACCAATATAATTCTGATTGTAATGTCAATAATCAATAGATAAATATTCCAACTGTAACCACACTAGCACTATCCAAGTATAGTTGGTAATATAATAATTAACAACTCACTTTCTAATTGTGCTGCCTCCAAACTTGTTTGCTGTTAGGAAGAGTTTGTGACAACCCTTTCTTAGTGGAGTTTCAATTTGCGGTTGGACTAGTCTCCTAACCTAGTCAAATGGCTGGTTAGATCTTATGACAGTCCCCTTTTGATCCAAATTTCACCCACGGTTGGAGATGTTATCCTGTTGCTACATCACGTCAACAAACTATAGGTTTTGGAGACCTGCTTGGGATGTTTAGTAATTGTTGGCCTGTAATTGGAGGCCTGTAATTTTTGGGAGTGGTTTCAAAGCTTCATGTGATCACAGACTCCTGAAAGAGATATCTTCTGTGGCCCTAAATACACTCAGGAGGAAGGCCGCCTATAGGTGATGCCCTAAATGATTCAAACTGGGCCCTAAAAACCACCTAGTAACCTACTGATCTCTTGTTTGGTTGAGAACAACCTCGCACCTCCTGTTTAGCTTTAGTGCCTCAGAAAGGACCCCTCACAACCTTACCTTTCCTTAACCAATGGTATGAGCTTGGGTACACCATAGACAGATCATAGAGAGAAGATCTTGCTGCCTAGAAAAACTAATGGTGGCTAGGCATCCTATAGAAAGACCTCTGCTGTCTTGAACATGGCGTATTGACCAATAATAACCACTAAGAATCTGTTTCCCTGCTTTCCAAAATAAATCATACATGCTCCAAAATATTATGTTGTAAGAGGTGTAACGAGTGGTTATTTTATGGCCTGTTACAACTTTGAATCTATCTTTCAAAGCCATTAATATTAATCTCTGTTTTAATCTTTAATTTTTCTGTTTCTTGTGTTCATTGGAATAATGCTCTATTTGGGAGCAAATGGATGGTTCGAGAAGCATGTAGAACTGTGGGATGTTATTTGTTTAACAATCCCTTCCTACTTATAGAACTGTGGGATGTTATTTGTTCAATTTGGAAGAAATTTATGTATTTACTATTTAGATCAAGTTTAACTATGTAATTGTTGCCCAACATTGCCATTTTTAGGTAAGATGTGGGTAGTCTTTAAGTTAGGGTCAAGGAGTGTTAACTGTTATTTGTTTTGTAGGTAATAAAATCTTATTTGACTACTTTTTGGCTCCTGGATGTAATAACTGTAATTCTTAATGAAATATCTGTGCCATTTGCCCCTAAAATATTGTTTTTAAATTTCATGTCCCCTATTTATATATATTTAACAAAAAATGCTACTGTACTAATTACTATGTAAGTGAAACCTTCATTCAAGGGTTTGATAAAAAGGTATGTATTCATGATCATTTTTCTTTTCTTCACTTCCACGTTATATTTTATCATCATTTGAAGTGATAAACAATTTTAAACTTGCTTGAAATAACCAAAAAAAAAAAAAGTGTAAAAAAAATAAAATTAGGTTTTGACCCTATGGGGATTTGAACCCAATTGTAGGGTAATAAATTTTATTATCATTAGCTTTACTCATATACTCTGAATGATGGGATGGTTTTTGTTATTATCTATTCGTTTCCCTAGCTTCTCTACCCATAGATCCAACACTTAAACTTTGCCTCTACACTTGTGGGTGGCCCCCAAGGGGTGGTTTAGCTTATTATTTTCCACGTCTTACTGCATTTCTCAGATCTATAGGTGCATAACAGAAAGTTACTTTATCATCTACAACCATTTACTAAAGCCTATAACAGGTTTTTCACCTCCCAATTTGTAAGGGCTCCTATCAGTCAACTTGGTGCTATTCGAAGTGTTATGTCTAGTATTTTGAGTGTCTTTATGCTTGCTGATTTTCATTTTTCTGTAGTCATATTTCATTTGTATATTTACTCTCATGAAGATCTTGACAAGACCACTATTTTGGGTGGTTAAACCACCAACTGATTTGGACAAGACCTACCCACTTATGATCCAATTTCAAACCAATCCATTTGAAACTAGGCAACCCATAGAGCACCAAAATGCGTAAAAACCAAAAACAAAATAACATAAAAATGCACCCCCTCTCTTTAAAGCCTAATCCTCAAAATTATCAAGTTCGAATTGCATCTGCAATAGCCAAAAAAATACCAGAATGTATCAAACCAATGGAAGGCTTTAACTCTAGCCTTTCTCATAGTTGGACAATACCTAGCATGGAAGTTGGGTTCAAGCCCATGGGTCAAAATTGGCACAGATGCAATATTTGTGATTGGGGAAAATGTCTTCCTGCTAGAGACACTTATTGTTCAAATTCTAGAGACACATCAATGCACACTTAATAGAAATGTTGTTGTCAATTGAATGAAAATTTGGAGATAGGGATGGGTCCAAGCATAGAATTTGGGACTTGAAAGAAAGCAAGGCCCACATTCGTTTAAGTGATTCGAATGATGAAATTTCTTGGTCCTATAACACCAAAAGTGGACATTATTTAACTAATTTGGGGTATTATCTTGCAATGAAAAACCTAGAAACATCAACAAAAAAATGGTGGTTCAAGAAGCTGTGGATGAAGGGAATTTAATCCTCATTTTATTTATACTAATTACTCAGCTCGACAATATTGGGTAGACCGTAGAACAAAGAATAATCCAATTCCATATCCTCTACCCACTGTGGGAAGAAGAAATATGGAACCTATCATAGGAATCTTGCCCATTCCAATGAGGAATGTCAAACATTTAGGCCAAAAGAGCTCCAAAAGGAAAAATACTTCATTTATAAGAATTATTGAGAGGTTGGAGACTTAGAGGTTGATGTCAAAAATCCTAGCTACATTGACTCACACTTGATGCTAATGCATAGAGATATCCTTGCAACAAGGAAGCTCATTGTACATAGAATTGCCAAATCAAGCACAAACTAGCATATATGGTCATTGATAATGACAACCAAAATAGCCTTTTCTTGCTTCATTTGGAAAAGGAACTTAGGTTACCAACCACAACTCATCCCAACTCACATTACCTTGGATGGGTCAAAGATGCACATTAGCTTGTGCTAATCGGTTGAAAAAGATCAAAATGTTACTAAAAGATGGCAATATTTTGCCTAATATCTCATATGTTCTTACAAACAAAGATGAGAAGACTTATGAAAATAAGATGATGATAACAAGTTTAACTAATTGCATAAGTGTAAGTAATATAAGTGGCATTTAAAAAATTAAGTGGCTGTGATGGTACTTTATTACCTATAACACCATGAACTGTGTTAGTAAGCCACTTTTATAACCTTCTCTCTCTGTTGATCAAACATGTCACAAAGATGGAGAAACAAGCTTTCAAATTTTTTCATTTCAATGAGTCTTCAAGCAAAATTTGGTCACTAGGCATTAGGTATAGGGGTTGCTTTTACTCCTGTCAAAGTTGTCCAAATGTCGGTTCATGTCACCATTCAGCTGAGTGTACCATCATTCATAGGGTTTTCATCATCATTTCAAGTTCCATTGAGTCATTTTACACATTGTTCATGCTTCGGGCTTAAATGGTGTAAGGTCCGCCTCTCTCAGGCTTTGGAGAATTTTTCTGGGATGGTCAAATCATCGTACAAAACTTCTGTATCCTGATGTTCATACACCTTCCCATATCCTTAATGTACATTATTAAACACTTCCCATCACTGATATCCCCCAAATTCCTCATTTTCGCACAAACCCTAGTTTCTTGCTACAACTTGGCAATTTTCTAGGCTAGGCCTGTGTTTTGCCCTTTTTGACCCCTTCCCCTCACTCAATTTCTGAGATTCCACTTTCCCCTACTTCCTAACATCCCTCCCTACTTCCAAAAATTTCCCCAAGAATTTATAAGCCCTTTATCCCCTTCATTTCGCTCTATTTAATAAAATCCCTTGTTTCACATCGGGATCGGCTTCACTCAAAAGATGTTTCAGAGCAATAAAAGATTAATTTTGGAAAAATGAGAGAGGTTTTTGTCCAAAACATGCAAAATAAGAAAAACCTCCCTCACTTTTTACACAGGTATCATGGTTTTATAGAAATGTCAAAAATATCGTTGCCTCAGGAGAATTGAATGCACCTCTGAAGTGACCTTGGGAAAATCAAGATTTCTCCTAGCATGGTTGGCTAAATGACTTTCTTGATGATTCAAAGGATAACT
The DNA here is from genome assembly GCA_034641835.2 of Pinus albicaulis. Lineage (NCBI taxonomy): Eukaryota > Viridiplantae > Streptophyta > Pinopsida > Pinales > Pinaceae > Pinus > Pinus albicaulis. The sequence continues at coordinate 1,760,109,714 of CM076578.1, forward strand.
AGACAAAAATATATTTCTAATGAGATATCACGAGCTAAATTTGGAGTTGAGGAAGACCTTCAAAAGTTGACTGCAACAGCGCTCTGCCTTGAGGCAGCCTCATTCTGCTCATTTTGACAAGTTCTAGGATATTTGATTTCTGACAGGGTAAATGAACTCCAAATTTCCAAATTACACTTCTATTGGAAAGGAGAGTCCAAGAGATTTCCAACGAGCTATCACACACTCAATTTGGACACCGGGAAGGCCTCCAAAAGCTACCTTCAAAATGCCCTATGTAGCGCACTACTCACAAGAGGCGCGCTACCCATACAGGAGGTGCGCTACCCACTTAAGGTGCGCTACCCACATAACACCAAAAGCCAGAGTTAATTAACACAGGCGCTACCCACTTGCTGAGCACTACCCGTTGGGCAAGGGCGCTACCCATACAGCGACAGAGCCAAAAAATTTTGTTTTTGCGTCCGATTTTGAGTTCAAACGCCTCCATCGACTTGCAAGTAGGTTTCTAAAGGTTGCTCAGTAAATTTTAGCATGATTGTGGTGTTATTAATGTTGGGAAACAAGCCTTGGTTGAAGAGAAATGTATAAACCCTACATTTATATGCAGGTTTATTCCTTAAGGGTTTCGAATATATATGGACAGTCTTGTGAAGGGTTTGTGAACTTTTATGATTGGTATATATGCTCATGCCTGTATTGCTAGTGGCGTCCTAACACATTATGTACATAATCCTCCCTCCCTTAATTTATCATCTTACCACTGCTATCATGTCCTTCCATGTTTTTACATAGTCTTATGTTGACTTGTCCATATCCTCCATCACCATAATATTACCACTACTGCCATCATCATTCTATTACCACTGTCATGGCCATTTGTTTCACTATGGTCATTGTCATGTTGTTCCTATTCTCCATTTGATAAAACACAGTCCCATACTTGTTTGCTCCTTTGAAAAATCCTTGGCCATCATTACAAATGCTACACACTACATTCGCATTTGGTACTTATTTGTCAAAATCACTTGTGATCCAAAAACAGAGACTGTTTCTATGCCACTAAGACATAGCTATTACCACTATCACTTGTTTTATTATGATGTTTTGGTACATGTGCAATATATTTGGGTTTTGAGCATACATTGAAACTTTGAATTCATTACACCTATATCAACATACATATTGCAGACATCTTGTTTTCAGAGTCATGTTAGAGACAGATTCAGTTTATGAGCAGGAGTATGACAGTGATTCCACAGCAGGGCATTACTTGGGAGGATTTCATCTCCCGTGACTTTTTCACAGCCGCCACGTACCCGCCTCTCCCGAGGTAGTGCATGATGAGAGCCTTCACACCTAATTTCCCGACATTCTATATTTGCTATTATCATAATGTTCCATTGTATAAAATTTATTAATATACTAAATAGGCCACAAGGCCTTATTTGCAATACACGATTTATGGCGTATCTCACCCGGTGGAAGGGGTCTCGCCACCATCAAAGCAGAGCGAGTATTATTCCACATGATGTGAAGGGGTCTCACTCTTCGAAAGACAAAAACACAGACCTCAGGACAGGGGAAAGAAGCCCATGCATGATGAGGGCCCATCAGGAGGCCGGGGCACGGATTTCATGATCATTGATGTTGATGCGAGCTCTCCTAGCTCGAAACTGAAAGAGATCATCCAGGAGAAAAGGGCCGAGAATGACACGCTGAAAGATAAATTGTAGAAGGCTCAGTGGGTGATAAATTACCTGGAGCAGCGCAACAAACAGATTGAGGATGAGCACACACTTTATGAGCTGCGGTGAATCCGTGAGGATCGACAGTTGGCCCGGAAGAGACCTGGTGATATGACACCGGCCGATCGAGATTCTTGCCTCACGCATGTTAAAATTGATCTGGAGAAGTTGTTGGCAAAGGCCAATAGAGAGAAAGACATGCTTCGCCACATGAAAGGTCATTATTGGGCCCGCATGCATGTCTGCAAGGCAAGAATGAAGATTCTGAAGAGGAGGTTGAGCGAAGCACTAAAACGGCGGAAAAGGCCCGATCCACTCTGGATTTTGGCCGAGGCTTCATTGGCTTGGCATGATACATGATGGAGGGTCTCTGCTCTGAATTTGAGCAAATTCAGAGAAATTTTTTCATTTTGAAATATTTTGGTCCAAAAACAGATTTTCAGTTATACGGGTAGCACCTCGACATGCTCACTTTTGTTTGGGACACTTGCTGAAGGAAATATTTGTATTTTTGGGTTTTTCATGGTAATTTATGCATGCTCAGGTACTGCCGAAGCATTTCATCAGATTCTGGATGGTCAAAAGGCCCAAAAACACCATGAAAACCACCTTGCTGCCACCTTTTGCACCAGCAGGAAGTACTTCTGGGAGAATTAAGTTTTGGAGGGGTAAATGAGCTCCAAATTGGAAAATTCCACTTGGGTTGGATAGCCAACATCCAGGGATTTCCAACGAGCTATCATGAAATCAATTTGGATGCCAGGAAGTACTTCAAAATCAGGTTTAAAGTCGCGCTACCCATACAGATCAGGGGCGCTACCCATATAGATTTTTGGCTGATTTTTCACCTTCCAGCTCAGAATTTCGGCCAGTTGGGACCAGTTTTGCTTGTGGATGTAATTTTTGGGTTTTCATGATGTAAATTGATGGTTGGCATGTAACTTTGGCTCATTTTTACCTATTCTAGAAGATTCACTCTCAAAAAAGTGAAAATCATGTAAATGATTCAGTTTCCACTCTTTTAGAGGCAAGTTGTTAGCTGCCTAGATTTTAGTTCCTTGATTAGAATTTGGTTGGAACTTCTCCTAGAAGGAGGAATTCGACCCCTAGAGGCATGTGAAGGGGTTAGGATGCTCTATATGATGTAATTTCTCAATCATTTTCAGAGGTTGGATAGGTTGGACTCTTGGGAAACTTTGGCACACATTGTACATATTTTTCATATTTTGGCTAAGGAAAGATCAGAGGCAGTTTTGGCAAAGACTCTAGATTTTCTAGATCCTCAGGATTTCAAGTTATTGATGAAGCCTCGCTATTGGAAGCCATTTTGAAGTGTTTAATGTATGCCATCTCTTCTTATGCTTCTGAAACTAAATGGATGAGTAGATGAGGTTGAATCCATTGTTTACAGTGCTCTGCCTTTGAATTCATTTAGTTTTACATGTTTTCGCCTGTTTGGAGAGGATCCAAGTTATTCTTTGCCCTCTTCAGCTCCCTGTCATTCTAAACTATCCATATACTCGATCAAAAGCATCAAGACTACTGCCTACCTCGCCCCAACTCGAATTCTACAAATATCTGGCCTTATCCCCGGACCCAAAATTGTTTTTTTCCCATTTCTCCAACGAAAACCCAAAAAATCAAAATCAACTTCCTTACCTTTTACTAGCTCTGAAATCAAGATTTCTGCAGCCATTCAGCCCCTTTGAAGACCTTTTGCCGAGATAGACCCGGAGAGAGCCCTCTCCTGTCCTCGTAGGGCTAGCTACGAGGCTGAGCTTGGTTTGATGTTGCCTTGAGTTTTACCTTATTTCAGCCTAAGGTAGATTTGAGCGCTAACATAGTGGCGACTATACTGGGGAAAAACTCAAAAGTTTGCTTGTTATAGACTCGAGGTCCCAAGTCACGCTGTAGCCTTTCGAAACGCTCGTTGCTATGCATCAACGAAGTAGATAAACGCTGTCGTCGATCTCCGCTTAATCCTCAGAATCGTAGCATTTAACTTGTACCGCACATGTATCAAGTTCAGATCTGATCGTTGATGGTGGACAACTATTAGACATAAGAAGGCTGAAAATCATTCACTTGGTGACTCCAACTCAATGTAGAGACTCCACTCGAGGACTGACTCTTTCTCTAAGAAAATGGAAGGATATTACACTAAGTTCAGGTACCCAAAGTGGAATGGTATTCAGGATCTAGTCTGCTTTCTTGTAAATTGCTTCTTTGCTGTTCTTGAAGCTATCTTGAAAGCTTTTCAGAATTTTTTGTATGAGAAAGGTGATCAAAATCTTCACTCGACTTATTCAAAAAGTGTAAATACTGAGTTTCCCTTTGAGCCTGGCCTCCTTACTTTTCCCACATCTTATGATGACTCTCTTTAGAGTGATGAGCCTGGAAACAAAACTGATCCCGTAACTCTTGTATATACTCCTACACCTTATATAGTCCCAGATAGGTATAAACCTCTCGTTTTACCTTCTGTTCTTCATGCTTTCCCTAAAAATTATGACCTATATCTACCAAGATTTGACGGTGAACGTAACAATGTCAACGAGAACATGCGGAATGCTTTTTCTGAGACTTTTCTAGATCTTTTTGAAGTTGATGATGAAGATGTTAGTATTAGGCTTTTTTCTCTTTCTTTGCAAGGCCAAGTGAAGAGTTGGTTCAAAGCCCTGCTTGATGCGAGCATCACAGATTTCCAACAGTTTGTCAAAGTTTTCCTTGACAGGTGGATGATCGGACAGAACTTTTTGTTGGTTGTAGAAGAGTATAACCAGCTGAAAAGACTGCCAGAGGAGACAGTACAAGAATTTTCTACTAGATTTAACCAAGTTTATTATTCGATGCTGCTTTTTGACTTCTAACCTTCTCCTAGATCTCAATTTGCACTACCCGGGTGCCTTTGATCCGGAAATGGAGTTTCAGCTGAAAGAAAATAATATTGCAACACTCCATGAGATGCAGAACAGTGCAGTAAATGTAGAGTCTCATTTGCTGATCAAAAGAGCGAGGCTGAAAGAAGAAAAGAAGAATTTTTCAGAGCAGCTGACACCTTCAGAGGAAAAGCTTGATCTTTTCGTAAACGCAGTAGAAGAGATCGTGCGGAAAATGACTGCAAAAAATGAAAATGACATTCAAGAACAAGCGGCTGACCCAAAACATTTTGTTTCTGATCCCAGTTGTCATAGTGATTGTTTTATAGATCATTGTGAAGAAGAGAGAGCTGTTGATATGATATGTATGTTTGATGATGTGTTTTATACCGATGAATTGCCTCAGTTTGATTAGTACGATGATGATTATGTTCTCCAAAAAGAAGCCGATCTTGCAGACAAATCAATAGCTGATTTTTTAGAGGATGGTCACTTTCGGCAGCTCGAGTACAGTGATCAATCAATGCATATCAGCTATGAAAATGATGAGGAAAGTGCAACAAATTTTGAAGTAAGTGAAGGATCTTTTCCATTTTGTTTTGACTCGTTTCAGTTCATTAGAGATAACTTCCATGCAATCAGAAATCAAACGTCAACAAGTCTTGATCTAGATCGTCTTGACGGCAATAAAAACTTCTCATATTCAGACTTGCAGCCCCTGAAAGTCATTGATTGTCAAGTTGCATCTGAAGACTTGGAAGCGGGCACACATGATTTAATGATTCAAGATGACTCCATACCATTTTTTTTTGAATCATTTCACTCTTTGCTGGGTAAATCAGATGGTAAATATTCAAATGAGCAATGCATAGGAAATCAACAATCTCTCAAAGGTTAATGATGAGACAGACTGGATAACTAAATTCTTGAGCAGCCCGTAGCATCGCATTTATGGTACCTACCAAATGAAATTGAAGGTCGACATGATGAAGTTGTGGAAGATGAAATACATGATTTGATGATGCGTGAAGATTCTATACCCTTTTGTTTCACATTTTATAAGGCAGAATCTTCGTAATATATCTCAAGAAAAAGAGGAACAGCCATTAGGATGTCATACAGTTTTAAGGGATACAGTGCAGCAGTCTTCTCAAGTTTTTGATGATCCTATTGCTCGTGTGTTGGATGGTGTTTGCTGTAAAAGTTTTCCTTTATTAGCTAACCATGTGCCGGAAAAGAATGTTGATGATGATCTTATTCAAAAGTTGCCTTCATTGTCTTGTCTAACATATTTTTCATTACAAAGCTCATTTCAAGGTTTGCAGTCATATGAGGAGATTGATAAAGGAGACTTTTGTTTTGTCTGGAATCAACAACAAAGTTTGGTTTTTCATGAATTTCAGGATCCTTTTGACAGCTTGCTGCAATCACCAAAGAAAAGCACCGCAGATGTGAGGAAAAGTTTAAGATCAAGGTATAGAGATTATCTGGACCAGAGCTATGTTTATGAAGATCCTTTCGCGGCATTCTTGCAGTCATCGAGTCAATTCATGCTTTGCAAGTTTATCAACAGTCCACTTGGTTCAAAGTTTCCATGGGAGTTGCCTTTCAGTATTTATTTCTCGTTGTTCATAAGTAAGCATGTGGGAAGAAATCAAACAACAGCCAGCATGCTTACATGGTTGCATTGGCTGTTCCATTTCACTTGATCGGGTGGTGTAAAGCACAATTAGAGTAGGTTGTATTGAATAAGCTCTACTTTGAGCATATTTCCAAATTTCTTTGTCGATTGTGTTTGTGTATCGAAAGGCTTTGAAGTTGCTGAGAGTCAATTCTTCCAGGTCAGTCAAGTCATCAATTCTCATCATGCACTGTCCCTAGAGAGTTTTTGATTCCATTGCCCAATGGATGAAGGAACTGTCTGCTTTCCAAATATCTGTAGTTCTTGGCACCTCCAAGGAGCTACCATCCCCATTGGAGCCAATGTTAGTGTCAGCCTTTGCAGCCTTCATTCAGTGATCAAACATGCTCTTACAAGGTGATGTTAAGGTGTCAAAGTCAAATTTTGTCATTTCAATGAATCTTCAAGTAAAATTTGGTCACTAGGTATTAGGTCTAGGGTTTGCTTTTACTCTTGTCAAAGTTGTCCAAATGTCAGTCCATGTCACCATTCAGCTGAGTGTACCATCATTCAGAGGGTTTTCATCATCATGTCAGGTTCCACTGAGTCATTTTACACCTTGTTCATGCTTCAGTTGTGCCTAGGTAAGGTTCATTTCCCTCTCCTACGGTTTTGAAGGTAATTTCTCTTGGATGGTCAAATCATCAGAAAAAATTGTATCCTGATGTTCATACACCTTCCCCTATCCTTAATGTACCTTATTAAACATTTCCCATCACTGAGATCCCCTAAATTCCTCATTTTCACACAAACCCTAGTTTCTTGCTACAACTTGGAAATTTTCTAGGCTAGGCCTGTGTTTCGCCCTTTTGGACCCCTTCCCCTCACTCAATTTCTGAGATTCCACTTTTCCTTACTTCCTAACATCCCTCCCTACTTCCCAAAATTTTTTCAAGAATTTATAAGCCCCTTATCCCCTTCATTTCGCTTCATTTCAACAAAATCCCTTGTTTCACACATCGGGATCGGTTTCACTCAAAAGATGTTTAAGAGAAATCGAAGATGAATTTTGGAAAACTGAGAGATATTTTTGTCCAAAACATGCCACGGAAGAAAAACCTCCTTCACTTTTTACACAGGTATCATAGTTTTAGAGAAATGTCAAAAATACCGTTGCCTCAGGAGAATTGAATGCACCTCTGAAGTGACCTTGGGAAAATCAAGATTTATCCTAGCATGGTTGGCTAAATGACTTGCTTGATGAGTCAAAGGATAACTAGACAGAAATATATTTCCAATGAGCTATCATGAGCTCAATTTGGAGTTGAGGAAGAGCTTCAAAAGTTGACTGCAACAGCGCTCTGCCTTGAGGCAGCCTCATTCTGCTCATTTTGACAAGTTTTGGGAGATTTGATTTATGACAGAGTAAATGAATACCAAATTAAAACATTCCACTTGGGTTGGAAATTAGACTCCAAGAGCTTTCCAACGAGCTATCACACGGTCAATTTAGACATCGGGAAGGCCTCCAAAAGCTACCTGATAAATGCACTATGTAGCGCACTACTCACAAGAGGCGCGCTACCCATACAGGAGGTGCGCTACCCACTTAAGGTGCGCTACCCACATAACACCAACAGCCAGTGTTAATTAACACAAGCGCTACCCACTTGCCGAGTGCTGCCCATTGGCAAAGGCGCATCTAAGGTTGCAGACAGAAGCTAAAAATTGTTTTGCGCATGGCCAGATTTAAACGGCTCCATCGACTTGCAAGTAGGTTTCTAAAGGTTGCTCAGTAGATTTTTAGCATGATTGTGGTGTTATTGATGTTGGGAAACAAGCCTTGGTTGAAGGGAAATGTATAAACCCTACATTTATATGCATATTTATTCCTTAAGGGTTTTGAATATATATGGATAGTCTTGTGAAGGGTTTGAAAACTCTTGTGAATGGTAGATATGCTCATGCCCTGGCAAATTGTGTACATCATCCTCACGCCCTTAGTTTATCATCTTACCACTACTGTCATGTCCTTTCATGTTTTTACATAGTCTTATGTTGACTGGTCTATATCCTCCATCACCATAATATCACCGCTGTTGTCATCATCATTCTACTACCACTGTGATGGCCATTTGTTTCACTATGGTCATTGTCATGTTGTTCCTATTCTCCATTTGATAAAACACAGTCCCATACTTGTTTGCTCCTTTAAAAAATCCTTGGCCAGCATTACAAAGGGCTGTATACTACATTTGCATTGTCTACTCATTTTTTAAATTCACTTGTGATCCAAAACAAAGACTGTTTGTATGCCTATCCACTAAAACAGAGCTATTACCACTGTCACATGTTTTCTTATGGTGTTTTGGCACATATGCAACATATTTGCTTGAGAATGCATCGGGCCTTTTGACTTCACTACACCCATATCAACACACACATATTGCGTATAACTTGTTTTCAAAGCCATGTCAGAGACAGATTCAGTTTATGAGCAGGAGTCTGACAGTGATTCCACAGCAGGGCATTACTTGGGAGGATTTCATCTCCCGTGACTTTTTCACAGCGCCACAGCCGCCTCCCGAGGTAGTGCATGATGCGGGAGAGCCTTCACACCAGCCTGACATTCCTGAGATTGAGCATATCAGTGCTCCATTGTATGTGACATACCAGCGAGGCCACATGGCCTTATTTGCAGCTACACGACGAGTATTATCTCCACCCGGGGTGGAAGGGGTCTCGCCGACTCCATCAGCAGAGCGAGTATTATCTCCACATGATGTGGAAGGGGTCTCACCTTCTTCTTCAGCACAGGTACAGATCCAGGACAGGGGCAAGAAGCCCATGCATGATGAGGGCCCATCAGGAGGCCGGGACACAGATTTCACGATCATTGATGTTGATGCGAGCTCTCCTAGCTCGAAACTGAAAGAGATCATCCAGGAGAAAAGGGCCGAGAATGACACGCTGAAAGATAAATTGCAGAAGGCTCAGTGGTTGATAAACTACCTGGAGTAGCGTAACAAACAACTAGAGGATGAGCACACACTTTATGAGTTGCGGCGAATCCGTGAGGATCGACAGTTGGCCCGGAAAAGACCTGGTGACATGACACCAGTTGAGCGAGAGACTGAAATCACGCATGTTAACATTCATCTGGAGAAATTTTTGGTGAAGGCCAATCGAGACAAAGACATGCTTCGTCACATGAAAGGTCATTATTGGGCCCACATGCACGTCTGCAAGGCAAGAATGAAGATTCTGAAGAGGAGGTTGAGCGAAGCACTAAAACGGCGGAAAAGGCCTGATCCACTCTGGATTTTGGCCGAGGCTTCGTTGGCCGGACATGATACATGATGGAGGGTCTTCGCTCCGAATTTGAGCAAATTCGGAGAAATTTTTCTCATTTTGAAATATTTTGGTCCAAAAACAGATTTTTCAGTTATACGGGTAGCACCTCGATGTGCTCACTTTTGTTCGGGACACTTGCTGAAGGAAATATTTGCATTTTTGGGTTTTTCATGGTAAGTTATGCATGCTCAGGTATTTTCGAAGCATTTCATCAGGTTCTGGATGGTCAAAAGGCCCAAAAACACCATGAAAACCACCTTGCTGCCACCTTTTGCACCAGCAGGAAGTAATTATGGGAGAATGAAGTTTTGGAGGGTCAAATGAGCTCCACATTGGGAAATTACACTTGGGTTGGATAGCCAACATCCAGGGCTTTCCAACGAGATATCATGAGCTCAATTTGGATGCCGGGAAGTACTTAAAAATCAGGCTGAAAGGCGTGCTACCCATACAGATCAGGGGCGCTACCCATATAGATTTTTGGCTGATTTTTCACCTTCCAGCTCATAATTTCGGCCAGTTGGGACCAGTTTTGCTTGTGGATGAAATTTTTGGGTTTTCATGATGTAAATTGATGGTTGGCATGTAACTTTGGCTCATTTTTACCTATTCTAGAAGATTCACTCTCAAAAAAGTAAAAATCATGTAAATGAATCAGTTTCCACTCTTTTAGAGGCAAGTTGTTAGCTGCCTAGATTTTAGTTCCTTGATTAGAATTTGGTTGAAACTGATCCCTGAAGAAGGAATTCGACCACTAGAGGCATGGGAAGGGGTTAGGATGCTCTATATGATGTAATTTCTCAATCATTTTCAGAGGTTGGAGAGGTTGGACTCTTGGGAAACTTTTGGCACACTATTGTACATATTTTTCATATTTTGGCTAAGGAAAGATCAGAGGTTTTGCAGCACCTGTTGGGATTCTTGTGGCTTTCAGTTCTTGATGGTGTTTTCTCTCAGTTTATTGTAAGTTATTTCATGTTTAATGTATTCCATCTCTTCTTATGCTTCTGAAACTAAATGAATGAGTAGATGAGGTTGAATCCATTGTTTACAGTGCTCTGCCTTTGAATTCATTTAGTTTTACATGTTTTCGCCTGTTTGGAGAGGATCCAAGTTCTTCTTTGCCCTCTTCAGCTCCTTGTCATTCTGATCTATCCATATACCCAATCAAAAGCATCAATACTATCGCCTACCTCGCCCCAACTCGAATTCTGCAAAGATCTAGCCTTATCCCTGGACCCAAAAATTGTTTTTTCCCATTTCTCCAACAAAAACCCAAAAATCAAAATCAAACTTTCCTATCTCTTTACTAGCCTAAAATCAGTACCAATTATAAGTTATCTCAGCCCCTTTGAAGATCCTTTGCCGAGATAGACCCGGAGAGAGCCCTCTCCTGTCCTCGTAGGGCTAGCTACGAGGCTGAGCGTGGTTTGATGTAGCCTTGAGTTTTACCTTATTTCAGCCTAAGGTAGATTTGAGCGCTAACACTTGGAAACACATTTGGCAGCTCAAAATTGCATTCCAAATTTGATCAAAACATAAATATAACACCTACACTACATTTTGATGTCGATGATGAGTGTGGCAGAGATAAAGAGAGGTCTATTCCTAAGACAGATTGTGAAGTGCAAACAATGGGATGCTTCATTATAGCCAGTACTCATTTTGAGGCAAGTGTTAATGACCACCCTGTTGAAGAAGACAAAGAACAGTTTCCTACAATTTTTTCGGCCTGCTCAGCTGGATTTCTACACTTGGACATTTCTCTTCATTTTATTCACCCATATCAGCAAGAGGGTAGGAAACAACTTTCTACCAATCTTGCAATCACCGGAGAAGACTTAGCACATGATGACAAGGGTATCATGCCATGCCTTTTTTATACACTGGAAAATTGAAATTCAGCCAACATATGACAAAATCTTGAGTGCAGATGGAGATAATGGACGAAACTATAGTTTTAGTTTCTCTGAGAATGAGAGTAATAATAAACTCATTAATGAAGGGAAAGCTTGAAGATCCCCTAAGGTTCAAGAGACCAACAGTCCTATATGCGATTTTGAATATGGTAGAAACTTTGGCACCTGTAATGATGTGCATCTCCAATCAACATTACCTATTAAGTTCGAATAGAACAGTGCAAGATCCTATATTTTTTGCTTTGACATCCATCCTACATATGACATGGATTCTAATGAGGAATAAAAGAATGTTGATCATATCATCAAGTTGTTTTGTGAACCATATGAGACAAAGGAAGAAAGGTCAATTCCATTTGTTGAAGGCATCCTTATTGAAGATGAACAGTCTTGTCATATTGGAAGAACTAACCAATATCCAGGAATACAAGAGGACGTCCGCAAACCCATAATTGATTTACATAGTGAGAAAAATCATTTCCAGGTTTGTATCTTATTGTTCATAGTTATGATAATTGATCTTCAAAGGAGGTTGTTCTCCTAACTACAAATTATATTCGGTTAGCTTTAATTTCCCATACAAAACAGCCCCTTGTTAGCAACACTAATGTTCATGGCCAAGATAAAAATGTTCCTCTGTTTGATCCAAAAACATTGGAATTGAAGTCTCAATATTTCCTTTGACCATAATGACCCAAGGAGACATGATCTTTATAATTATGGAGAGCCAGAAATGGATTTCTCTCCCAACTCAAGCTAGAATCTCAATGGGCCCAAAATATACCCTCTACACCAAATTATTTTATGGGTTGTTACCAGTATTAAAAATAAGTTAGAGTTTCTTCTATTTCCTCCTCAGGGAATTTTATGCAAATTGGTTCCAAGATTGAAGCCAAGTTACATAAGACCATTCAATTATTTTAGATGAAGGGAATTTCATCCTCATTTTCTTTCTAATAATTACTCAGCCCAAAAATATTGGGTAGAACAAAGGAGAAACCAATACCATATCCTCTAACCTGTAGGTTTTAACCCTGAACAGAAATTATATACACACGAATCTTATAACAGAAAATAAAACAATAGCGAGAGAATAAAACATAAAATAGATAAACACAAAGATTTTCCCTTGGATCCCAAATCGGGACTATTCCATAGGGGGCCACAGGAGAGCTTAGTCATTGGGCCAATTCTTCAACACCCATTGTTTCTCTACACCAAGAGAACTTCTGAGTGCTCACAGACTTTGTTAATGCATCTGCAACATTCTTCAAAGTGTCCACCTTTACCAGCAACACCCTTTTAGCTTCAACCATATCTCTAACAAAGTGATATTGAACATCAATGTGCTTTGTCTTTGAATGATAAGCAGGGTTCTTAGCCAAGAAAATTGCACTTTCGCTATCACAGTCTATCCTTATAGCTTGTTGTACCAACCCCATACTTGAACACAATCTCTGCAACCAAAATGCTTCCTTGCTTGCATGAGTGGCTGCTATGTATTCTGCCTCTGTAGTTGAAAGAGCCACTACAGACTGTCTTTTACTCATCCAACTGACTGCGCATCCAAATAGGCTAAACACATACCCACTTGTAGATCTTCTTTGGTCCAGATCTCCAGCCCAGTCTGCATCAACAAAACCACGAATGTCCAACATTCTTTCCAATCCCAGTCTTCCCTGGTAGCACAAGCCATAATCACTAGTGCCACGTAAATATCTGAAAACCCGCTTCACTGCTGTCCAATGCTCCTTCCCTGGGTTTGACATAAACCTGCTCAATACTCCCACTGCATGTGCAATGTCTGGTCTAGTACAGACCATTGCATACATCAGGCTACCCACTGCACTTTCATATGGAACATGGGACATATCCTCCTCTTTTTCTTGTGTCTTGGGACACCGGCTTCAGACAATTTACAATTCTATGTGAATAGGAACATTCACAATTTTAACATTATCCCGCATATTTAACCTCTACAATATAGTCTCGACATACTTCCTCTGGTTTAACCAGAGCTTCCTCTTTTCCCGATCTCTCTTAATTTCCATGCCCAAAATATAGTTTGCAGCACCAAGATCCTTCATGTCGAATTTGGAGAACAGTCAGGTCTTCAAATCTTAGATAATTTCTTTGTTATTTCCAATCAACAACAGATCATCCACATACAAGACCAAATAAATAACATGGTCACCAATTAATTTAAAAAAAACATAGTGATCCTCCTTTCTTCTGGTGAAGCCAAGTCCCCGTATATAGGTATCAAATTTTTGATACCACATCCTTGGTGACTGTTTTAACCCATATAGAGACTTCTTCAACCTACATACCAGTTCTTTCTTACCCTTCACCATAAAGCCTTCAGGTTGCTTCATGTAGATCTCCTCTTCTAGATCCTCGTGAAGAAATGTTGTCTTCACATCCATCTGTTCTATCTCAAAATCAAATGCAGCCACAACATATAAAATTAATCTAATAGAAGTAACTTTGGCAACAGGAGAAAAAATATCACCAAAATCAATTCCCGACACCTGGGAATAACCTTTTTCTACCAATTGAGCTCTGTATTTCTCCACCTTGCCTTATACATTCATCTTCTTCTTAAACACCCATTTTCTCCCGATGGGCTTCCTTCTAGCCGGCAACTCCACCAAATCCCATGCCTTATTTTTGTGCAAGGATGCCATTTCATCAACCATGGCCTCCTTCCAGAGTTTTCCATCCTCTGAATCTACTGCCTCCCTAATAGTTCTGGGATCATCATCAGTTATAGTTAAGGAAAAACCTGAACAGAAAGCAGATAGACTATACCTTTCTGGTTGCCTTCTTTCTCGAACTAATCTTCTCAAAGCTGGAGTTTGTGGCTCTTCCTTTTCTGAGTCTTCTTCTATTGTAGAGTCTTATTCATCCTCCTTTTGCTCAAACTCTATCTTCTCAGGTTCCTTCCGTAAGACTTCATGAGTAACAACATCTTTCACCTCTCTAAACACCACATCTCGGATGTACACAACCTTCCTTGTTTCTGGGTTCCAAAGCTTGTAATCCTTTAAACCATCCTTATACCCAATAAATATGTACCTTTCAGATTTATTATCCAACTTGGTCCTTTTCTCCTTTGGAACATGTACATATGCATCACATCCAAATACCCTTAGATGTGAAAGAGAGGGTTTCTTACCAGTCCATACCTCATGTGGAGTCTTATCCTCCAACACCGATGAAGGTGATCTGTTAACTAAGTAACATGCAGTCTCCATTACCTCTGCCCAGAATTCTTGTCCTAACCCGGTACCACTGAGCATGCTTCTTGCCTTTTCCATCAGTGTTCTATTCATTCTTTCTGCAACTCCATTTTGCTGAGGTGTGTATGGAGTAGTCTTCTGCCGTGCTATACCACACTTCTTACAGAACTCTTAAAATTCCTTCTTGCAGAACTCCCCACCATTATCTGTCCTCAGCGCCTTTATCTTCTTCTCTGTCTGGTTTTCCACCAGAGCCTTAAATTCTTTAAATTTGTCAAAGACTTCAGATTTCTTCCTCAAGAAATATATCCATGTATTCCTTGAGAAGTCATCTATGAATGAAACATAGTACATAGACTTTCCTAGTGATGGAACTGACACAGGTCCAAACACATCACTGTGCACAAGTTCTAATATCTTGTTCGCCCTCTTAGCACCAGAAGGAAAACTCACCCGATTCTGCTTCCCATATACACAATGTTCACAGAAATAGAAATCTAGAGAGAAATTAGACATACCTTCTACCATACCATTTCTATGCAGTATTCAAAGGCCCTTCTCTCCAATATGTCCAAGCCTTTGATGCCATAACATGGTCTTTTCTCCAAAGACAGCTAGGCTTTCCGCTCCACTTTCAGTAACCATAGAATTGTTACACCCATCAATAACAGTGCTACCTTGTAGCTTATACAAAGTTCCAGTCCGAACTCCCCGCATTAATACCAATGCTCCCCGAACCATCTTGCAGGCATCTTTCTCAAACACTGTTTTTACACCTGCATCATCCATCTTGCTTACAGAAATCAGATTTCTGGCCAATGCAGGAATATGCAGAACACCAGGAAGTGTTCTAATCCTTCCACCTTGCAGCTTCAGCTTGACCTTTCCACGTCCAATGATTCTGGCCTTCTTATCATCCCCTAGGAAGACATCACCACCATCATATTTCTCATACTCACAGAACCACTCCCTATGGGGAGTCAAGTGAAAGGATGCACCTGAGTCAATCAACCATGACTCATGATCTACATGTGTATTTGAAGAAGAAGCCAAATACACATCCCCACCTTCATCCGAGGTGGTTTTTTCCTCTGCAGAGGGAGCATCATCAAATCCCTTTCCTTTCTTAGGAGCTTTAGATTTGTACTCCTTTTTGTAGTGCCCTTCCTTTCTACATTTCTAGCACACCTTTACAAACTTTCCAGGAGATTTAGATCTTCCTCTAGATTTTGATTTCCCAATTGAAACCTTATTCTTGTTTCTGTTTTGGGACCTTCCTCGTACAGATAAGGCATCTCCATTTTGACCCTCCATATTTCTCCGTCTTATTTCCTCTGACAGCAAGGCTGAGACAATGTCATCAAAATTCAAAGTAGTTGTATTGCTACGTATTGCAATAACCAGATTGTCCCATGAGTCTAGTAGAGAACACAACAAACTGATGCACTTATCTTCATCTGATATTTTAATATCAAAAGATGACAGCTGACTTAACACAGTATTGAAGGCGTTCAGATGCTCTGTCATCGAGTCTCCATCCTTCATCCTCAGGTTATACAAATTTTTCTGTAGGAACAAATTATTCACCAGAGACTTAGATTGGTACAAAGTCCCAAGTTTTTCGCACAAATTCTTCACCGTAGCTTCCTCAGATACATTCAACAATACTGAATCTGAGACACACAACCGTATTGTACTCTTATCCTTCTGATCCAGTTTCTTTCAGTCTTCATCTAACATTGCCGTTGCTTTAGTACATGGATCTACTATGATCCACTGATATTTATCCACCAGCAGATCCTCCATCTTGAGCTTCCACAACTCAAAACTCTGACCATTAAATTTCTTGATCTCTATCTTTCCGCCACTCGCCATCTTCTTTCACCGCAAGAATTGATTCCACAGATCTCCCACTGAACAGGGTCTACCTCAGGCCCAAGAAAAAAAACCTCAGCAGCAAAGGCGTCCCCTTGAAGCTGAAACAACTCCGATACCAAATGTAGGTTTTAACCCTGAACATAAATTATCTACACATGAATCTTATAACAGAAAATAAAACAATAGCGAGAGAATAAAACATAAAACAGATAAACACAGAGATTTTCCCCTGGATCCAAAATCAGGACGACCAACTTGATTTTTCATTATATTCCTTTTAGTGTTACAACACATATATATACATGCTGAAGCATAAATAAACCCCAATCCATTAACCCTAGATTAGAACATAACTGTAGTTCCCTTAACTGGATCGACAAAATACCAGGGGCCGAAAACCATCGTACCCCAAAACCATGTGCAAACTCATGCAAAAAACATGGGTGGGTCCGCCTATGAGTGGGGCCGCACACCAAATTTTTTTTTGCCAGGGCGCTGCCCCGGACCCCGACAAGGGGGGCTACCACCCTCCTTGTGACCCCCCTACTGTGCTCGGCGCAACATACAACGCGTGAGGCTAGTAGTGGAAAGAATATAACACATACCCAACATACCCACTGTGGGAAGAAGAAATATGACACCTATCATAGGAAGCTTGCCCATTCCAATGAGGAATGTCAAACATTTAGGCCAAAAGAGCTCCAAAAGGAAAAATACTTCATTTATAAGAATTATTGAGAGGTTGGAGACTTAGAGGTTGATGTCAACAATCCCAAATATATTGACCCACACTTGATACTAATGCCCCAAGATAGCCTATCCAACAACAAGAAAGCTCTTTGTACATAAAACTGTCAAATTAAGCACAAACTAGCATATATGGTCATTGATAATGGCAACCAAAATAACCTTTTCTTGCTTCAATTGGAAAAGGAACTTAAGTTACCAACCTCAACTCATCCCAACTCACATTACCTTGGATGGGTCAAAGATGCACATTAGCTTGTGCTAATCAGTTGACAATAGATCAAACTGTTACTAAAAGATGGCAAGATTTTGTCCAATATCTTATATGTTCTTACAAATAAAGATGAGAAGACTTACGAAAATAAGACGATGATAACAAGTGTAACTAATTGCATAAGTGTAAATAATATAAGTGGCATTTTAAAAATAAAAGGAAGACTACAAAAGAGGAATGCCACAAATGCAGATATATTGTTGTACATAAAATCCAAAATATAATGAAGTCAATTGTTGGAGAAATCAATGGGGTCATTGGTAGTTGTTTGTCTCCTAAACATGAGAGTTGCAATTAGATGTTTACAGATACACTGTGATACATTCCCACTTTCCACTTGTCACCTAGTATTATTCTCACCTCTTCCTCCTTGCTTACAAGGAATTTTTCCCTAAATTAGAAAAATGGAAGCCACGTGTTTGACATTGAAATGGGTGGTTGTGATATATCTTTGGGTGATGAATGTGTAAGAACACTAGTAACTAGTTTTTTGAGTTAATAATTCTAGCAAGTAAATAGATTTGATCTGTTTTCTTAGATAGTTGGTTTTGGGATAATTTAACATCCTAGTTGTATCTTTATTCAGTAGATTTGTAATCTGATAGGTGGAAAATTGCCAGGATGGTGGTTTCAAAGAAATTTTAACACATACTATCAGATTGGACATTTTGATAACATGCATTTTCATTAGTTTTCATGACTTCCACTAATTTTCCATTGCTCATTTTGTTGGTTAACTAGAGGATGGCTAGAAGCTAATGGATTTAGAGCACTTACATGTCTTAATTTTCAAATTATGTAATTTAAGTTTCAACGAAATCCAACTTAATATTTAGTATTTCCCAAGCCACATGCCTAAAATTGGGCATGGTAAAATTCACGAGTTCATATCTTTGGCATAATTTCAATTCTTCAAACAATTATTCTGCTCGCATCCTATGAATAACTACAAAATGGAAATTCCTACATCCTAGCAATATCAGTATGCGTACATGATATTGTTTACCATGTGCCTATCATGAGTCCTTTAATGATTATGTGTAGCCATTTTCACATAGATACCAACAGAGAAAATAGTTTGACATGGCATTCACAGCATTTCTTTCAATAATTGGAAATTTCTGCAATTAAATGAGGTATTCCACACTATATTATTTTTTGGAAATTTAAAGATCAACAATATATATTTAAGGTAGTAGTGAAATAATGTTCCCATAAATTAAAAATGTCTAGTTCATCTAGAGAGGAAAAACGTATATGAGAAGCCTCAACACATTTCTACAAATTGCAATACTGAAAGTAGTATGACCGTACCTCAGTCCCAGCTTTTAGCTCAAGTATCTTCTTTGAAACAACCCCAACTGCTACTCTTCCAATTGTTTCTCATGCTGAAGATCTGCCACCTCCCTGCATTTTCTAGAAATACAGTTATAACACATAAATCACTAAGTTGTATCTTCAAAAGTAAGAAGCATTTAAAGATAGGCATACTACTCAACAAATAGGCATGCTTAAGCATACCTGAACTAAACAAACACCATATTTGAAGTCATATGTGTCATCCGCATGA
This sequence comes from Pinus albicaulis, assembly GCA_034641835.2. Lineage (NCBI taxonomy): Eukaryota > Viridiplantae > Streptophyta > Pinopsida > Pinales > Pinaceae > Pinus > Pinus albicaulis. The sequence goes on from CM076578.1 coordinate 1,760,128,946, forward strand.
GATGGTCGATAGGCTAATGAAATTTCACTATAATCTTGTCAAGTTCAGTAAAATGTAATCAAGAAAGAGTGGATTTGGAATTTCAAAAGCTCGTGTGTTGTAAAAAACTATCTCAATTACTTTGTAAAACACAATGACGAAATTTATGACACAATCCTGTTCTCCATTCAGAGTATAAACTCTGTAAACAAGCGCTCATGATTTTAGTAGACGTAATCATCATAGAGTGAACTGTCCCTGAGAACTTTTATGATTTATCTAATTACTTATCACATACTATTACTATAATGACATATGGTTAGACTTACCAAGACCACATATTATTCCTAGAGGTCATAATCATGTTTAAAATTAATCTATTGTTATACAAATTTGTTCATGAAGAAAGTTGTCATTTATGAAAATGTCACTTCCAGGTTATATAGTACCATCATTCTGAACTCCTCAGCTCACTAGCCACAAAAAATATTGTTTCAAATCATAAGGTGTTTCTACCTCTCATTTTCTTTAAGGATCAAGAATGCTTGATTCATAGTCAATCTCGAATAAGGGTGTTTCCATTATAGACTTACACAATCTTCATTCTCTTATTGTAACAGTCCCCATGATGACTAAAGGTGTTGCTATCACTACTTTGCATGCTACGATTTTCAAAATCAAATGATCTGCTTCAGACACCCTACAAATTATGAAGGAGAGGTCCTTGACTAGATCATGACGGTCATGATGGGTTTTGAACATTGTTCAATATCTTAGCTTTTCTACCTTTTATAGGACGAATTTCCTGTAATGTGAAGAAATGTGAAACTTGTATTCTTGAAAGGATATGTGAATTGGATGCTGCTAATATGACCTATACCTAGCCTTACACTTACTTCAAATGAGAAAGGATAGAAATCAAACTAAGTTGATGTACCTCTGATGTCCTGAAGATGCATGTTGTTTTACTTGTCATTATGAAGATCAAAATTTTGGAGATGTCACAATAGGTTACTGCTCACAATTCAAGTCCTTGGAGAGCTAATATTTGAGATGTCTTACTAGGAACTGAGTCTTGATCAAGACTTCTGTTGTAAACCCTTGGACTAGAGAAGTCTTCTTGCAAGTTTGAACTCATTCTACATCAGATGTATACTTAGACAACTATCCTTTCAAATAGTAAAATATTCATGCATGAAACTTAAGTGAGATATGCCAATGACAATTTTGTTCTTTAGGCCCTAGTCCTAATAACAAATATTTATCATACTTATGTTTAATAGTCTTGTTCAAAGTGTAGAGGAGGGGCCAAAACTTTCCAACAACTGCTTATGAGAACCTTAAACAACAACAAACTGTAATCTGGTTTAGAACTTCAAATCAAATTTAAGAGAATTCAGGACAAATAAATCTTGGTCTGTATTGAGGTTGTTTCAAGTGAACAATCCGCAAGACAGGTCATTTTGTTATAGGGCAGAAGAAGGTGATTAAATAAATCCTCAAACTCGGACATAAGAACCTTTGTACCTAGATTTGTAATCTTACATTAAAACTCAAATAAGAATGGATTGCAATCTTTGAAACTTGGATCAACATGAGCTGAAGTCATTCTTGAAACTCGGAGAGGCATGAAGTCTTATCAACGTATAGCTATGACTCATATAGCCAGGTGTCAAATAGTTGTCAAGAAATGCTTGTCGACTGAGCCCTTAGAGTCTTTAATACACCTTCATATATCCAACGAATCCCACACCACAATAGGACTATTACTTCTCCAAAAGTCAAAATATTTCAGAGCATACCCACTTGAAGTGACAAACATACAAAATGAAGAATCCAAGATCAAACAAAACCTTTTGTCCTTAAGGAGGTCTGAATGACTGCTTCAGGACTGCGGGAAAGTTTAGCATTTCATTCTTATAGTGGTACTACAACAATACTCCTTGTTTTCCAGAGTATAAGAATCAAGTCAATACTAGGCCTCTTGTATGATTTGGCCAGACTTCGATGAAATCAATTCCTGTTAAAATTTTTGAGCTGCCTCTTATTCTGACATACAAATAACTACTAGAATCCTATGAAAAATCATGTCACTATGAAAACTCAACGTTTACTAAAAAATTTCATAGTCAATGTAAGGATCCTAGAGGAAAAATATCTCTTGTGCTATTTCTCATTTCAGCTACATACCTAATGAGTCACGCTTTCAAGGTAGAATATCTAACTTCTCAGTTGTATTGCATTCTCTTCTTGCTTGGGCTTGTCCTCACCTATGCTCTGATATACATGGATTGCAATTATAGCATATGTTAGTGTCGGTATCTTCATCCCTTCGTCAGTGATCAATTTTCTCTTGTTGCATTGCATATTAGGTGTCTCATTTAGTCAGCAGCATTCCATTAGGAGCATGGATCATCTGACGGTAGTGGCTTGTTGCTCATGTTCCACATGTCCTTTACTTGCTGGCCTATTTCTGTTCATTAAAATCATTTACATTCATTTTTTGTCTCATAGTTTGCAAAAAGTCATTTTTAGGGTTTTAGTGTCAATAGGTCTAGGGTTTCATTAATGAGGTCTTCAGAATGCCCAATAATGGTCAGCAGGCACATGAGCAAGTTTGAAATAAGGTTTCAGTGCTAAAAAATCTCATCATCATATGCTTAATAATGTATTTTTCTTCAAAACTTTGTTTTGAAGAAAAATAGAGTTTTTCGTCTTTATGTATAAATGTAATGTAATTTTAAGTTTTCTCAGTTGTAATAATACTATCACTGGTAACCCTGGTCACCTTTGTCAAACTCCAGTCATCCATTCCCTGCAAGAACAAACAGAAGGACATCATTTAGTCAAAAAGCCAAAATGAAGCAAAACAGAGTTTTTTAAAAAAAAGTGTCAAAGTCTGAAACATTGCAAAGTGGGTTTTTTGAAAAAGAATCAAAATCGTTGGCATATAAAAAAATTTCATCTTTCCAAAGTTCATTTGTATGCCAAGAAGACAGTGGTGAGCAGAGGAGAATTCGTGAAGAGCAAACCAAACAGTTTGAAGGCGAAATTTTTGCAAGTTCAGTCGCGCGACACATTGGTGGGGTGTCGCGACGCATTGGGCAGGCGCGACGCATTGGTTCGGCCCCCACTGTGTTGAATTTTCTCTTGTGCGACGCATTGAAGCTATTCAACGCACTGGGTTTGTTGCACGACGCATAGGGCTGCAAGCAGTTTCATCACCATTCCTTTCAAAATTTCAAATCGACTCGGTCCCTCTTTGTCCAAGTAAGTCAAGTGAACTCTCCATTGCCAATGAACATGGTCTTGTGATATTTATGAGGATTTCAATACAAAAAATTCAAACCCTATATTATCTTGTTCAAAGGATTGTTTCCTTAGGGTTTAGAAATTGGTTTTGTGCCTATCACTCCTACTTCCTCACCTTGTATTCCCTCATCACTGTTATTATTGTTCCATTTCCCTATTCCCTCATATCCCTAAATCATTCATTTCCTACCCCATTCCCATTATCCCACATCCTAATTATAAATTTCCCAAAACCCAATGATATCCTAAAAAACCTAGTGACTGTCCCTAAACTCTTCAATTGATAGATTTCACTTGGCCATATTCCATCATTTCCCCTACCCTTTCCCTCCATAGTCCCTCACTTATTATCACATATTTGGCAACAAAACCAAAGACACCAAACTCCTCATATTCATCCAAGACAATATAGACTTTGGACGTCATGGAGACATATACCTCTTATGACTGAGACAATAATTCCACAACTGAATTGCATGCACCTAGAAGACCTCACAAGAGTGGCAGACATGTGAGGGAGGAACCTACTTCATTGGCTGAGTTGCAGGCTTTTCCTCTTGCTATGGCATGTTTTCAACAACAATCTTGTTATCAATTTTGTGAAATGGTTGCTAGGGTCCACCATCATCAAGAGCTAGCCCGATTGTTTGTGTTTCATTTACATGATAACCAAGTCACCCTTGCAGGTGTGACATTCACTTTAACACCTGAAACTATCTCTCAAGCAACCGGAATTCTAAATGTTGGAGAACAATGGAACAAAAGGCAACAGGTTGACAGGGTGCACTATGAGCCATCTATCAAGCCTAGTTTTGTGAGACAACTCAGCAGAGTTTTTCCCCTCCGGTTCCTAAAGGATTCATATGCTCCTCTGATGAAACTTATTATCAAATATTTCAGTTGTGAAGGCCGGTTTTCACGTCTTTATGCCTATCATATCAGGTTGCTGATGCATTTCATCAGGGTGAGGATGATGAACCTCCCTTATTTCATGTGCCAGAATATTGAGAATATGACCACTCTCATGCAAAGGAAAACTCCTGAGCAGCAGTATAACAGTATCTATCACTTTGCACTCATCAAAATTGTGGTTACGCATAAGCTCGGCTTGTAGGGTATTTCATGGGAGGATTTCATTTCTAATGATTTCTTCACAGTTTCTCAGGTACCTTCGGAGGCTTTTCATGAGGTAGGTGAACATTCATATCAGCATGAAGGTCATGAGACACAGACCACTAGTATGCCGGTGTTTGTCAATTATCAGAGAGGCACTAGAGGGTTATTTGCAGCCGCCAGGCGAGTATTATCTCCACCTGGGGTGGAAGGGGTCTTGCTTCCATCATCAGCAGTACAGGTACAGGTACAGGACAAGGATAAGAGGCCCATACATGATGAGGGGCCTTCAGGAGGCCAGGATACCGATTTCATACTCATTGATGATGAGTTGGGCTCTCCTAGCTCAAAGCTGAGAGAGGTTGTTCAGGAGTAGAAGGAAGAAATAAAAACTTTGTTTGTCAAGTTGCAAAGAGCCCAATGGATAATAAAATACCTTGAGAAGTGAAACAAATAGTTGTAAGACCATCTAACTATCATGGAGTTGCAAAATATATGTGAGAACCGGCAAGCTGCCCAAAGGAGCCAAACCGAGATGACATCCATTGAGCAAGAGATTGAGGCCGATCGAGAAAATTGGCTTGAAAGGGTCAATATTCATTTGGAGAAGCTGTTGGAGAAGGAAAACAAGGAAAATAACATGTTGAGGCACATGATGAATCATTATTGGGAAAGAAATCATGTTTGCAAGGCACGAATCAAGATCTTGAAGGCTAAGTTGAAGAGGGCATTAAGGCATCGGAAAAAGCAAGATAGACTTCAAATTTTGGTCAAATCTTCCTTGGCCCAACATAGTGCATGATGGAGGACACTCAGCCCAAATTTCAAGAAATTTGGGACACATTTTGCAAATTTTGATTTTTTTTGGCCTAAAAACAGATTTTTCAGCTCAATGCGTCGCGCCACTTGGCGCGTGCTTATGATTGGGAGCTCCTCTTGGGTAAAAATTTGTATTTTTGGATTTTTCATGAAAATTTATGCATGCCTACATATGGAAAAGATATTTTGACAAGTTTTTGGCTTCCATAAGGGTCAAAAACACCCTAAAAATGACCTTTCTTCCCCTTTTTGGACACATAGGAAGAAGTGTTGGGAAAACTCATTTTTGGAGGGGAAAATGAAAACCAAATTCATAAATTACACTTGTGTTGGAAAGTAGACAGGCAGACCTTTCCAAGAAGCCCACTTTGAGCCAATTTGGATCACAGGAAGGCCTCCAAAATCAGCTCCAAACTGGCGCGACGCATAGAGAAATCAGGCGCGGCGCATTGGGGATTTTGGCTCATTTTTGACTCAGTAACTCTGTTTTTCGCCTAGTTTTAGCCAGTTTGACTTTCTTACTTCCAAATGTAAAAATATTGATTTAATTTGATGTAATTTGATGTAATTTTGTCAAATTTTTACTCATGGAAGTAGATTCATCCATCAAAAGGTGAATTGCAACTGAATGAATCAGTTTCCTATCTTATAGAGGCAAGTTGTTCCACTACCTATTTTCTAGTTATTAGTTTATATCTTGTTGAAAAAACTCCTAAACTAGTGAGCTCGACCCCTAGAGGCTGGGGATGAGTTATGCTTGTCTATATCTTGTAGTTTTTCAGTCATTTTCCTAGTTGGACACTTAGGAATGCTTTGAGCATCATTGTACATTTCATCTCTGTAGTTTGGCAAAGGAACAGACTAGGGTTTGCAGCACTCCTTGGTATTCATGTGGCTCTTTATTTTGATGATGTGTTTCTCTTTGTTAATTTAAGTTTACTGGTGCTTTATGTATATCATCTTCCCTCTTATTTCTTCTTAATTTAAACAAACAAGGATAAAGGTGGAATTCATTAGATTTGCAGTGCTCTACCTTGAGTTTTGTTTAATTTTCTATGTTTTCAACTGTCTGAAGATGATTCTTGAAATTCTCTTGCCCTCTTCAACTCCTCACCGGTCTGAGCTATCCATTTCATTCAAAATTGAAGCATCAAAATAGTTGCCTACCTTACCCCATTCAGATCCCTGCAAAACTGCTCATTTCCCAGACCCAAAATCTACCCTTCCCTTTGATCCAACAAACACCCTCAAAACCAAATAAAACTCTTTTACATATATACCTAGCCTAAAATTAGCCTTTATTCAAAGTCATCTCAAGCCTCACTAATTATTTTTGCTGAGATTGACCAGGAGAGAGCCCTCTCCCAATCTGGTAGGGCTAGCTACCAGATTAAGCGTGGTTTGATGTTACCCTAGAATCTGCCTTTCTAAGCCTGAGGTAGATTTAGGCTATAACAACATACAACATGGAAATTTTGTAACAAGCCACAGGGCTTAAATGTGTCAAAAACTAAACCTTTAATGCTATATAGTAACATTGCACTACTTCCAATGACTTGAAGGAGTTACAACTCTACTAGATTTCACCCTCAATACCTCTAATAGATGTCTCTAGCATAACTAGTTTGTTTGATAGATGGCTGAGCATTTCTCAGGTGTAGCCCGACATCTTCATTCTCTTATTGTAATAGTACCCATGATTCCTGGAGGTGTTGCTATCACTACTTGTCATGCTGCAGGGATAAAGAATGTCTATATAATATAAGATCGACCATGCTATGCAGTCCCTCTGTTCTTTGAGTTATGAGACTGATAAATTTGATTACACCCATTGCAAATGAAATTATTGGGCTTCTCCCCATTTTGACGTAAATACATTATTCTTCCTTCATATTTGTTTGTCTAAGGAAGCTTCTATGTAGAGTCCAGATCTGCCTATCTATTCTATTGGACTCAGACAGAAAACCCACCAAACCCTTGTTCAAAAAAATGTTACACGAGGCAGAAAATGGTAGGATTTGCTGAAAAAAAACCTAGATTGGCCAAACCCACCACCACTAAAGGTCCTCCTGAAATGGAAGGCAACTAAGAAACAACGCCATCAGGACAAGAAAATGGTTGTCAAGTTCTAGGTGACATTGGGAATGTTGTTTCTGCCATGCCCCAAAGGAATGAATGTGTTGTTGGTTCTAAATAATTTTTTTATGTTCAATTTTCTAGTGACAAGGAAATATGTTGCCACATTATCAAAAAATCAAAATTTTGTATAGGATTCCCAACCTGTGAATAGACCTGATGAGAATCTGTGGGTGGGAGCGAAGCAAAAAAATACACTCTCATTTATAGGGAACAATAAACATCAAATTGCGCATGAAATTGATATGGAAGATTAGATGACATTAGAGCCGACTATACCTTCTGTGGTTCAGACTGAGGAAAGCTATGAAGTGGAAATGGTAGATTCAGTTGATCCGATGTCAGACATCAACGAGTCTAATGCAGGAGACCCAATGGCTGTTTTAGAATATATACAAGACATTTACAGTTTGTATAAAACTAGGGAGAATTTTAGTTGTGTTCCACATGACTACATGTCCCAGCAATTAGACATAAATGAGAGAATGAGGGCTATCCTAATTGTCTAGCTCGTTGAGTTGCACATGAAGTTTGAGTTCATGGATGAAAATCTATTTTTGACTGTCAACATTGTTGACAGATAATTTCAAGACATAAAGTGATGAGAAAGCATTTGCAGCTTGTAGGTGTCACCGCCATGCTTTTGGCATGCAAGTATGAGGAGGCCTTTGTTCATGTTGTTGATAACTTCGTTCTAATCTATGACAATGCGTACACTAAAGGATAAGTTTTACAAATGGAGAGATTGATACTTAGTACTCTACACTTCAATATGGCAGTGCCAACTCCTTATGTCTTCATGAAGAGATTGTTGAAGGTAGCTCAATCTGATGAAGAGACAGAGAGATTGTCTTTTTTCTACATGGAGCTTTTCTTGGTGGAGTACGCTATGTTGAGATATCAACACTCCATACTTGTGGCGGCCGCAGTTTATACTGCACAATGTATCCTGAAAAGAATTCCATGTTGGAATGGAAGTATTGAATGCAACTTTGGGAATCTGCCAAGATGATGGTGCATTATCATCAGAAGGCAGGGGAAGGGAAGCTTATTAATGTTCACAGGAAATACTCTGCCTCCAAATATGACCGTGTAGCCAAGATAGAACCAACTATATTTATTAGAGACATGGTCCTCTAGGATACTGATAGATTAATAATAATTTTATAGCATGGTTTACTAACTATGCAAGCTCATGTCATGTATTTTATTAGGTTTTTATTTTATGGATACGTATTTTAGTTGGAGTTCATATGCTAAATTAAGCTTTAATGTGATCATGATGACATCCTAATTCTTTAATGGACAAGAAGAGCACTGGCTTAAGTTTAGTACCATTAGGATTTCCAATAACTGCTAAAACAAATAAATTGATGGTGTCTCAAGGGTTGGCTCAAAGCACTGAATCTTCCTCTGACCCTCAATCTACTGGGGGTATATCTGGTGGAGCACCTAGTAGTGGGGCTAGTAGCAATCTTAATACACAAAATGGATCCATTGTATCGAGTACAGGTAGAGGGCCGACCATAGTGCCAAGTTCTCTATTTCCTACTGATGTTTATGTTGTATTACAAAGTCCCTATTGGATTCGTATCATTTATCGCAAGAAGTTTGCAGTTGATATGTGCTACTTTGCTAGTGATCAAGTATGGCTGCAGCCAGCTATACCACCTAAGGGTGGTGCTCCTGAAGGAGACTGCTCCTGAAGGAGACTCAATGCTCTATCCACAATTTCAGAAATTTATCGTGAGGTATGTTGATGTCAGATTAAATACTATGGAAACTCATCTTAATCCACATTTAGGGGTCCCAGGAACTTTAGATAATTCAAGTATGAATGTTGGGTAGTCTCCCATCGGCAGTGCCAATGAATTAGGCACTGTTTCTCCTGGAATTTCTCAAGCAGCACCATTAACCCGAAGGGAAGACACTATATTAAATAGAGTAACTAACATAAAAAATGTGTTGGAAACGCAATGTCTAGCGACATATAAAGCGGGAATGAATTTGGTTGAGTTTCCTAAGACTACAGGAACTGATCTGCCAGTGGATGAGGATGAAGAGAGGTCTATTTATGTTCAACTTGGGAATGATAGTGGTTATGGAGGTGGTTGGGTCCCTCTTGCTTCTCTTAAAAGAATTTACATGACATTGTGAAGTATCTTGGAATTCTATGGTCATTTTACCAGTTACTAGACATTCTGCACTCGATTTTGAAAGCAGATGGAGAATTGGTTGATTACTTATTCTGTGATCCAGATTTTATTTTTCATGTCAGGGGCCATGTGTATGAACTATGAAGTAAGTTTTCCTGATTTAGGAGGACAAAATAAACTTCCAATTCAACTTCGAATGCAAGGTATAAGTGTGGAGAATTATAACATGTACATGCTAGCGCAGCAGTAGCAACAACCACTACCATGAAAGCAAAAAAATAGGAAGGATGAACTAAATTTTCAGGAAATTGATGAACTATGTGACTTTTTTAGCAGGGGCCATGAGTATGAAGTAAGTTTTCCTGATTTAGGAGGACAAAATAAAATTCCAATTCAACTTCATATGCAAGGTCTGAGTGTGGAGAATTATAACCTGTACACACTAGTGTAGTAGCAACACCAACCACTACCACGAAAGCAAAAAAATAGCCAAGATGAACTAAACTCTCAGGAAATTGGTGAACTATGTAACTTTTTTAGCAGGCGAGTTGTATCGGAACCATATGATGCATTTAAAATTGCTTCCTTTGTCACTTTGTTATTGATGCCAATATGAGTTCTTCGAGAATTTTTGAAGCTCATTGCATGGAATCAGGTCATGATCAGGGTGCTGATACAGTTCCCTCAGAAAGGCCCTGTGTTGAATTATGCTTAGACAATCACTTACAGATGAATTCTTACCACAGGGGCTTTACTGCGGGAGCAATACTATACCAAGTGGGTTCATATTGGGGGATATATAATGTGGAAAAAATGAAATAATATATTGGGGGATATATAAGGGGTAAAGGGTTTTTATATTGGCTGGTATAAAAAATGGAGCTCAAAGTTAATGAAAAAAAATAAAGGGGTATAAAAAATGTTAATGAAAAATGGATACCTACAATATATAGTGAAACTAGGGTATTTTTAAATTGGGAAGATGTATTGGGTTTATATTGGTAGGGGGTTAAATAATGTGATTTTTAGAGTCATTTTCCAATATGTACTCAAATTAAGGGTATTGTTTAATATGCTATGATCGCACGTGATATGTTAGAGGTTTATTGTGTGAAGCCCCTATGATTCTTACACAGTAATGTCTCTAGACAATTCAAATCTGGCTTTTTCAGATAAAGCAACGAGTTCTCTGTCAAAGAGCAACATTCATTATGATCACCCACGAAATGCAGTGGATTTTGAGCTCATTGTTTTCCTTGATCCTACTTGTTTTTCTCATGTAGATGCTACCAGTGGTGCAGGTGGGTTGCTTCAATGTGTTTCCTTAAGATTGAAATATGTTTTTGGTGAAAATCTAAACATGTCTCTTCTAAGCATGGAAGGTAGTCATCATGGAGGTGCCAGTGGGCCTTGTACTGAGGATTGGGAGAGCATAAACAGAGAGTAGCTAAAGCAGTGAAAATTGTTGGACGTGGAAGTGGAGTTTGTGGGAGTTCAATGGATGTTAGTCAAGGAAGACTGCAATCTGTGGCTAAAACAATAAAGCATTACTTTCAATCTTCTTTTCTTCATCTCTGATAGGGTGCAACCAGTAACACCTTCAGTAGGTGGCTTCACAGCTTGAGTTTTTACTATTGTACTATTGACCTGTCCCTGGCTTCTTTCCTATCATCCACACAATCTAGTGGATTTTTGGTTTACTGTAGTCCTTGATCCTGCTTTTGTTCATGATGTAAATGCTAGCAGTGCAGCTTGGTTTCTTCACTCTGTTCCTAGAGGGTTGAAATATGCATTTGGTGAAAATCCTAATTTCTCTTTGAGTGGATATTGCTAGAAGTGAAAGTGGAACAGGTGGGAGTTCAGTGGAAATTTGTTAAGGAAACTACACGTTGTAGTTGAAACTTCTAGCACTCCTAGCGATCTTCTTTGATTCAGCTCCAAAAGGTGTACATGGTAGCACTCCCTTTAGGTGGATTTGGAGCTTGAGATCTTATTATTTTACTATAGCCATGTATGTGGCTTCTTCATCTTCATCATGCACCATTCGGTGAACTGTGGATAATGTCGTAGAGTCTACCTCTGTGAAAAGGCTTGACCAAAGATGAAGGATCTTTGGCAGAAACAATCCATCTGCCTAAAGATGCCATTACATAATGCATTCTAATTTTGTTCCATCTAATATCTCCTATTTATATCATGGTCAAATATTTCAGATGCAACTTTGACTAACAACAACTGCATTCTTTTAACCAAATTGTTGGCAATGCCAACTTTCCTGCAACTTTGTTCCTGTATAAAAAAATGATTCACTTTGGCGTGTAAGTTGATTTTTATGTGTATTAGACAATCCTTCTGTCTCCTGTGTGATTTAAGTTGGTTATGAAATTATGTATCTATTACAAGTCGAAAATTCTTGTCAAAGTTGTACTATTCCTTGTATCTTCATAATCTAGTAGATGACCGTCATGTGACAATTTAGTAATGACTAATAGACATGGAAACTCACCAACTATCACGGCTATGATTGCAAGAAGAACTTCCAGACTACCATAGGAGAACTTGATGGACATGTTACTTTGAAAATAAATCTAGTAAAAAAGAGGTCTGGGAAATAAAATTTGAGCATTATAAAAATCATAATATCTTCAAATACTTGTCATGTTTATATCAAACATATTTTGTAGAGAAACTATGTATTGATTACTTGTCATGTTTATATCAAACATATTTTGTAGAGAAACTATGTATTGATTTCTATAAATGTTGAAAAACTGAGACATGGGTTTCAAGTGTATGTCCATCTTTCTGTTTAGGCTCTGTGAAGGTTGCAATAATTCTTTTGTTTTCATGAGAATAATTGTGCAACAATATGACGGAACACTTCTGGAGTCAAAGGAAATTGATTAGAAATTTTAACTCAATGGTGCTACAGAAAATGGTGTCCAAGGATGGTAGGAAAATGATAAATAAAATCCCTAACTTATAAATACAGTACTTATGGTAAAAAGATAAATAGGATCACTAATTTTCAATGTCCAAGGATAGTGGAAAATGATAATGATAAATAGGATCACTAAAGTATAAATGTCACTCGATGGTCATGAGGGACCTTAATCATCTCAATAAGAAGTCCTTAAAATTGTAAAATTTTATGTCTTAAAAGCAGTCCCTAGGAAACCATTGGAGAGGTGATGAATATTTTTAAAATGCACGGGTGATTGATTTTTATCAACTGAATCCTAGACTTCATGCTTGAGCCTCTATTGAGCTATAACAAGGAACATAAACTCTTGGAATTTCTTTCGTAGCAACCCTTGGTCATTGTAGGCCATTTGACCCAATGACTTGGAACCAGTGTCTTTATTCTACTTTTGGAAATCTCTAAGGGGCTATTTTGATAGGATCTTGGAAGGTGAGTTTATCATGCTTGGTTTTGTCATGATGGTAGCTTTTGCAATGGCATTGAACAGGTCTTGCTTGGTCTCTTGGACAGTTTCTTGTAGCTTCTTCAATGCCTCCTCCTTTGTTGTCAAACATTGGTAACTAAGCAGTCATTTCAGTGAACGTCTCCTCTTACCAATTACCTAGCTAAATGAATTTGCTTCATAATTGCAAGAGTTACAAGATGCTCTTGTATAATTATTACCTCATGTTGGTGAAAGAGTCTTGGCGTTTGGCTAGTTCTTTTTCCAGATCATGTGCTTTTTGTATCTAATATCAAATTTCCTCTTGGATCTATCTATTTAATTCTCTTAAGTATTCAAGCCTCTCCCCATTCAAAGCTTTTCCCATGCTAGGTGTCCTTCAACTCAAAGTGCTAAGAAGTCTTGACATGAAGAAGTTTTGAGGCATCTTAATTTTGATTGTGGTAACAATTAAATTCAGATTATAGCAGCATCAAAAAAATGGACTTAGGCACTTCGTGTTACTTGGAGTCTTGAGACAGTTATTTTGGAGTATCACTCAGATACTATTTGGAGCACTCCCAAATTCATGATCTATAATAGTCACTAAACATTTTAGAAGCAACATTTGGATTTGACAAAGAGAATTATTTGGAGCAGTATTATTGAAGTTTATTGAAGCACTTCCTTTAGAACATCCTTGTTGAAGATTGTAGAAGCATCATTTGGATAGTCTCATTACAAAAAAAAAAAACCTTTGGAGTAGTCTTGGAAATTTGTTAAGGAAACTGCACGTTGTGGCTGAAACTTCCAGCACTCCTAGCGATCTTATTTGCTTTAGCTCTGAAAGGTGTAAATGGTAACACTCTCTTTAGGTGCCTTCACATCTTGAGTTATTATTATTTTACTATAACCCTGGTTGTGGCTTCTTCATCTTCATCATGCACCATTTCGTGAACTGTGGATAATGTCGTAGAGTCTACTTTCGTGAAACGACTTGACAAAAGAGGAAGGATCTTTGGCAGAAACAATCCATCCACCTGAAGATACCGTTACATAATGCATTCTAATTTTGTTCCATCTAATATATCCTATTTATAGCATGGTCAAATATTTCGGATGAAGCTTTGAATAACAACAACTACATTCTTTTAGCCAAATTGTCGGCAATGCGAACTTTCCTACAACCATGTTCCTGTACAGAAAAATGATTCACTTTGGCCTGTAAGTTGATTTTGATGTGTATTAGACAATCCTAATTCTTCAATCTTCTATTACTGACTGAGAACGACACTGGTAAGTGGTGGTCATGATATGTTAAGACGGTCTGATCTCTTTATCTATTAGAAAAATAAGTGAGCATGCTCATCCTCCTCCATTGGAGTGATTAGGGATCAAATTTAATATTTAATAAATATCTGTAAACCAAAAGATACATATAGAGCTTCTGGAGGGACGATTGGTGCAGGATCAACTTCTTCTCACTCATGTTACAAGTTACCAACACCTGGCTAAGAAAAGGTATTTCAAAGCTATTGGACTTATGGTTTTAAGTCAGATCAGTTTGGTAGGCTCAGGATATGAGGAGAATTGGTTGTAAATTCAACAACCAAAGTGTTGTTAGTAGTTGAATAGTTTCGACTCCGCTAGTTGTGATTTGAGATAATAACAATAATGATTCAGAGTAACTATTTTCATAATTAAAAAAACCATCCAATCAACCTTAAAACCAATACCCTATCATGTAAACAAGTTCTATCAAACAAATTTTTAAAACATTGCTTTAAGATTTCATTTCGTAGGACCAAATTGCAAAACCCATTACCACGAAATCATTAAAACAAAAATCCCAAACATAAGACATTCCAGGAATCTTGAGAAAATATCTTAGAGAGTGCATAATGTAATCCAAGCTCCAGTAAATTTCCCTTCATCATAAACTCTAATAGAATGTTATGCATTAGAATATAGCTAATCTCCAACAAAATAAAAGTAGCGGGGGTTTCCACATATAATCCTATCAGCAAGAAATCATTTAAAGAAAAAACACAAACATTCGACATTCAAGACATCTTGAGAAACATTATTTGAGAATGCATAATTTAATCAAACCTTAATTAAATTTTCCCCTCATTCCGAACTCTAACAGAGTGCCATGCATTAGAATATATTTAACCTGAAACTGATTTGCAACAAAATAAAAATAGCAGCGATATCCACGAATATCAATTGGGATGTTGTACTTATAACAACCAATCGCCATGTAAACCTAAGAAAAATAGAGAGGGCGCTGATCAAAGCTAGCCCAACATGGATACGACCATAGGTTTATGAATAGAAACCAATATAAGTGGAGACAAATGTAGAATACTAACCAATTCGGTGACAGGAATGGGAAACCCATGTTGGGCGTAGCCTTGCATTTTTCTTTGGCATTGCCACAGGTCTGCAAAAGAGATGCATAGGTATTGAAATCCACTGAGATTCCCTTTTGGTGCATTTGATGGAGTACAGCCAGAGCTTCATTCCATTGGCCTTGCTTGCACTTGCTGCAAGATGTTGATGATGCAGGTACCGAGGTCAACAGTGGTACCGATTCTGAATCAATGTGTTTTGTGGGCATTTTCATGGCAATCCTCCTTGGCGGGAAAATGAAATTCCAAATGAAAAAGGCCAATGTAAAAATAATATTATCTATATATAATAAATATTTTGATTTTTTAGAATATTATTTGAATATAATAATAATTTTTTTTTTTTTTTAAAGTTATTAAAAGTTATAAATGTTTTGATGTTTTTCAAAAAGAAAGGCAATTGTATTTATAAGTTATTTTGTTTTCTCCTAGATAGTGTTAATAAAAAATAGATGTTAATAACCAACTTAACACATCACCAATCTAAGTTGACCATCTTGACAAAATATTGGTTTTTTCAATGAACTAAAATGCCTTTAATGAACACAACCAAATGTGCATGATGTTGAACAAGTAAACCAACATGGCATACCTTTAACAATAGTAACAATGTGTGCAATTTGTGGATTGGGAAAACCAAAATAGCATACCTATGATAATCAGAATCGACCATACATGCCTATTGTGATCAACCCTTCACGAGTTCTGTTGATTTCGTGCAAAATTAAGCATGTCATGCAAAACTTAGGCTAACTTTGATACATATACAAATTAAGTTTGTATTTACTTGTTAGAAGTGTGTTAAATCGTTTCCCCTTTAAATGTCATAGGTTTGAATCCAAGAGAAATTAATTTATGTATACCTCCATGGATTAAATAGTTAAATCATTGCATGAAGGGCATCCATTGTCCCACAAACAAGTGGGTTTCCCATGCCAATTTAGCATATACCTATATTATAACTTTATATTAAATACTATTATTACTTTCTTGTGTTAATATGAGTGCTTTTAATAAATATACAGTTAAGTAGATTACCCCTTGACTAATTAGTGAAGTATATAATATTGGATGAGAGAGTTGTAAGGTTGAAGTTTCTATACATCGTGTTAATTTGGATATTTGTATCATTTCAATGCAAAATTGGATTTCATACATATCCATGGATCCATTAAAGCCATTTATATATGCCAACCAAAGACATTCAATAGTTGGGTTAGAACTAGCAGTTGGGAGGAGTTCGTTATCATATGCATCCAACGGTTTCCATACTAGAGAAATTAGGGTATGTGTTTGATTTATGGACTAATGTTTGAATGATACGAGGAGATGAGTTAGTGCAATTCCTTCTTATGGTAAGGCCCTGCACCTCTTCCTTTATTTCTTAAAGTAAAATTGAAAGAAGCGATTTCAAATATATGATACATATAATGTTCAAACCATTCACAACATCACGACATTAAAAATTTACACAAGATGCAACTCATTTCATGTTCAATAGATTTTTTCCTTTAAAAAATAAATATAAGGTGCCATGATATATTATATTAATTCACCAACATTGACCACCAAACAAATGACCTAAACGACAAATGTTATGTATGGTGAATATCATCCACCATAAATTATGATTATTAGCCACTCTGACACCCCTAGGTTTATGGTCAATCATTGAACATGACTCCAAGAGTTGGTTCGAGCTTCTTAAACTTATTCTTTCCCAAAATACTAACAAGGATGCCTCATTACAGTAGCATTTGTTTTTCATCTTTCATCAAATTCTCTACAACCATGTTTTTATGTTATCCTCAATTGAAATTTCAATTCCACATGTTTTATTATTGCATGTTTCAAAGGGTTTCCTTCATTCTCATGACAAACATAGAGTCACATTCATGGGTCCTTCTATGTTTTGGGGACCATCTCATAACCTGCAGTGGTTTCTCTCTAAATAAACACATGGAAAGCGCGGTATGCGAACAACCAAAACATGTTAGCACCTAAAAGGCCATCTATTTCGAGTTAATCCCTACCCTACGCCATGGCAGAAATTTTCGTTTGAATAAATTTTTTCAATGAATAACATCATTGTGAATAAAAAGGTAATGCAGTTTGGCTTGGCATCTGCTTGTTGCATTAGGGGGTTTAATGGGTTAGGTGTTAAGGGTTTAGAGTTTAGGGTTTAGGGGTTAAATGGGTTAGGGGTTTAGAGGATTAGGGGGTTAGGGGATTTAGCAGTTAAGGATTTTACGAGTTAGGGGATAGGGGTTAATGCGGTTAAGTTTAGGGGGTTAAATGGGTTACGGTTTTAGGGGGTTAAATGGGTTAGGAGCTGGGAATTAGGGTTTAAGGGTGAGGGGTTTAGGTTTTATAGGTTTAGGGTTTAGGGGGTTAAATGGGTTAGGGGTTTAGGGGGTTAAATGGGTTAGGGGTTAAGGGTTTAGGGTTTAGGGGTTAAGGGTTTAGAGGTTTAGGGTTTATGGGTTAAATGGGTTAGGGGTTGGGAATTAGTGTTCAAGGGGTTAGGGGTTAAGATGATAGTTTCGTTGGTCTTTGTTTGTGCACAATAGTTATTTATTCTTTGTGTCTCAATGTAACAATTTTTTAGGTATTGTTGATTGTTGCCATGTCTTCTCTATCTATTAATTTCTAGTATTTGTTAGCCATTTCTTTACATTTATCGATGAAAATGTCTATTGCAATTAAACCAAATGTATGTTCAATCTCCAGTTTCAAACTTAGCCACATGTTGTCACATAATTTAAGTTCGGAGAATGGACATTTGATGAAGTCTCAATAACCACACTGCACCTCATGACTGCTACAGAAAAGCTTAAGTTTGAGTGTCCCACATTCATGAGAAAGTCGGCGATTATACTCTTGCTCCACCTGATTGTGTCCTGGAAATACCCTTGTTTGTTGCAAAAACATCCTAATGTTATTGACCTTGTCCCTTAACAAACCAAGGAAATAGATGAGACTGAGAAGAATGGAAAGCACTACAAAGTTGGAGAGAGTACAAAATACTAGGATGATTTAAAGGATAAGCTTGAAGAATGTAACAATGATGAAACAATTGAAATTTGTCCCAAACAAATAGTTGATAATGTGAAACCTTCTTCTGTACCAGTTAAGCAATATTACATTCATGTGAGAGCAAGAAGAGGCCAAGCAACCGATAGGAATATCTTGGTAGAGAGGGTATGGTTCACTCTTTTTAATGAAATATTTGATCTACATTTTGTATATCGAAGATTAACCATTTTAATCTTGCCAACAAGGGGGAATTAACCTGATCGTAGGTCCCAACTAGACCTGCTCTCATTTTGAATGGATAATCTCAATGCGTTTTAAGGACCATTATAAGGGTTAGGGGAATAATGAGTTAGTGGTTAAGGGATTAGGGATTAGGGGCTTAGGGCTTATGGTTAGAGATTACGAGAATAATGAGTTAGTGGTTAAGGGGTTAAGGATTCAGGGGTTAGGGGTTAGGGGATTTAGGCACATTTAGGGGTTAGGGGAATAATGAGTTAGAGGTTAAGGGATCAGTGATTGGGGTTAGGGGAATAATGAGTTGGTGATTAGCGGGTTAGGGTTTGAGGGGTTAGGGGTTAGGGGATTTAGGTGCATTTAGGGGTTAGGGGAATAATGAGTTAGTGGTTAAGGGATTAGGGATTGGGGGCTTATGGGTCAGGGGATTTAGGTGCAGTTAGGGGTTAGGTGAATAATGAGTTAGTGGTTAAGGGATTAGGGATTAGGGGCTTAGGGGTTAGGGGTGAGGAGTTAATGGGTTATGGGTTGAGAGTTACTGGCTTCACTTTGGAAATTCGTGTGAAAAAAATTGTGCATTGGAGTTCAGAGATGGTGAAAGGATAAGGCAAGGGAAGATGAGGGAGCCCAACATTAGACTCCTAAATATGGTTTGGTGCTGGTCTTGATGGTGGCCTATGAAGAGGAAGCATAAACGTTGCAGGAAGGTTTACGGAGGGAGTGCATGTGGTTTAATGTGTGTGATTGTTGTGGGAATTTGATAGTGTAGTGTGTTCAATCGGTCCCTATTGCTCAGTTTCTTAGCCATTGACTACGTCTGGGTTGAGGATAGGAAGTTGAAGGGAAGTGAGATCACTCGTTTCCATTTTTCTGGGCTTTCAGTGAGCCTGTTTTTTCATGATAAGAGAGGAAGCTAGAATTTGTAGTCCAGGAAACCTCGAGGGTGGTGGCAGAAAACTAGTTTCTTTTCCAAATTTCATGCCCTCCAGCGTGGGTGTGACAATGTTGGGTGCATTGGTGTGTGGTCTCTATGTGGAGAATTTTGAGGCTGGTCACTGCCCTGGGGGAGTTACGCTTAGGCGTCAACTACTTTGTCATCATTTTTTGTTCAAGTTCCTGTGTTAGTTTGGTGGGTGATAGTATTTGCTTTTGTTGGTGGTGGAAGTATTTATCTGGTAGTGGGAGGTGTCTCTATGCTTCCTTGTGGTGGTGGGAGAAGACATTTGGCTCCCTCGCTGTTGGTGTTTGTTTTCTATAGTGGGGGGTCTGGTCTCTTGACTCTGCACACAACAGGGTTCCTCGACTTTGGAAAATTATGAAGCGCCTGGTGTGGTGTGAGTGTTCTCCCTCCCCTGTCATCCATGGCCTTGTGGGGGTGGAAGACTCATAAATAATCATGGTGGCTCCACGTTAGGGTGGAAAGAATGCGGGGCGTGCACGACTCGCTAGTGTGGTTGTGCATGGGGGTGGTGGAGGAGGTAAGTGGGGGGATAAAAAGGGTGGAGGTTTGAGGGTTCAAAAGTAGATTCGTCAGAGTAGAGGAGGCCATGGTGGCAAGGGGAATCATGGGTTTGATTAATTTGAGGTAAATGAGGGTAATTTAACCAACATTTTTTCCTAGAGAACAGTCGTGCACTTATCAACAACCTTATGGAAAGAGTGGACAAAACTGAGAGATTATGTCATGAGGAGCATGTAGAGAAGATGGAAACATTGGACTGAATGCACTATTTACAGTTCCAAGTCTAGGAGAGATACTGGTAGTTGTTTGGCAAGGCCAAAATCAACTCATTGAGAAAGTATAATAGTTGGAGACTTAGTTGGCGCACTTTGAAGGGCACGGTCAGTGTGACTTCTATCCACCACCGCATCTAAGAACAACCCCAGACAACCCCTCATCCATAACGTTGGACGAATAGTATGCTATTTGGTGTTCTTTATGTTTTATATGTTTTTTTGTGTCTTTGTCCCAACCATTTATGGACAATGTCCCTAGTCCCTCTTTTGCATTTTTTTGCATCTGGTACAATTTTTTGTCAACAAACCAAGTCGAGGTGAGATCACCTAATTTGTAACTAGCTATATGTACTCATTATTTCCTACATGAATATAACATTGACTTACAAAAAAACAAAGGTTCATACATCATTAAAAATTTAATTAAGTTTCATACTTAAATTAACAAATGTTCATACCTATTTACTAAATAGTTCTATAAATACATATTGTAGGTTTATCTATTTAGTATTTATCAAATGTAAATATGATGATTTAATACTAGATTTAAATGAAATCATACGTTTAACATAAGAAATTTTATATTTATCTAGTTATTAAATGTAAATATGAAGATTTAACCTTGGATTTAAAACAACTCACACTTTTAACAGAAATAAATGAAGTTTAAAAATTAAACTTTATGGCCAAATATTAAATATAAACATAAATATTAATTTGGCTATCTAATTAATATTACCTTTACTAAAATTATAATGAAGGCATTAGTGTAAAGTTGATAGATGATACATGCAATTATGTTAATTGTAGATGAATCCATCGACACTGTTAAACTTTAGAGACCAAAGGGTATTCATAATTTTAACACTGTAAATTCATAGACCCCTTTGTCTCTAAATTTTAACACTGTAAATGGATCCAGAGACACCTATAGTGAAATGTAAAACTTTGGTACCAAAATTGAAATTTTCCATATATGGAGTGACACAATTAAAAATCACTGACATAAATGACTAATTCATATACTTCTTGTTCTTGTTATTTGGCCATATTTTTATTCTTGGACTATAATAGTCATTAGATTAATCATTATTAATTTTTTCACTTATTATCTAGTCATATATTTTAATCCTAGACTAAATTAGTCATTTAAGTTAGTCACTTTTACTTTAGTCACTTATTATCTAGTCATATATTTTATCCCTAGACTAAATTAGTCGTTTAAGTTAGTAGATTTTATTTTAGTCACTTATTATCTAGTCGTATATTTTATTTCAAGACTAAATTAGTCATTTAAGTTAGTCATTTTTAGTTCGGTCACTTAAAATTGCTCAAATTCGACAGTAATTCACTTGAAATAATTGCGGTGACTAACATTTTTAGTTTCCTAGTCATTAATTTCATCATTTTTTACTAGTGTCAATTTCAAAATTGGGGATGGAAGAATGTGAAGATACAAGGGAATGAAGACAGTGAAGACTTTCTAGGTCTTGGAAGAGACTTAGAACTGCAGGAAGAGGAATTGGTGACTGTATCATCAATTGAGGCCATTGGGTCTTATGATTTTGAAACTGAAAATTTGGCTGTGTTGATAGGTATTACAGAAGACAATCCATCCCTTGGAGTTACCTTAAATGAAGGTGAACTATTGTAGAAGAAGGAAGGTGAGGCTATCATGCGTCATGTAAAGGAACTTGTTATTACCGCTGATGACAAGAAGGAACTGATTTGTTTGATGGAAAAAGAGAAGACTGGAGGGAAGATTTTTGGAACTGCTACAGTGGTGGAGAATCAAAATTTTAATCTGATAGAAGATAAGGACACAGTACTTGAAGAGCTTGAATTGACTACCAGAATCAATCAAGAAGATGGAAGACAATTACTGAAGATTTTCAAGGAAAAAGAAGAAGAATATGCTGAACCAATTTTGTAGCATATTGATGAAATGCTTGAAAATAGATGGCTGAATTGTTTGCTGAAAACATTTCGAGAAGAGAATGAAATGGTAGAGAAGAAGATTGAATGAAATGGCGGAGTAGCAGATTGAAGTGTTGCTAGAGGAAATGTTAGAGCAACAATTTGAAGTGTTTCCATAAGAGGAGGAAGAGACCCAAGGATTTTATGAATTTGGTGTTTGTTTTATGATTGCGGGTGCTGATGGAAGGACTAAAGGATGTTTGGTCCAGGAGAAGAAAAGAGATGATGACAGTGACTGGAAATTTAAATACCAGTCCAAGAAATTTTTGAAATCAGAGAGTGAAGAAATTGTCATGGGTGACAGTCAGGAAGAGTTTTACTGTTGCAGAAAACAAGAGGGTATGGATGATTGGGTGGCAGCAACCGCAGGATTTCAGGAAGTGAAAGCAAGAGTTCAAAAAATAAGAACTCAGCAAGCAGAAGCAGAGGTAAGAATTCAGCAAGCAAGAGGAAGCAGTATCCAGCAGTCAAAAGACATATTAGACAGGGAAATTGAATTTATGAGAAAGATGATGGTGAAAGTGTCTCAGAGGAAGACAACAACAAGAGAAAAAATAAGAAAAAGAAGTAGCAGAAGAAAGACAAAAAGAGAATGTAAAAGTGCAGCTAGTGGAGCAAGACAGAATAAGATATGGAAGCCTGGAGAAGTGCAGAAGAAGAATATTGCAGCAGATGATCAGTTGCAGAACAAAGTGTGGGATTCAGGAAGACAAGGATCGAAAGCACATGATCAGGAGATCATGAATCATTTTAACCTTGGGAGTCTGATGCAGGGGCATTAGGTTCCAAAAAAATACTTTGTATTTTCATAGACATAGGGGGGTCTGATGTTTCTATGTAATTATTAGTATTTTTGATTAAATATAGTGAGAGAATTGTAAATTTTCTCAAATCATTGGAGAACATGAGGGGAATTCTATTAGCTAGGAATGTGAAGAGTCAGTTCAGTAAATTTATGGAGTTAGGCTAAATTTAGGATTTGAGGATTTCAAGAGTTTTGTTGAGTCATTGTAGGAGCTGAATCGATTCATTACCATCCTATATAAGTGTAAGCCTCGAAGGCATTAATGAACAGACTTGGAGAGATCAGGTAGGAGATAGAGTAGTGAGGTAGAAGGGCCATCAGATTCAAGATCTGGTCAAACAAGAAGTTTGTAAGTGGATTCATTTGTATCTATGAAAGGATTGGTTTCAATATTACATGAGCATTGGTTGATTTCATTTCTGTGTGAGAATGTTTTAATCTCCGTGAACTATGTATGAATAGGACTCTGTAATTGGGGTTTAATGATGCTCTGTATGTAATTGGAAAATCGATGTTGATTAATGGGCACTGTTAATATCAATCATGGGGTTTTAAGTTGAATACAACAAGGGTTCATATACCTTTGAGGAAGTTGCAAGAGCTTGAAGTCATCGATCACTGCAAGGATCGATGACCATAGTAGGAAAGACGAATTCCTAATCTAGAATTCGATATGGGGTTATATGATATACGCATTGTATTAATTCGAACCAATTGAATCTACATTCTTCATTAAGTGCGTGTAACTCTTTGTGTAAAGGGTTCAATATAGATATTCGATGGATTTTGATCTTTTCTTATGAAGGGAAAAACATCGTAATCTTTGATTACTAATATTCTATTTTGATGGGTCCGATTCAATAAGTCGGAGTTCAAAGATTGCATCTGTGCTTGTTAAATTTTGCATCGAGTCTGTTTGTTGAGAATGATGTTGAGAAGGTCGACTCACAACATTTAGGTGCAATCATGAAGTTAAAGTGGATTTGCGAGTTGATAGAAGTGGAACTGTGCGTTGATAGAATGCAGGACCGGGAGTTTTAGCCATAAGCAGGTGAACAACGAGAGTGGGTTCTTGAAACCACAAGTGGGTTTCGCGTAGCTTATAACCAGTAAGTTGTTTTTGTGAAATGGAATGCGATATGGCTCAGTGAGGGATGCATGGAAAGAAGTGGTTTTTAAAAACCATTTATATCGCGTAACTTTTGAAGTCCAAGGCACATGCAAAGTACTTGCGTGATTTCCGTTCGATGGTGAAGGCAAAAGATCAAAGGGCGTTCATGTTGTCAAGTTGCTTGGAAGTTAACAAGGTATGGGAATTGATATGCATTGAATGGGTTGTGGGACCAGAATCGCATGTAATGTGATTTGAGTCCAATTGCATTATAAAATAAATGCGATGGGTTGTTTTATGTTGGAAGCTGGAATTTGTTAATAACCAGTGGGACCCATATTAATCCTTTAAATAGTTGGGTTTATGAAAATGTGAGCGTAAACATACATGGGGGTAGTTGAAGTTTAATCCACAAAATTGAATGGTAGGAAGTTTATATGGGTTAATAAGAATAACCCATAGGAGTGAAAAGGGTAAGGATATATGAAAATTTTGTGGCCATATATTTATATATATGTTGGACTTAAGGAATATAGGGTATGTTAAGAGCTTGATGGTTACGCCATATTCCAATATATAATGTCTAATATGAAGTCAAGTATCATATTAGAACAAGGTTAACCAGGTTTTTCGGTTGGAATAATTGAAAGGAGAAAACCCTTTGATAAAGAGATTTGCGTATGGTTTAAATCAGAATTTATAAACAGGGAACAACTTCTACGCATAAGTTTGTATTGATGGGGTTTATGACAGAAGTTAAAAGAGCGAAGAAAACTTCATATTGGGGATTAACTGAATTATAAGCTTGCACATTTAAATTGCTAGTCCAGGAAAATGAATGGAGGTGCATTTTTATATGCATGAGACCTTGAGATTGATTTGGGGCATTAATTTGGATTTCATTTTATATGCATTGATAGTGGAATATGTGGTTAAGCAGGGTACCCCACCATCATATTACCAGAAGTTGCTCAGTGGGGTGAAATGGGTAAGAATTATTCGACCATGTTTTTTGATTTTTATAAGGTTTATACAATGTTTTTGTGTTTTTATTTCTTTCCAAGTGTTAGTATGAATCTTTTGTCAGAAAAAGACCACTTTAGCAACGCATAACAAATAGCCCTAACATCAATTATGGCTGCCAATATCTCCAAATCTGCAGTTAATTGATTAAGACAAAGCTGCACAAATCCAGATCTATGCATAAAAAGACATTAAGCAGTGAAAATAAGGTTTTTCTCCATGCATCCAATAGACAAGACAAGAACAATATTTTTGAAAGAATTTTTTATATTAAGGGCACTTGAGAGGAAAACAAGAAAGGTGTTTCTAATTCTCCTCAATGGGATGGGTTCTTGAATGTCCTCAGTGCTTCAAATCTAGCATTTCTCTCTCTTGTTGGTGTAGAAAACCTAGACAAACATAGAACTCAAAGGGAACTCACAAAGAAAATAATGGAGAATGTGACAATGATAATGGCTCAAAGTCAGCCCAAGAGTATAGATCCAGAGTGATCTAATATGCAACGAAAGGTGACAAATGAATGGGAAAACCCTTCTAATTATAACAAAATATTAGGGTAGTCTAGAACTTGGTGCATGAATAAAATATTATTAGCCAACTTCTAGAACCACCTTTTAGGAATATTTTATTATATTTGTTGGAGGGAAAAGGATTTTGACTTGGGTCAAATCCTTTATTTATAAATAAATAATAAATAAATGATTTATTTATTATTTTAAGGAAATGGTGGAAATATAATTAAATAAATAATGATTTATTTAATTATTTATAAATGATATAGTCAAATTTAACTAGGAATATTATTTAAATAAGGATTAAATAACTTATTCCTAGGAAATAATCAAATAAATAAGGATTTATTTAATTGATTTCCTTGTTTTGGGTTAAATATGACCAGGAATAATAATTAAATTGATGTTTAACTAATTATTCTTTGAGGAAATATAAACAAATATAGATTGTTTATTATTTCCTTTTTGGGTTTCCTGTTTAGACCATAAACAACTTAATAAAGGTGTTTTACTAAGTTATTTCACATAGTGAAAGCAATTTTACTTAGGGTAAAATTGGTCTTACATGGTGTAATTGGGTCCATCTAATGATAATAGGTTAGATGACCAAAAAATGGTGTAACACCAAGACTAAACTAAATGTTTAATGTAATGCAGATATTGGTCGCATTCAACCAGTAGAGGAACCAGAGCGTGAAGTAGATGCGCCAGAAGAGAGGGCTGTCATGAGAGCATTCCTTCAGGACCTTGATATGACTGAGACTCTATCTGAGCTTAAAAAACACATAGAGGGGTTGACCTTTGGGATTCCAGATTTCCGACTCAAAGAGTTACCCATGTGACTGCAACGACACACTATTGGGGTTCCTAACCATTGGATGCGGTTGCTCCATAGGATTGCTATATCTATAGCATGTTACCATGAGCACCACTAGTTTACTTGTGATTTTTTGCACACATTTTGAGGTTAGATGACCTATGTGTCTTGGGCACAAATTTTGTAAAAAACCTATAACTATCTATCTGTATGTTTTCAAAGTTTTTCTTATGTTTAATGCACAATCCTATTCAATGATGTGAATGTTTTCTTTACCTATGTCGCAAATGTCTATATAAAACTTGATTAGCTAATGAATCAGTTAAAGTGTTCAAATTTCTAGAAATGTGTTGATATTGAATGAAATCAAAACTTCTTTCCAAAAGTCGAACTCTTAGGAAAAATCTAAGAAGTGTTGGATTTCTAACAGTATAAATACTAGTAAGTTGTAGTACCACAAGTTGTGAGTCTAACCTTATGATTATGCGATTAATACCAAATGAAATGGCATGAGAGAGAAGTTCGATCAACGCGCTATACTCATCGATATTGGTCGTCGATCTACCAATACAAATCCCTTGAAAACTCACTAACTTGCCGTTCGGAGAGAAAATGGCCCACGTTGCAGAGGATAGAATCTGCGTACTATGACTAGCACCATCAACATATCCAAAAAATGGTTCCGAAGATTTAGTCATCTGCGATGAAATGTAAAGCGGATTACTAACGTCAAGAAAAATCTAAAAACAAATTAAAATAGTGAATGCAAATCAACAACATATAAACAATATAATACAAAAAATTACTATGCTCATGATTAAGCATAGTAACGTTTGACCCATTTCTAGGCTGTGCCAATGGAATCCCATCGTAATCAACTAACTTGTAGGCACCCTTAGCAAGAACTCTTTTGACAATATAGGGGCCATGCCACAATTGGCTCGAATTTCCCCGTACCTATTACATCAACTTCTTGATCGTAAAGAAGGACCAAGTCGCCCTCTGAGAAGGTGCGAGGCTGGACATTTTTGTCGTATTGCACCTTTATACGTCTCTTATGTAGTTCGTTGGCCAGTTGGGCTTCACGAAGCATTTCATCTAGATGGATGAGGTTAAGGAGACATGCTTCTTCTTCTGAGGTGTCAGGTAACAAGTCTATCGCAAGTTTTAATGATGATATTTCACATTGGATTGGTAAGATAGCTTCCAGACCATACACCAACTGAAAAGGAGTAAATTTGGTTGCATTTATCACCGAGGTTCAATACGCCCACAAGGCGAAGTATAGGATCAAGTGCTAGTTCTGTTTACGGACTCCTATCATTCGTTTAAGAATTTTTTTAATAGCCTCAACTTGTCCATTTGATTGTGGATAATAAGGAGTAGAATTATCATGTGACAATCCTAACTTGGCAGTCAATTAAAAGATCATATGGTTGCGAAAATGCTTCCCATGATCCGTAACTATAGCCTGTGGGACCCCAAACCATGTAATAACATGGTTGAAGAAAAACAATGCAGCTTTCTATCCTATGTTGTTGAATGTAGGCATTGCTTTGACCCATTTGGTAAAGTAGTCAACTGTGACAATAATATAACCATGCCCCTCTGACAAAGGATGGTTATAGGTCATGAAGTCAATACCCCATTTCGTAAATGGTCCAATAGAGACAATAGGATGCATTGGCGTTGGCGGTTTGTGGATTTTATGGTAAAAAATCTAGCATGCATGAAAAATTCTGACTGCGAGGATACCATCTTGAAAAATAGTAGGCCAAAAGTGATTGGCGCGAAGTATCTTCTGCGTGGTAGCATATCCAGATAAATGTCCACCACAAGCCCCAGCATGGCAATCATTTAACACTTTTTCGGCCTCCTCATGAGTGAGGCACCTCCTTAAAATGGTATCGACACCACGACGATAAAGTGTATCGTCGACGATCAGATAATCTTTGGCTTGGTATCGAATACGTCGCTGATCAGAGTGAGAGGTATTAGGTCAAAATTTTTGGGTTTGGAGATAAATGATGAAATATCCATACTAGGGATCAGATGATTTGATCAGAAACAGAGCCTCTTCTCGAATAGATGGTTCTGACGTAGTAGTAGTACTATCAGAAGGAAGGTCACAGAGAAGATCAGCCAAAAATAAAGACTTCTTTGACTTGGATTTGATGAATTCCAAATAAAATTCCTGCAAAATGACAATCCATTTTGAATATTTCCCCCCCAACAATTGACATGATAAGATGTAAGTCATGGGTTTGCAATCCAAAAATATTGTTGTTTTTCAGAGCAGGATATAATGGTGAAATATTTGGACAGCTTGAACACCTGCCAAGGCAAGCTTTTCCACGTACGAGTACTTAAATTTCGTATCATTGAGATTGCGACTCAAATAATAGATCGGATGTTCAATTCCATTTTCTACTTGGACCAAAACCATAGCGATGGTCATTTTTTCTGTGACGATATATAGGAAACAATAATTTTGATAATTAGGAGGATACATTAATGACGCTCGGACAAGATGGTCCTTGACAACATCAAAAGAAGCTTGCGCAACTTGGTCCCAATGGAAGGGAACTCCCTTTTTCAATAATCGAGAAAATCCTTTAGCCATTTCGGCGTAGTTTGGAATGAAATTTCTCAGGAAGTTAGCATTTCCTTGAAGTTTCTGTATCTGAAGTAAGTTTGATGGTGCACGCAAATCAAGAATAGCCTGTACCTTTAGTGGGTCTATTCGAATTCCTTCTTTTGAGACTAAAAATGTGAGCAATCGACCAGAACCAACACAAAACACACATTTGTGTGGATTGAGGTGTATCTTGTAATGTCGGCAGCATAAGAAAATGGCTCTCAAATGCATCGGGTGATCAGTCCGTGTTCATGAATGAGCTGGTAAATCGTCTAGATATGGTTGAACAATGTGCTTGATGTCGTTGAAATCATAATCCATTGCTCTTTGAAAAGTTGCCCCATCATTCTTTAAACCAAAAAAAAGTTTCCTATATGTGAATGTGCCCCAAGGATAGATGAATTCTGTCTTATGTTGGTCATCTGGGAGGATATTGATTTGATTGTAGCTGGAAAATCCATCCATGAACATAAAAATTTCGCATCCAGCACAATCGTTAATAATTTGGTCGATAAAGGGAGTAGGATAGTTGTATTTTGGACAAGCTTGATTGCCATTCCGATAATTGATGCACACTCTAATGGTTCCTTGTTTTTTTTCATAATAGGAATGATATTGGAAAGCCACTTAGTTAGTGGAACAGGGTAAATGAAACCAGCATGCAAAAGTTTTTCAACTTCTATTTTGACGGCAACGGCTTTCTTCGGATGAATAGGACGAAGCCGTTGACGCACCGGTTTGACATCAGGATACATATTAATAGTGTGTTCAACTATACTAGTATATATGCCTGGCATTTCCTCGTAAGAACAAGCGAATACGTCACGAAATTCATGAAAAAGAGAGCGAGATGAATCAAGTTCTGATGGAGAACAAGATACACTGACATGAATATTTTCTACAATGCCAGGTTTAGTTGAAATATCGATATAAATCGTTTCTTCAATATTTGATAAGTTTCGCTTAGATTCAATTGCATTAATACGAAAATAATTCGCAAATAAAGTTTTGATGGATGGGTGATATAGTTCACTGAGATTATTTTCTTCATAATCAAGAAGATGGGAACGATGATGATAATCTTCCCATGGTTCTCCTTCTGACATCATAGCTTCCAAAATATTTTCATTTGTCAAAATTTTTGAGGAAAATGGATCAGATGGATTACCAAAATCTAATGAACAATCAACCCAAACACTCGGCGATGCTAATTTCAGATTTTCCGCCCAAGCCAAATATATTGATTGCTATGCCAACTCAACAGGGCTGGGTGGTAAAACATCCTCCAACGTAGAAATATTAGAATCACCCGTACTCTCCCTTAATCCAGATAGAGTGGAAGAGATCATGTAGCAGGTCTCTATACTTGCAACTTCTGTCGATGTTGCGGGAGGCAGTAATGAAAAGGTTCCCATAAGAGTGGAATCCTTTAAGAGTCTTACACCAATGTTCTAAATTTCTAGTTGGGGTAAGTGAACAAATGGAACGCTTCCAATTACCTGTGAAGCAGAGGAAAAAAAGGATAATTGATTTATGACTGCGATTATACCTTTATGTGGAAAGGAAATCATTCTAAAGTATGTAGAAACAATGGCATTCATTGCATATACCCATGGTCTTCCGAGTAAAATATTATAGTCAAGGGGTCCGTCAACAACCTCAACATCAATACTTACTATTTTCCCCCCTAATTCAACTTGCAGGTTATTGATAATACCACAAGGTTTATATTTTCTTCCATCAAAAGCCTTCAACGTTGTTGATGATTGTGATAATCGCGGCGAGCCAAGTGAATTCCAACAGTTTAGAGACATAATGCACGTAGATGCTCCCTCATCAATAATAGTGTGATGAACAAGGTGATTGAGAACATTTACTTGTATGGAGAATGCCAATTCTGCTGGTAATTGTGGCACATAGCCCGTATGATTAAAGACAACAAGATTAGAATCAATTGGATCAATTCCACCAATGGCGGATAATAAAGCCTACTTCTAGGAGGGACAATTTTGTAATACCTCAAGAGAAGACATAGCTGAAGGGGATTGAGCCAAATATTCAACTATATTATGATTTTTGTGTGGCTCTTGCGTGAGGATTATATGTCGATTTATGACTTACTCCCTTTGGTGGCTTAATTGTCAATTCAGGAATAACAAGAGGTGGTACCGATTCATTATATGGATTCGTTGTCGAGGTAGTAGGTTGATCAGTGGCCGGACTACCATAGTATTTATTCCATGTTGACACCAAAAGATCTTGTGAAGGTGTTGTGGTGGATAACATTAACACTTGGGAACTAGGAGCTTGATCCGTAGCAACCAAATTTGTGTCCAGATTTGGAAATGGGTCTGTCAACACAACTGATGCATGAGAAGTCTTGATGATTTTTGAGACTTTAGCATGGTGAGGACAATCCCTCACAAAGTGTTCCTCATTACAAATTATGCATGGATAACGAGGTTTCCGAGGTCCAGACGGTTGATCAGATGATATTTCCCCTGGGTTAGAAGCTTGCTTTTTCTTTGATTTCTCCTCTTTCTTACCTCCTGGTTGCTTGTCACTTTTTCCTTTGTCAAATGACACAACATTAATTTCGGAAGTAGGAGCAGGATCAGATGCAGTAGCGTGGTGTGTGTTTGCAGTGCCTATCAAGCCGTCTCTGGCATGAGAGTCCTTTATTTGAGGAGGAACATTGAAATTAGATCGTGGCGCATTAGGAATTTTTCATAGAGCATGCCAGACTAAGTATAAATCAAGTCTAAATATTGGGCACAAGTGATAACTTGATCTTTTGTGACAACGCCACCTTTAGCCACATCCTCAGTTATAGATGGTAACAGGGACTTAATGAACCATTCAACAAGGAGCCTATCGGGAACAAATGTCTTAACCATTCATCGACAACGACACCACTGATCATGAATATGATCGGAAATGTGAGTAGCATTAGTCTGTTTGAAGTTGGTCAAGAGTTCTGTTCCAGTTTCGTATCTGATCGATAACTGGAAATGGGTCAGAAATACTGTAGCTAAAGTAGTGAAATTGTTGAAAGAAGCTATAGGTAACTCAATGTACCATTTAGAAACCAGATAGGTATTTGTATATATAGTACTCCCCCCCCCCCCCCCCCCGTTGTAAATTTTTTTAAAATCGATTTGTAATTTAAATGCCATTTGCATATGGTATTAAGGGAAAGGCATTTTATAGGTGAAGGGCATTTTTTTTAAACTTAAGGGAATTTTTTAAATAAAAACTTCATTTATTAAAAGTTGCAATTGAAGATTTTGTGACACGAGCTACTAAATATGGAAAAAACACAAAGTGCTCGGTTTTAGATCGAGAAGTTCAATGGAAAAGCAACTTCGAGATCTGGAAAGTGAAGATGTATGATCTACTCGTGCAACAAGGCGTGGGGAAGGCACTGTTGGGAAAAGCCAAACAACCTTACACCATGACAGATAACAAATGGAGTGACTTGGATGAAAGAGCACTGAGAAGTGTTCGACTGTGTTTGGCATATGATGTTTTGTTTAACATCGTGTCAGAGAAAACTGATGCTGCTTTGTGGATAAAGCTTGAAAAGCTGTACATGAAAAAATCCTTAACCAACAGGATTCTTCTGAAGCGACAGTTGTACAACTTGCGCATGAAGGAAGGTACAATGATAATTGATCATTTGAATACCTTTAATACTCTCCTGGTGCAATTAGAAAGTATAGAAGTAAAATTTGAATCAGAAGATGAAGCTATAAATTTATTATGCTCATTGCCCGAGTCTTGGGATCATTTTGTTACTTCTATAAGTCTTAGTTCATCAGAAACCCTTGAGTTTGATGATGTTGTTGGAGCTTTGTTGTTTGAAGAAACAAGGAAAAGGTAAAATTCAGAAACCTATACATCAGAAGTAATGATGGTCAGAGGACGTTCTAAAGAAAAATGCTTCAGTAAGCACAAAAACTCGCGGTCAAAATCGAAAGGGAAGAAGAGTAAGATAAAGTGCTGGTTTTGTGGCAAATCAAGAAATTTGAAGAAGGACTATTGGAAGAAACAACAAACATCCAAAGGAGACTCTTCGACAGAGAAGAAAGAAGAAAACATGACAGATACAGGTTCTGCATCCATTTCAGGTATGAGTGATGAAGTGTTATCAGTTAGTTTGTCTAATCATGATCAACATTGGTTGTTAGATTCTGGTGCGTCAAATCACATGTGAATTCATAGAGAGTGGTTTAAAACCTATAAATCAATCAATGATGGAGTTGTTTACATGGGAAATGATGTCTCGTGTAATATTGTGGGAATTGGAAGCATCTAGATTAAAATGTTTGATGGGACAAATAAAATTCTAATTGATGTAAGACACGTACCTGAACTAATAAAAAACCTCATTTCACTAGGATTACTAGACACTAATGGATATAAAACCTTTATTCAAGGTGGAGTAATGAAATTTTATAAAGGAATTTTATTAGTAATGAAAGAAAATAATGTTGGAAATATTTTTCAGTTAGAAGGAAGAACAAAGTCAAATAATGCTTCTATAGTATCTGAAAACGACAGTAATTCTATTCGTCTATGGAATCAACAGTTGGGCCATATGAGCGAAAGAGGATTAAAATTTTTATCTGATCGTAAGTTACTTCCTAGTTTAAAATCTTCTAAGTTAGATTTCTGCAAACATTGTCTATTTGGGAAACAAAGCAAGCATAAGTTTAAAACTAGAAAACATACTAGTAAGGGAATCCTTGATTATATCCATTCTGATGTTTGGGGTCCATCTCCTACAACCTCATACGGAGGATCGTCATATTTTTTTTATCTTTTATTGATGATTTCTCTAGAAAAGTGTGGGTCTACATGTTAAAGAAGAAGTCTGATGTATTCGCAGTTATCAAACAGTTTAGAGCATTAGTTGAAAACATCACTAGAAGAGCCATTAAATGTTTAAGAACTGATAATGGTGGTGAGTTTACTTCAAAGGAATTTGATAATTATTGCAAGGATGATGGGATCGAAAGACATAAAACCACTGTATATACTCCTCAACAAAATGGAGTTGTTGAACGCATGAACATGACTCTTTTAGAGAGACCAAGAAGTATGCTTAGTAACACCAATTTGCAGAAGGAATTGTGGACAGAAGCAGTTTCTACAGCTTGTTACTTGGTAAATCGATCACCATCAACTGCGATAGGATGCAAAATTCCTCAAGAGGTATGGAAAGGTTATCCATGTGATTATTCTAAACTGAATGTTTTTGGTTGTGATGCATATGCTCTAGTTCCAAAACATCAGCGTTCTAAATTAGATCCTAAATCAAAAAGATATATCTTTGTTGGATATGGTGATGGGACTAAGGGATATAGGTTGTGGGATCCTACTACTCACAAGATCATCATTAACAGAGATGTTAAATTCAATGAATCTTCACTTGAAAATCCAGATGTAGATGATAAATTGAAATAGGATAATGTACCTAAGCTTCAAAAAATTTAGTTTGAAACCAGTTCAAATACCGATGATAGTAAAAATGAACAAGTTTCAGATTCAGATCATGAACAAGTTTCAGATGCAGATCATGAACGTGTTTCAGATGCAGATCATGAAGAAGTTCCTACAGATAATAATCAGCAAATTGTGGAAGTACCAGAAACATCTTTAAGGAGGTCTACGAGAATCAGACGTATTCCTAAAAGGTATGATGATTATGTTACTTCAGTTGCTTTTACTGCTAATGATGTTGAACCTTTGTGCTATCAGGAAGCTATAGAAGGTTCTAACAGTGGTAAGTGGAAAGAGGCTATGAAGGACGAGATGAAGGCATTAGACAAGAATGCCACATGGGATCTGGTAGAACTTCCTAAAGACAGAAAAACTGTGGGATGTAAATGGGTTTACAAATTGAAAAGGGGTGTTGATGATATAGAAGATAGGTACAAAGCAAGGCTGGTCATGAAAGGTTTTTCTCAGAAAGCCGGAATTGAATTTCATGAGATATTTTCACCAGTTGTAAAAATTGTTTCAATTCGGATTGTGTTAGCATTATTTTCTTTACTTGATTTAGAATTACAGCAACTAGATGTTGAAACTACATTTTTACATGGAGATTTATATGAGGAGATTTACATGGAACAACTAGAAGGGTTTGTTCAAAATCGCAACAAGAAATTTGTCTCCAGGCTCAAGAAATCATTGTATGGTTTGAAGCAGTCGCCTCGACAATGGTACAAGAAATTTGATTCTTTCATGATGAGTCAAAATTATATAAGAAGTGAATATGATCATTGTTTTTAATTTAAGAAATTAAGTAATGGCATGTTCATTATCTTAGTGTTGTATGTTGACGATATGCTTTTAGCAAGCAAAAGCATAACTGAGATCAATAGGTTAAAGGCTCAGATGGCTAGGACGTTTGATATGAAAGATCTAGGAGCGTAACATTGCATTTTGGGCATGGAGATTTTCATATATTTAGGAAATGGTAAGATGTGGCTATCTCGTTGGTTTTGGATAAATCGATCTTTGTGGACAAGTAGGATCTCCTAGTGTCGAAGACAATCTAGCAACAAACGAACAACTAAGTTTGTCTTTCTCTAAATATATTCATTTTACAAATAAATTCTATGAAGGTGTTGATCTTACCTTAGATCCAAATGCTTATTTGCGGTCGTAGTGCTTCCGTCGCTTCAATAATCCTTCGTCGCAACAAAGTTCTTTCGTCACAACAATAATCTTTCCGTCGCAACAAGAGTTCTTTCGTCGCAAGAAAGTGTCGTCTTTCGTTGATCTGCAATCACAAACAAGAAAATATCAATAGCACCTGTATAACAAATAATCATAAAACATACCTATCATAGTGATCAAGGAATCTATGAAATAAACGATCAAACGACAACTTATTGAAATAAACAATCGAATGACAATTTATTGAGAAAAACAAAACTTGATTGTATTAATCTTAAAATAACAGAAGAACCTTACAACCTTAGCCTTGATGTTTGAAAAGGCCTTCCCGGGGTCCGAAGCAGGAGTCTCCTCTACTTTGATAAGTCTTGCACTCTTCCTCCAGGAGAACATAGAGGTATGTGATCTTTCCTCTCAAAAGCTCAGCAGAAAGAAGTCTAAATCTCAACAGCACTTCAACTCAATCACACATAAAGCTTGAACTCCAATTCTCAATCTCCAAAATCTAACCATTTGAGGCTACCCAATGCCTCCTTTTATAGAGAAGATGAGGAGGTTAGGATTCCACCTTTGTAGGGATAGAATCCTCCTTCAAAGGGATAGACTCCTCACATCAAGGGATTAGTTCCTTAAGGTGAGGGATACATGCACCTTATCAAAGCGTACTCATACCCAAAAATTCTCATCTAGAACCTTCTAGAATTGACCTCAAACCAACTTTTTAACTTTACTTTCTCACCTTTTTGAGTTTGGAGGGGGTACGCAGACATTCTTAAGGAAAACTGCATTCTAGAATGTAGGTAAGCCATGCATTACCTGCATACCCAAGCCAGAAACGTAGGCAGGCTTCATGTTACCTACGTACCCATTCTTTTAGAGGTTTTTAGGGTTTTTCTTCTTGTTTCAGGGCTTGACATGAGGAGTAAAGGTTGTAAGACTTGCAGAGGAGGTATGTATGAGTGTTAATGAGCTCATACAGTTAGAAGAATGTTAAGGTGACAGTTTTTAGTGTAACAGATTCCCTCCTAAAGTGCAAAGTCTGAAATAGATGAAGATGAAGTCTGTCATATATGAAGAGTGAATTACTTTATCATTTCAAGGATCATCCTGTGGACACCCTAGTCGGAACCTGTAAAAACATTCAATGAAAAATATATATATATCATCACTGAGGTAGGGATTCCCATACTCAGATAAAAAACTAACTAAACTTGTTCTGATACAGAAATTATTTTAATATTACATCAATAGTGTAGACACAACATGGTCACAACCATCTGTAATGAATAGTCTACAGTATAATAATAAAATTCCTCACAGCCTGGATGGTGGAAACTAGATCCAGGGTCTTGATTTCAATGGCTCTCAAAGTACTCAGTACAATCCATGAAATGTGAATGAATTAGCTGAAGTCGAACATGTCATGGAATCATTCGATCGAAGGTCAATGATGTAACCTGTCGTCGAAGGCGAGAAACCTGCCATTGAGGCATGTAGATTTCATGGTATTGACGATTTCTAGATCAACTTCCTAGATAATGAGTTGTCGTCGATAGAAAGTGATTCGTTGTAGGGAAGCCCACAACACGAAATAATAGATCAAGTTTTGAAAATATATTGGTAAGGACTGACTCAGGGATGGTCAAAATGGATGACAGATGTTTTGCAGATGAATGGTTTATTTGAACTATCCTCTTGAACACATAACGACATTGCAGATGGCTTGGTGACAATTGACCCAAAGCTAATACCCAGAAACTGGCTGAAGAATTTCAATATGGTTTGATTAACTATTAGGTAAAGGAATTCCCAACCCAGGTGAACAAAAGTGTCATGTTCAAGAGTGGTTAATGGTTTTCCAAAAATCAAAATGTAACAAACGGGTTCGTTTTTCTATCTTTTCCCCCACCATTTCTGGCAAGTACCTATTTATTTTCGACAAGCTTGAGGAGGATAACATTTTCTTGTTTATAAGATCATCCTTTGGATGAGTCCAACTTAGTTTAAGATTCGAACCCTAAGAAGGAGTAGTTCGTTCCTGTTTAAAAATTGAACAGGTCCTTTACTGTTAAATTTTAACGAGTCCAGTATAGGAGAAACTCGGTGTTTTTAAATTTTATGGAGTCAGAAGAAAAAACTTAAGAAAACTCCATGGGTGTAATTTTTCATAAATTTAGTCTCTCGAGCCTGAAAAAGGATAAAATAATGCGGGAGAGAACTCTATTGACCGTAATTAGTCAATGTATACCTTTTTCGTAAATAGTCCATTTCAGTCCGTAAAAGGGGTAAACTTATACTGAAAGGACGATCATTCATTTACTTTAACGAGTTCGAATAATCAAGTGCTCGACAATCTTTTCATGTTTAGAGAGTCTAAAAAGGGCTTAAAAGAGGACTCCAATGTTTCACTTTTTCGTAAGTTTTAACGAGTTTGAAAAAGGGATAAAAACGTACTCATGGTTTTATCTTTTTCGTAAGTTTTAACGAGTTCGAAAAAGGGATAAAAAATATACTCTTGTGGTCGAATTTCAATTTAATTTACGAGCAGGAAAAGATGGAAAGAACTCGGCATTTTCATGAGTTTAATGAGTCTTGAAAATAACCGAAATAGACTCAAGATAGGTTTCATTTTTACAAAATCTTGAAACAGAGAAAAACTATGCTTCAGAGTGGTTTCATTTTTACACAAGCTTGAAACAGAGAGAAAACTGTGCTTGATGCCCCCTAAGCGTAACTACTAGAGAGCATGCCCCCCCAGCTTCATTTCATTCAAATAAGTACACTACTGGTAATTAATAGCTAGATGGAATGAAGGTTCATTTACGAGATCATATGAAACACCTGACCTAAAAATGTAAGAAAATTATGCAAAAACTAAAAGAACTAACCTAAATATACTACTTAACATTTACAAGACTAGTCAAAGACTCGACTCAATTATGGGATGATTTGTTTCATTTTTTAACGAGCTTGACACAGGAAAAGAACTATGCTCATGGCAATGTGTTTCATTTTTTAACGAGGTTGACACAGTAACAGGAACTATCCTCACCTACATGTTTCATTTTTTAACGAGGTTGACACCGTAAAAGAAACTATCCTCGTATCTACTCTCTACAATCTACCTATATAACCTACTAATCCATTTTTTAATGAGGTTGACACAGGAAAATAACTGTCCTCATAGCTAATTCATGTTTTAACGAGGTTGAATCAATAACAGGAACTATACTCTGACCAACTGATTCATTTTTTAACAAGGTTGACACAGGAAAAGAACTGTCCTCATGGAAGCTTGTTTCATTTTTTAAACGAGATTTACACAAGAAAAGGAACTATGCTCTTGATTAACTGATTCATTTTTTAATGAGGTTGACACAGGAAAAGAACTATCCTCGGTCACACTGATTCATTTTTTAATGAGGTTGACACAGTAAAAGGAACTATCCTCAGACTCACTGATTCATTTTTAACGAGGTTGACATAGTAAAAGGAACTAAACTCGGACTAACTGATTCATTTTTTAACAAGGTTGAGAGAGGAAAATAACTATCGTCAGACTCACTGATTCATTTTTTAACGAGGTTGACACAGTAAAAGGAACTATCCTCGGACTTGATCATGGCTTCCAACAAGAAGAAACACATGTCAATGGATACACCTTGATCATGGCTTCCAAGAGGTCTTCATCAGAAGGAAGAATAGTTCTCTGGAAGGAACACATGTCAAGGGACTCAAAAGGGAGAATAACATCACGTTCAAATAATCCCATAGATTTCTCCATGTCAATTATTGAATCTAAGTCAAAGGAAGATGAGAAAACAATGAGATGCTCATTTGCATCGGTAACTGAAAACATGGGACCAGTTGCCACATAATTAACCCATAGCGAGGTAGATACCACTTGCATATGAGGAACATTCAGGGATGTCGGATTATTGGTAGTCGAATAAAGACTAGGGAACAAAAGCTGGTCTACAGTCACAATATTTCCATTGTGAGGGAAAGACATCACGCGAAAGAGTGTCGATACGATAGCTTTCATTGCATAAACATAGTCTCGCCCAAGGAGTAAATTGAAATCCAAGGGACCTCGAACTACCATAAGATAAATACAAATAGTTTTGCCTTCCAAAGTAATAGAAAACTTAGGAAGGATCCCTAAAGATTCACTAATGGTTCTGTTAAAAGCTTTCAGATTCTGCGTAATAGGCACAAGCTGAGGGGAACCCAAAGCTTTCCAAGAAGTTGAGGATAAAATACTAACAGAAGCACCTTCATCCACATGTGTGCGGTGTATGTCCCTACCACCAAACTTCACAATGATTTGGAAAGGTATGGATGAAGGAAGATGAGATTCTGTCAGTCTATTCCGATCAAAAGAAAAGACCTCAGTACTTGGAGGGGGCTCTGTAGAAACAGGTGAAATTCCCCCAGCATAGAATGGGATCGACGGAATTTGAAATTGAATCGACCACTTGATCAACTAATGGATCATCAACCTGAGTGATATGAGTTTCACTCTCCAATGGAAGAGTGGGATCGACTGTACTTGAAA
Organism: Pinus albicaulis; assembly: GCA_034641835.2. Taxonomy (NCBI): domain Eukaryota; kingdom Viridiplantae; phylum Streptophyta; class Pinopsida; order Pinales; family Pinaceae; genus Pinus; species Pinus albicaulis. The sequence goes on from CM076578.1 coordinate 1,760,169,414, forward strand.
TTAGATCAATCACTCCGTTAGTTGACGGTAGGTTGGGAGAAAGTTTACGGTAACCAGTTGGAAATTCTTGCTGTGGAATAGTAAGGTTTTCCAACAATTTTGAGGCTTCATCCATGTGAGGGAAAATGTGAGTTTGATGACTCCCTTTGCATAACTTACAGGGAAACCTAACTTTACCCTTTTTCCCAGGAACCTGACTATCACTGGTTGATGGATCAACAGAAAGTTGATGAGATTTTTCTGACCATACTTCCAAGACCTTTGGAATACCGAGACAATTGATAAGGAAGTGGTCACCCTTACAAAGCCTGCAAGGGTATTTGGGTTTACGATGCATGTTGGAGGTTTCCTCAACACAACTAACACTTACAACCATGGTTGGTTGGTTGAATTCTTTCTTATCTTGCTTCTTCTTCTTCTTCTTCTTCCCTTTCTTCTTCTTCTTAGCCACCTGGTTACTAGCGTCAAGGCTTTTACCAAGTGAAGAGGAAGAAATGGAGGAATAAATATTAGGCGAAGAAGGTAAAGGGTCAACAGAAGGTTGGTGATGTTGAGATGGTGAACTCTGTTGAAGTGAAGCATCCGGTTGAGGTGGAATAATTGGAGTATTCGGGGCCAACGAAGTTGAAAATAACCATATCGGTAAACCTATTGTAAATCTAGGTAATGAAAAAGTAGCCATATAAGGAGGACCAACATTTCCAAAGCAAGGAAAATTACTAGGATTCTCATTAAGAGGGGTTCCTTGGTTGGTAAATTCTGGAACAGTTGCCATTATATTCAACTTCAGTGAATTTTATTAACAATTTAAAACTAAAATTAACAATTCAAAATTCACACCTAAAAATTAAAATTCACAATTCACACCTATGGTCTCTAAAAGTAAAAACAAACAAATTAACACACACTATCAAATCTAGGAGTCAAACCACACACAAACAGTAGATTCCCGCACTAAAAACACTAGTTGGTGATGAAATCCAACATCGTAGAATTTTAATGCAGAAATGGTGGTTGGAACAGTTACCCCGAAAACCTGCTTAATGAAACAGACTGGCACAAGTTTCTTCACAAAACCATCTCGTGTGAAGAGAACCCCCCAGAAAGTCCAAGTGAGTCTAGTCGACGTCTGCTCCAGGTACAGTGAGATCTTTTCTTCACCGTCACCTTAGGAAATAACCTTAAGCTTATGGACACTAAGGTTACCAATAGTAACAAATACAACTGGGGGAACAGTCTACGATCCGATCCCACGCGCAAGGGCAGAGTAACAAAGCTCAATCCCCTTGAAGGTTCCTCGACATGGTTAATCTGAGGTTTACCGACAAGTGACCCCAGGCTCCTCGACAATGGTTAATCCGAGGTTTACCGTTTGTAATGCACGCAAAATCTTCTATCTTCCCCAATGAAACATAATTGATTGTCTCAAAGGTTTGGACATGATCTCGTGATTGACTTCTTTAAGAGAAGCTTCCCAGATTGTACCAATTACAATTGGATTTATTTCCTACCACAAGATTTATCTACTTGTTTGTTTTTGTTGCTTTGGAAAGTTAACTACAACCTATTCCAAAGCACTAATCCTGAGCTAGATTGGTGGAAAGAGCCCTAAAAATGTAAAAATTACTAGATGAATTTTATTAAGTGCTGTGTTATTTAGGCTGTTATTACTCAAAAGGGTAAATGGATATGAAACCAATGGTGTTATGACCCGACCCAAAACTAAATGCAATTGAATATGATAATGTAATCTTTTCAAACCGATGAATCCTAACTAAAGTAAGGAGAGAGTTTCCATTCACTTCCAACAATGCAAAAAATTGATCACTAAGAGAAAATATAACAAATTCTATAATGCACTAATTTCATCAAGAAAAACTAATGCAAATCAATTCCAAAACAATTTTTTATTTTTGTGTTTTTAAAACAAGTATAAAAACATCTAAATTCAAATCAAAGAAAACTAATCTAAATTTATGATTGATTTTTCAGAATGTAAACTATGCAGTTGTAATCTATGCACAATTCACTTGAAAAGTATGCAAATGTAATCTATGCACATTTTTCATTCATATTCTGAAATGAGAATTCTAATTATGAAAATGTGATCTATGCAAGAGAATTCTCAAACACAAGATGATTCTAATGTAATCTAAGAACCAATCAAGTGCAATTCAAGAAAATCGGGTGAGAGTTCCAAATATCAAAAAACACTCAAATGCGATTAACACTCATACACAGATCCAGATTTTAAAGAAGCATTTGATCAAAGAGAAGCATAGTGGTGTACTTTCTAGACACTTTGGTACTGATAAGACTTATGAACAGTTGAGTCACTTCTATTACTGGCCCAAGATGAGAGCAGAAGTGGACAAGTTCGTAAAGAATTGCAAAATTTGTCAATATGCTAAAGGAAGGAGCTAGAATGCAGGATTGTACACTCCCTTGCCTATCCCAGATAGGCCTTGGGACATGGTGAGTATGGATTTTTTTCTAGGATTTCCCAAGACTCAGAGAGGGAATGATGCAGTCTTTGTTGTGGTGGAGAGATTCTCCAAAATGGCACATTTTATTCCATGCTATAAAACTAGTGATGCCACCCATGTTGCTAACTTGTTTTTCAAAGAAGTTGTTCGTGCATGGGTTTTCCCGAAGCAGTATTTGAATGACACAGTTGTGGAGTCACTTTTGGAGACATTGTGGAAGAAGCCAGTATAGCGGAGTTTCAGCTCAGCTTATCATCCTCAGACTGATGGACAAACTGAGGTGGTGAATAGGAGTCTGGGAAATCTGTTGAGAAGTCTTGTAGGAGAGCATCCCAAGCAATGGGATCATATTTTTTCTTAGGTAGAATATGCATATAATGACTCACCAAACAGGAGCACAGGGCAGAGTTCATTTCATATTGTTTATGGAATGCACCCCAGAGGAATATCCGAGTTAAGAAATCTGGGAAAGGCAGAGCTAAGGAGTGCAGATGGTGAGAAATTTTCTTCAAAGATCCAGGCCATACATGAACAGGTGAAACAACAACTACAAGGCAACAGCATCAAATACAAAAGCATAGCAGACTTGAGCAGAAAAGAAGTTCATTTGAAGTAGGAGATCTAGTCTTAGCACACTTGAGAAAGGAGAGATTCCCAAAGAAGCAGTATAACAAATTGAAGTTCAAAAATATTGGGCCATGCGAATGCCAGAGTTTTGGAAATGCTTATGAGATTGAATTACCTCCTGATGTTGGAATATCTCCCATTTTTAATGTTGCATATTTGTACAAGTATGAAGATGATGGTGCAGAAGAAAGATCAGCAGACAAGGGATAGATTGAGTGGAAAGAGCAGCTACCTCCAACACAACCATTGCAACCAGAGAATATATTGGACAAGAAAGTGTTCAGGAAGACCAGAGGACAGGAGTAATTTTGGTATTTAGTCAAATGGAAGGACAAGCCAAAGGAAGATGCCACTTGGATGACTGAAGGAATGTTGCAGAAGATAGGCATATCAGTGGAAGAGCTCATGGACAGGAGCCCATGAAGAAGATTGCCTCGGGATTACGATGCAGGGGCATTAGACACTAGCCAGCAATGTAGGAGGTTTGTCCACATGTTGTGGCTAGGAGGGTTCGAAATCATCTAAATTGTAAACAACTAGGTGTCAATACCTCAGCCGACTGTATTATTTAGATCAGTTAGAGTCGTAGAAGTCGAATAGTTCAGTTAGTCTATCTGTCATATTTCAGTTAGTTGAATTATTTTAATTAGGCTGTTGATTTTCTAAAACGGTCCTCACAAAGGAACCAAACAGACAAATGTTCATGTATATAAATGTAATCCTTGGATGTATATGAGAAGAGCAGAGAAGAAGAGAAAAGGAAGAGATTTCTGCAATAAAACTCTGTGTATTGAGCAATTGCTTCCAGTTGAATAAACTTCAAGTCCCGTTGATTTCCAACCTGTCTGAATTTATAATTGTGAAGAATTGTTTAACTGTGGGGTGATTGTGTACTGGTAATTCCGTTTCTCTGTCTTTGATTTCCCGTAAATTGGTTGGATGAACCCTGTGAATTCACCCCACTCGCAAGCGAGGTCAGAGTAGGAAGGCCATTGTCGTCGAGCTTTGTTTTATGATAATAGAAATCCTGCTCAATAAAGAGAATTACATTTGTTTGTTTGTAATTAGAATTCCCAACCCTAGTAGCAAACCTGAGTTGAGGCATATAAAGGAGAACGCAACTGACGTGAACCTTGGTCAAGCCCTGTACCAAAACCACGAGCGGATTTGTGGAGGCGGATTGCCCATATCGCATCGCTTTTGCGGGTTGAGTGGTATTCCCAGAATTGGAGCGATTCCATAGAACCGTCGACGCGTGGCAACAGTGGACCCACGGAAACCGCCGTTCAAAGCGCGCCATCGCGCGTTAACATTCGTACCAGGATGCCGAGCGATATGCGTACATGCCGTTGATCTGGTAAACAACCATCGGACGGTGGTCGCTTACTATAGATGCGCGGGAGATATCGAGGGTGTCGGCATTAATATAAAGTTTCGAAGATTTAAACATTGGTTATAAGGTTGGCGGTATAATATAAAGCCGAGAGACTTATTTAACTTTTCAAAGGTAGTCGATGATATTTATTTATCAAATTCCTCGAATTTGATAAATGACATCCAAAAAAAAGAAAGTAGACCACGTGGGAGGGAAATGATGACAGAGCCACGTCTACGGAAAGACTTATGGCCTCTCTTGATCGAAGATTTTTGCAAAAACAAAAGCAAAAAGATGCAAAATTGTGAAAATGCTAAGACAAACCTCCAAGTAATGACCAAAGGAAATCAAATTAAGAATTTCTCAAAAAAGAGATTCAAAACACCCAATTAACTTAATGGAGATTGATGAGATGAAAAATTGCTGAAAGAAATTCAGAAACAAGATATTTTTGACAGAAAAATACAAATCTGGGTAGATGCTAAGAATCCTAAATAAAATCTAAACTAAACTGGAAAAAAGAAATCCGGAGTTTTTCCAAAATTTTAACAAGGTCCGCAGGCTCCTAGAAGTAACAGGTGCGGTCCCGCACTGTTAACTCAAGGAAAGTGCGAAACTGCCCGCACTGTGCAAAAAAACAAAGTGCAGTCCCCAGAAAAGTTCAAGAAAAACGTAAAAGACTTCAAAATTTTCAAAAACAGAGAAAACCTAAGCTACCCAGGCAGATATCCATCAATCAAAAGCCAGGAAAAACTTTTCCTCAAATCAAAATAAAAGAGAACCAAAAACAACAAGTTCTTTCCCCAGTGGAGTCGCCAATTTGTTGGCCGGATAAATCGTTCTTGCGGACAAGACCGATCTCCCTAGTGTCAGAAGACAATCTAGCAACAAACAAACAACTAAGTTTGTCTTTCTCTAAATATATTCGTTTTACAAATAAATGCTATGAAGGTGTCGATCCTACCTTAGATCCAAATGCTTATTTGTGGTCGTAGTGCTTTCGTCGCATCAATAATCCTTCCGTCGCAACAAGAGTTATTTCGTTGCAAGAAAGTATCGTTTTTCATTGATCTGCAATCACAAACAAGAAAATATCAATAGCACCTGTATAAAAAATAATTATAAAACATACCTATCATAGTGATCAAGGAATCTATGAAATAAATGATCAAATGACAACTTATTTAAATAAACAATCGAACGACAATTTATTGAGAAAAACAAAACTTGATTGTATTAATCTTAAAAATAAGAGAAGAACCTTACAACCTTAGCCTTGATGTTCGAAAGGTCTTCCCGGGGTCCGAAGCAGGAGTCTCCTCTACTTTGATAAGTCTTGCACTCTTCCTCCAGGAGCACAAAGAGGTATGTGATCTTTCCTCTCAAAAGCTCAGTAGAAAGAATACTAAATCTCAACAACACTTCAACTCAATCACACATAAAGCTTCCACTCCAATTCTCAATCTCCAAAATCTAACCATTTGAGGCTACCCAATGCCTCCTTTTATAGAGTAGATGAGGAGGTTAGGATTCCACCTTTGAAGGGATAGAATCCTCCTTCAAAGGGATAGACTCCTCACATCAAGGGATTAGTTCCTTAAGGTGAGGGATACATGCACCTTATCAAAGCGTACTCATCCCCAAAAATTCTCATCTAGAACCTTCTAGAATTGACCTCAAACCAACTTTTTAACTTTACTTTCTCGCCTTTTTTAGTTTGGAGGGGGTACGCAGGCATTCTTAAGGATAATTGCATTCTAGAACGCAGCATGCATTACCTGTGTACCCAAGCCAGAAACGCAGACAAGCTTCATGTTACCTGCGTACCCATTCTTTCAGAGGTTTTTAAGGTTTTTCTTCTTGTTTTAGGGCTTGACATGAGGAGTAAAGGTTGTAAGACTTGCAGAGGAGGTATGTATGAGTGTTAATGAGCTCATACAGTTAGCAGAATGTTAAGGTGATAGTTTTTAGTGTAACACTATCAAAACATAAGTATATTGAGAAAATACTCTTAAGGTTTGGTATGAACAATGATGTAGGGGAATTAGACACTAGCCAGCAATGTAGGAGGTTTGTCCACATGTTGTGGCTAGGAGGGTTCGAAATCATCTAAATTGTAAACAGCTAGGTGTCAATACCTCAGTTGACTGTATTATTTAGATCAGTTAGAGTCGTAGAAGTCGAATAGTTCAGTTAGTCTATCTGTCATATTTCAGTTAGTTGAATTATTTTAATTAGGCTGTTGATTTTCTAAAACATTCCTCACAGAGGAACCGAATAGAAAAATGTTCATGTATATAAAAGTAATCCTCGGATGTATATGAGAAGAGCAAAAGAAGAGAAAAGGAAGAGATTTCTGCAATAAAACTCTGCGTATTGAGCAATTGCTTTCGGTTGAATAAACTTCAAATCCCGTTGATTTCCAAACTGTCTGAATTTATAATTGTGAAGAATTGTTTAACTGTGGGGCGATTGTGTACTGGTAATTCCGTTTCTCTGTCTTTGATTTCCCGTAAATTGGTTGGATGAACCCTGTGGATTCACCCCACTCGCAAGCAAGGTCAGAGTAGGAAGGCCATTGTCGTCGATCTCTATTTTATGATAATAGAAATCCCGCTCAATAAAGAGAATTAAATTTTTTTGTTGGTAATTAGAATTCCCAACTCAAGTAGCAAACCTGAGTTGAGGCATATAAAGGAGAACGCAACCGACGTGAACCTTGGTCAAGCCCTGTACCAAAACCACGAGCGGATTTGTGGAGGCGGATTTCCCATATCACACCGCTTTTTTGGGTTGAGTGGTATTCCCAGAATTGGAGCGATTCCATAGAACCATCAACGCGTGGCAAGGGTGGACCCATGGAAACTGCCATTCAAAGCGCTCCATCACGTGTTAACGTTCGTACCAGGATGCTGAGCGATATGCGTACATGCCATTGATCTAGGAAACAACCATCGGACGATGGTCGCTTACTATAGATGCGCGGGAGATAACGAGGGTGTCAGCATTAATATAAAGTTTCGAAGATTTAAACATTGGTTATAAGGTTGGCAGTATAATATAAAGCTGAGAGATTTATTTAAATTTTCAAAGGTAGTCGATGATATTTATTTATCAAATTCCTCGAATTTGATAAATAACACCAATAAAAAAAAGAAAGAAAGTAGACCTCGTGGAAGGGAAATGCTGACAAAGCCACGACTACAGAAGACTAGCTCTCCTCAGGAGTGACTTCAGTTTTGTTGCGTCATTTGTGGTATCAGAGCTGTTGTTTGAAGTTGTTTTGTTGAGATGGAAATCTGAGTTGGTAGAGGTGCTAGCAGAAGGATACCTGTTGCCAACGCTGAGGTGTTGGGGATGTTGCAGAGGGTCGAGGCCAGAATGGATGCCATGGAGCAAATACAACCCATAGATCCTGAAGACATCAGTGAACCTGAGATAGAAGAAGCAGAAGAAAATTTTGAAATTCCTCCTGACATGAGGCTCCTTAGATCTGTTCTGGGGTCTGCAGTTAAGCCCAGAATTGAAGTGTCGAGTTATGCAGGGGGACTAAATCCATAAGAACTAGTAGAATGGATTAATGAAATGAAAAAGTGCTTCGACTATGAAGAGATAAGCGAGGAAAAAAAGGTCAAGTTTGTGGTGACAAAGATGAAGGGACATGCTGCACTTTGGTGGGACAGAGTGCAGGAAAAAAGAAGGATAGTTGGAAAGCAACTTATCAAGAGCTGGACTAGAATGATGGCTAAATTAAAAGGTAAATTATTGCCTAGTGATTACCAGCTGACATTGTATAAGCAAATGCAGAACCTGAGACAAAGGTTGCTGACAGTAAAGGAATACACAGAGGAATTCTACAGAGTGAGCATAAGAGCTGGGAAATTTCAAGACACACCAGAGAAGACTGCCAGATATGTGAATGGTCTCAAGCTAGAGATCCAAGATGAGATTGGTCTTCTGTCTCCTAAGACAGTGGAAGAGGCCTATCAGATGGCCTTGAAAGCAGAGGAGAAACTCCTGAGAAAACAGTCTGCCAAGAAGAGAGGTACTTTTCGTGGGAAGGGAAGTCAGGGTGGTAGAGGAAAGCCTACACCCAGGGATGGAGCTAACAGTAGCTCACCTCAAAATGCATCTACAGAGGAGGATGCAAGTGGCAGAAGGGGTCCTTACAGAGGAAAAGGAAGAGGAGGCAGAGACAGAGGCAGAGGTAGAGAGTTGAGGTGTTATAGATGTCAGGGAGTGGGACATAAGCACTATGAGTGTCCAGAGAATGTGGGTGCTGGTCCAAGAAATGCTGTTGTTGCCCAGGATGGAGAAGAGGCAGAAATTGAAGAAGAAATTCTTCCAGAGAGGGGAGAATCCTTGGTGGTAAATAAGGTCCTATTGAAGCAAGCTAAAGAGGCCACTGAGCCCGCAAAAAGGAATACTTTGTTTAGGAGCATATGCAAAGTCCAAGGGAAATGCTGCCGCTAGTCATTGATAGTGGCAGCACAGACAACCTGGTTTCCACTGAGGTCATAGAAAAGTTAAAGCTGAAGACTAGGGAGCATCCAACTCCCTACATGGTGTCCTGGCTGCATAAAGGGCACCAGCTGATTGTGAAAGAACAGTGTGAAATAGAGCTGCAAATGGGAAAGTACAAGGACAAAGTTTTGTGTGATGTAATGCCCATGGATGTGTGTCATATACTGCTGGGTAGACCTTGGCAGTTTGACAGAGCAGCAGTGCATGATGGCAAGAAGAACACTTACAAGTTCTTCAAAGATGGGGTACATCATACATTGATACCCATGGAAGAAGGAGAGCCATCCAACAGAGTGGTTGATCCAAAGACCTTGTTGTTGAGCGGGAAGGAATATCTGCAACAGATAGAAGAATAAGAGGTAAGTTTTGCTCTAGTTTGCAAACCTAAAGTAGTTCTTACTTCTACAAATATTTCTGATTTGTCGATAGAAATACAAGAGATGTTAGACAATTACTGTGACATTGTTGTGGATGATTTACCTGATGAGTTGCCACCTGTGAGGAAGATCAGTCATCAGATAGATTTTATCCCTGGTTCAAATCTGCCAAATAAGGCAGCCTACGGAATGAATCCCAAGGAAAATGAGGAAATCAGGAGACAAGTATAGGAGTTGGTGGACAAGGGGCTGATCAGAGAAAGTTTGAGTCCATGTGCAGTACCAGCAGTACTGAGCCCAAAGAAAGATGGAGGCTGGAGGATGTGTACTGATTCTAGAGCAATCAATAAGATAAAAATCAGGTATAGATTCCCTTTGCCTAGAATTGAGGATTTGATGGACTGTTTGAGTGGTGCTAAATATTTCTCAAAGATATATTTAAAGAGTGGATACCATCAGATAAGAATAAGAGAGGATGATGAGTGGAAAAATGCCTTTAAAACAAATGAAGGACTATATGAATGGATGGTAATTCCTTTTGGGTTGTCAAATGCACCTAGCACTTTTATGAGACTTATGAATGAAGTATTGAAAGAATTCATTGGTAAATTTTTGATAGTGTATCTGGATGATATATTATTTTTCAACAGAACTAAAGAAGAACATTTGAGGCATCTTAATCATATCTTGAAGAAGCTGCACCAAGAGAAACTGCTGATAAATTTGAAGAAATGCTCATTCATGAAGGAAGAGCTGGTGTATTTGGGTTTTTTTGTCTCTGCAGAAGGATTGACGATGGACCCGGAAAAGGTTAAGGAAATTGTGGAGTGGCCTTCGCCCAGGAATGTTTTTGAGGTAAGAAATTTCCATGGACTTGCTAGTTTTTACAGAAAGTTTATAAGAAACTTCAGTAAGATCAATGCACCCATAATTGAGACAATAAAGAAGAGCAAACAACCCTTTAAGTGGACTGCTGAAGCAGAAAGAAATTTTAAACTTTTGAAGCAAAAGATAACGGAGAACCCTGTTTTGATTCTGCCTGATTTTACTAAACCGTTTCAAGTAAAATATGATGCTAGTGGAGAGGCCATTGGAGCTGTGTTGAGGCAGGATGATAGACCTGTGGCATATTTTAGTGAAAAGATGAATGACACCAGAAGAAATTATTCCTCTTATGAGAAGAAATTCTATGCAATTGTTCAGGCACTGAAGAAGTGGAGACATTATTTGATGTCCAGGGAATTTGTATTATATTCTGACAATCATGCTTTGCAGTATATTGTGCAGCAGCCCAAGTTGAAACATAAGCATGCTAAATGGGTTGAGTATCTCCAAGGTTTTAATTTTGTTTTGAAACATATAAGTGGTCAAGCCAATAAAGTAGCTGATGCCTTGAGTAGGAGGCACATGCTTTTTCAAGAAACAAATTTTGAAGTTGTAGGATTTGATTTTCTCAAAGAATTGTATAAAACAGATCCAGATTTTAAAGAAGCATTTGAGGCATGTAGTAACCCTGTTTTAACAGATAGAAGCCAGTGGCTGGATTATTTCCTATAGGAGGACTTGTTATTCAGAAGAAGCCAACTGTGTGTACCAAAATGTTCCATGAGGGAAAATTTGATCAAAGAGAAGCATAGTGGTGGACTTGTTGCATACTTTGGTACTGATAAGACTTATGAACAGTTGAGTCACTTCTATTACTGGCCCAAGATGAGAGCAGAAGTGGACAAGTTCGTGAAGAATTGCAAAATCTGTAAATATGCTAAAGGAAGGAGCCAGAATGCAGGATTGTACACTCCCTTGCCTATCCCAGACAGGCCTTGGGACATGGTGAGTATGGATTTTTTTCTAGGATTTCCCAAGACTCAGAGAGGGAATGATGCAGTCTTTGTTGTGGTGGACAGATTCTCCAAAATGGCACATTTTATTCCATGCTATAAAACTAGTGATGCCACCCATGTTGCTAACTTGTTTTTCAAAGAAGTTGTTAGATTGCATGGGTTTCCCAGGAGAATTGTTTCAGACAGAGACACCAGATTTGTGGGTCACTTTTGGAGGATATTGTGGAAGAAACTTGGTACCAAACTGAGTTTCAACTCATCTTATCATCCCCAGACTGATGGACAAACTGAAGTGGTGAATCGGAGTTTGGGAAATTTGTTGAGAAGTCTTGCAGGAGAGCATCCCAAGCAGTGGGATCGTATTTTTCCCCAGGAAGAATATGCATATAATGACTCACCAAATAGGAGCATAGGGCAGATTCAATTTCATATTGTTTATGGAATGCACCCCAGAGGAATATCAGAGTTAAGAAATATGGGAAAGGCAGAGCTAAGGAGTGCAGATGGTGAGGAATTTTCTTCAGAGATCCAGGCCATACATGAAATAGTGAAACATCAACTACAAGGCAGCAACATCAAATATAAAAGAAGAGCAGACTTGAGCATAAAGGAAGTTCATTTGGAAGTAGGAGATCTGGTCTTAGCACACTTGAGAAGGGAGAGATTCCCAAAGAAGCAATATAACAAATTGAAGTTCAAAAAGATTGGGCCATGCAAGATACTTAGGAAGTTTTCTGCAAATGCTTATGAGATTGAATTACCTCCTGATGTTGGAATATCTCCCATTTTTAATGTTGCAGATTTGTACAAGTATGAAGATGATGGTGTAGAAGAAAGATCAGTAGACAGGGGATAGATTGAGTGGAAGGAGCAACTACCTCCAGTGCAACCATTGCAACTAGAGAAGATATTGGACAAAAGAGTATCCAGGAAAACTAGAGGACAAGAGTACTTTCAGTACTTAATGAAATGGAAGGACAAGCCAGAGGAAGATGCCACTTGGATGACTGAAGGAATGTTGCAGAAGATAGGTAGATCAGTGGAAGAGCTCATGGACAAGAGCCCATGAAGAAGATTTCCCTCAGGAGTCTGATGCAGGGGCATTAGACACTAGCCATCACTGTAGGAGGTTTGTTCACATGTTGTGGCTAGGAGGGTTCGAAATCATCTAAATTGTAAACAGCTAGGTGTCAATACCTCAACTGACTGTATTATTTAGATCAGTTAGAGTCGTAGAAGTTGAATAGTTCAGTTAGTCTATCTGTCATATTTTAGTTAGTTGAATTATTTTAATTAGGCTGTTGATTTTCTAAAACGGTCCTCACAGAGGAACCAAACAGAAAAATGTTCATGTATATAAAATTAATCCTCGGATGTATATGAGAAGAGCAGAAGAAGAGAAAAGGAAGATATTTCTGCAATAAAACTCTGCGTATTGAGCAATTGCTTCCGGTTTAATAAAATTCAAGTCCCGTTGATTTCCAAACTATCTGAATTTATAATTGTGAAGAATTGTTTAACTGTGGGGTGATTGTGTACTGGTAATTCTGTTTCTCTGTCTTTGATTTCCCATAAATTGGTTGGATGAACCCTGTGGATTCACCCCACTCGCAAGCGAGGTCAGAGTAGGAAGGCCATTGTCGTCGAGCTCTGTTTTATGATAATAGAAATCCTTCTCAATAAAGAAAATTACATTTGTTTGTTGGTAATTAGAATTCCCAACCCAAGTAGAAAACCTGAGTTGAGGCATATAAAGGAGAACGAAACCGACGTGAACCTTGGTCAAGCCCTGTACCAAAACCACGAGCGGATTTGTGGAGGCGGATTGCCCATATCGCACCGCTTTTGCGGGTTGAGTGGTATTCCCAGAATTGGAGCGATTCCATAGAACCGTCGACACGTGGCAAGGGTGGACCCACGGAAACCACCGTTCAAATCACGCCATCGCGCGTTAACTTTCATACCAAGATGCCGAGCGATATGCGTACATGCCATTGATTTGGGAAACAGCCATCGGACGGTGGTCGCTTACTATAGATGCACGGGAGATAACGAGGGTGTCGGCATTAATATAAAGTTTCGAAGATTTAAACATTGGTTATAAGGTTGGCAGTATAATATAAAGCTGAGAGATTTATTTAACTTTTCAAAGGTAGTCGATGATATTTATTTATCAAATTCCTCGAATTTGAAAAATAACACCAATAAAAAAAAGAAAGAAAGTAGACCACGTGGAAGGGAAATGCTGATAGAGCCACGTCTACAGAAGACTAGCTCTCCTCAAGAGTGACTTCAGTTTTGTTGCGTCAAACAATGTGAAGCTTGTTTCAGTCCCTTTTTCTTCCCATTTTAAGCTTTCTTCAAGTTTATGTCCTAACACTAATGAAGAAAAGGAATATATGTCTCGAATTCCATATGCCAATGTAGTAGGTTGTTTGATGTATGTGATGGTCTGTACTCGACCAAATATTTCACATGCAGTTGGGGTTGTCAGAAAGTAAATGGAAAATCTAGGGAAAGAACACTGGTCAACAGTGAAATGGGTGCTTCGGTATCTGAGAGGCACAAGTGATTACTGTATCACTTATAATAGAAGCAGTGAATTTGTTTGCGGATATGTTGATTCCGATTTTGCAGGTGATTTGGATAAGAGAAGGTCAACTTCATGGTATGTCTTTACTCTTGCAGGTGGAACTATTAGCTAGATGTAAAAGTTACAGAACATTGTTTCTTTATCCACTATAGAAGCATAATACATAGCTGCTTCACATGCTTGCAAAGAAGCGGTTTGGTTGAAAGGTTTTTTTGATGAGTTTGGTAGGTTGCAGGACAACATCAAGTTATTTTGTGATAGTCAAAGTGAAATTCATTTGGCTAAAAATCTGGCCTATCATAGTAAATCAAACCATATACCTATTAAATACCATTTTGTAAGACAGGTTATCACTGAACAGGGTGTCTCTCTTGAAAAAGTGCGTACAAAAGAAAATTGTGCAGACATGTTCACGAAACCAGTTTTGTTATAGAAGCTACGATGGTGTCTGGCTTCTCTTGGCTTGCAGAAAAGATAAAGATAATAATGGAATAGGGTATCAGGCTAATTGTTGTCAAGGTGGAGATTGTTGAGATTTTCTTTTAATTAAATTTGGAGAAAATCTCATGAAGGTGACAACAATAGGATTTGTTGCTAAATTGACTCCTTTTAATTCTGATGAGGAGTTAATGCATCCTATATTTGTTGTGAGTGAATTTATGATTCTATTTCTACTCCCAGCTATAAAATGTAAGCCCGTAGAGGAAAATGAACATGAGGAATGTGAGGTGAGTGGAAGAGATGAGCAGATGAGAAACTCTGCTATAGTATTTCTCCAGTTGATGAATGAGATTTTCGATGCCCTGTTAGGTGGACGTAGCCCAGATTGGTTGGGTGAACCACATTAAAATCTATGTCTTTCATGGTTGAATGTTGTGTGTGTGTGATTTTTATTTAGTTTCCGCTCTGTGTTTTGCTCCAATAGCCAGTTTGTTGGGCCAGAATTGTAATCTACGGATAAATTACGCTTCCCTAGACAGGTGCTAGTCTACAATAACAGGTGAAAGAATATACTACCATTTCGCCTAACTCAAAATAGATACACAGAGAAGATTGGAGGGTTACTTGTTTAGTCGCTTCCAAATGGCTCCTTCTTCCACTTCTGTTGTAGCTTCAAATTCAAGTGGTTTGTGAGCTGAATGCTTCCTGCAAGAAAGAACACTGAAACAACAGAAGATTCAATAATATAGATATCTATTCAATCTAGTTAGCTAAATCAGTAAAGCATAAACTACATTCATCAACCAAGATCTTACAATATGGAAAATCAAAGTCAATACAGATGCATGTAGGGAAAAATAAGAAGTACTCTTTATTGATGATAGAAGGAGAGGTTACAACCTAGTGACTGATTTGAAGTGACCTTCCAGCAATGTTCCCAAGTCTCATCACAACATAAATCTCTCCAGCAATAGCTTCAAAAATCTAGCTCTCAATTGAAAATTCTCCAGCATTTCTCTACTCAAATTCTTCCTCCTCAAACACTTATATATGTGTTCAATTTATAGATGAACTGTAGGTTGTTTTGCAATTAATAACTTTCCAAAAATAGGCAAGACATGTTTCCAATCATGTAGATGTCAAATGGACACTTGGATTTGAAGCTTGACACATGTGAACTCTTCTAGAAGGCACTGGCCAAGTGTAGATTCCAGAACAATGAGAATTTCGCTCCCAATGTGACCAACGCACCTGTGAATGTCGGGAAGTTCTTTGCAGAGCAGCCTTGCATGGGGCTACCTGCATATGCAACGTACTTAGGACCCTTAGAGCCTGCGTTGGTGAGCCCTCATATGCTATACAATAAGCTTCAAACCATGGAAACCTTTGCTTGATGAAAGTCTTGCTTGATTTTTCTTGTTTCTTGTCTTAGGGAATATAGCAACTGAAATGATAGGGAATGATAGAACCTTGATCATTGGTCTTGGAGATGATGCCCAGTTAACCAGGTCATTGGGAATGGTGCCCAAATTGACCTATAACATTGTAGAGCATCAAGTCTGGAAGGATTATATGCACAAAGAATATGAGTCCATTATGAAGAATGATGTCTAGGATGTGGTTCCAAGACTTGAGGAAAAAGAAGTTGTCACCTCGAAATGGCTCTATAAGATTAAGCATGGATTTGATGGTAGTGCTAAAAAGTTCAAGGAAAGATTCGTTGCTTAAGGCTTGTCTCAAAAGGAAGGCGTAGACTATGATGATATATTTTCACCTATGGCCCGATATACCACCATCCAATCTATCATATCCCTTGCTGCTACGCAAGAATGTAATCTTCATCAAATGGATGTGAAGATCACATTTCTTCATGGTGCGATAAAGGAAGAGGTGTATGTAGAGAAACCTATGGGATTCGAAGTCCTGGATTGGGACACCCATGTTTGCAGGTTGAAGAAAGCCCTCTATGGGTTGAAGCAAGCACCCAGAGCTTGGTATGAGAGGATAGATAGTTACTTGATGAATTTTGGCTTCACTCGTAGTAATTCTGATCCAAACCTTCACTTCAAGGTTTATAGAGAAAAGCCTCTCATTCTGGTGTGGTATGTAGATGACCTCTTCCTAACAAGTGCTGAACCTCTCATTCATCTGTGCAATAGGGAGCTCACTATTGAGTTCGAGATGAAGGACCTAGTATTGATGCACTACTTCCTAGGCCTGGAGGTCTGGTAGAGACCTGGTGAGATTTTCCTTTCTCAAGGAAAATATATTGTGAAGCTTCTGGAAAGATTTGGAATGGTGGACTGTAAGACCATGTCGACACCAATGGAGCTCACCTTTAAGAATTTGAGTGGCAGCGCTACTGAGCATCTACTAGAAAATACTACTGGGTATCGTCAACTCGTAGGGGCCCTGATGTTCTTAGTGAACACCCATCCGGACGTATGTTTTGCAGTGAACATTTTGAGTCAACACATAGTTGATCCTCATCACATTCATTGGGTTGGTGCCTAGAAACTCTTGAGATATCTCTGGGGCACGATAGACCATAGGTTGAGATACACTGCCAGGAGTATGACCCTCCATGGATATACTGATGCCAATTGGGATGGTAGTCTGGTGGATCACAAGAGAACATCTGGATGTTGCTTCACACGTAGGTCTGATTCGAGCAGGAAGCATAAGTTAGTAGCTTTGAGCACCGCTGAGGTTGAATACATTGCAACATGTATGGCCTGTTGTGAAGCCACTTGGTTGCGAAAGCTCTTTAGTGAGATGTTCAATAGTGTGCTAGATTCCATTGGTATCCTTTGTGATAACCATAGGGGGATTCACTTGTCAGAGAATCTCATGTTCCATGATCGATCTAAGCATGTTGATGGATGGTACCACTTTATCTAGGATATGGTACAACGAGGCGTCGTAAGGCTCGATCATATAGGAACTGATGAGAAGGTCATGGATATCCTCACAATTTCCCTGGGTAAGGTCATGTTCCTAAGCTTCAGTGAGAATCTTGGAATCATGAAATGACCCTATGCTGAGGGTCCTGTTGGACGATGAGCTCTAGGAGCTCTAGGGGGCCTCGGGGATAGCTCCTCGGAGCTATATGCACACACAAGGTGTTAGAATCCTATACCAATAGGTGTCATATTTCATGATTGACTTGATGAACTATGTAATATGCTCATACCTTTTCTTGTTGCAAATGTTTTCCATATTTTCAAAAAATAAAAAAATTTAAAAAATGTAAAGATGGTATACCCTAAAAGAAAAATCAAAGGATGAAAAGAATAAAATGGTCAAAAAAGTGAAAGAAATGAACCCCAAACAAAAATAGACCAGGAAAGTGTGCAAGTCTAAATGCCACTACTATTTCATTTTCTGTAATAAGCAATTGTGTGCAGCCTGTTAAACTTTTGCCACAATTTATGAAGAGTCAAATTGTTTAAACTTGACTCATTCATTTTTCAATTTCATGTTGTAGAATAGAGAATAAATATATGGCCAAACAGTTTAATCTTGGCAGATAAGTAGATAGGTAGAGTAAATAAAAAGGAGCTCAACAGTTTAATCTGAGCCCTTGGATGTAATAAGTGTAAACTTAGGTAGGCTTGCCATGTAAAAGAAAAAGAAGATTGATAAGGGTTTGCCAGTCTAAGTGCACCCAAATAAAGAAGGAAAAATGCTAGGTAAAAGTAGGGAGGGTAGGTAGATGGTGTTGCAGAATTACTTGTGACGGATAATGTCTTTAGATGTGTTAACTTTTACTTTTATCACAAGCATAAGACAGCCATTTCACTTGATGCAGTTCAAGCAAGACAAGGTTAAATAACTAACTTCCATTCACATTTTTCCCTAAAAATTTCACTAATTCCCCCTGAAGTATTAAGGTCTTTGAAAATTAAAGAGTCTTAGAGCATTTCTCTGACTTTTGGAGGGACCGGACCCTCGGCCCAATGATTTAAGAGCCTAAGTACTTAGAATCATCCATAAACCATTCATTTGATTTCATAAACTCATTTCCTAAATGTAAATTCCTACTTTACTTAGGAAAATACATAACAAAATTTAATCTTTAGCCTAAGTTTGAATATATACGTGAAATGTTTTAACTTGGCGCTTTTCATTTCATGGTCATATTAACTTTAACACATAGTATATAACTCCCAAATAAATTTTCACCTTTTTCCCGTATTATTTTAATAATTCCCAATTAATATAATATCCCGCCCATTGGTTGAAAAATAACCATATTAATGTATTAATCATGATTAATTAGTCAAATATTTGATTAATCATGAGCGCACATCCCCGCCATGTCAATAAGGGTTAATTAATCCTCATGATTAATTAATAACCTAACCCTTAATCAAATCGCCCCCGATACGGTTAACTCATAATTAAAACCATCGGGCTACTCCCCCATTATACGCCGGTCATTTACAATGTCCCCGGCCATTGTTCGTCCCGGCCATCTACCAGATCTGCGACTATTAACAATATCGCTAGCCATCCACGTCGAAAGATAACACGCGATGGCCAAGCGGTTTTAGTTATCTCTGATGCCACGCGTCGTTCGTTGTATGGTGTTGTATGGAATCGGTGCCCCTACGCTCAAAACCACCTTTCTCAGCGGTGCGATCGCGTGCCGCTTACTGCCTCCCACTAACGACAAAACTTCACATCGTCAAGTCAGCGCCATCTGTCCACTGTTCATTCAAAGCTTACCCGCCAATATCAACCGTTTACCCGTTTAAACACAAACACCCTAGTGTTGCTCATTTTCACCTGATTGTGCAGTAAAACCCTTTGTAACCCAGCTGCGCCACCTGAAGCCTCTGTTAACCAATTCGAGCATGGTTTACCTCCCAAAAATCATTCTAGATTCACTCCACAAACCTCTCAAAATCAAATGAAACCTTTTCGACCTCCCCTGCAAACCAATGCTTTCTTAACAATTTGTTTTGTTTTACAGGTGATCAGAAGACCACATCCTTGGATAATCAGTATTAATACTAGTCATAAGACTTGTTTACTCCAAGAGTGTTATCAAATCTATTCAAACAAACATGGAAGATAAAACATACAGTTGAAAGACAAGCAAAAGAAACAGGATATTAAACGATTTACTATTGAAACAGACAGTAAAAACCTAAACTACACATTGAAGGTAAAAGGACATAGTAAAGAACAGTTAAAGAGTATCATTGGTTAAAGTGTATTAGGTAAAAGTCAGAGTGAAAGTTAAAATGAAGTTACAGAGCGGTCAAAGGTAAACAGTAAAAGTAATTACAGAGGCAGTAAAATAGTAAAAAGAAATGAAAATACTTTCACCAACATTGAAGTTTGTTTAAAGTGAAAGTAAAACAGTCAAAAGAACAAAAAAGTGAAAAGATGAAAAATACAACAAGAAGGAACATTTTTGCAGAAATTGCATGTTTTAGTCATTTTTTTGAAAAAAATATTGTGATCAATACAAGATGAATTTTGTAAAACTGAAGGAGGTTTATGTTCTTAATAGGACCATCTACAAAAAATTCTCTCAATTTTCTTACGTCTATTATGGGTTTGGAAATATTAAACAATGTTGGAAAGCACTTTTTGCAGAACATTTCAGTTAAGTCATCATTTTGCAGAGAATATTGTGGCTAATCCAAAATACATCATACAAAATTGAAGGAGGTTTTTGTTCCCAAGAGATCCATATAAAAAAACCTATCTCACTTTTTGTACAGTGATTTCAGAATGATAGATACATGCACATCTTTACAGGCTATTTTTCAGACTCTGTAAAACTCTGTTTTACACATATTTTTACAGAGCCTATTGTGCACAGCTGGAGAGGAATTTTATGAAACTGAAAGAGGTTTATCTCAAAAACAGATTTAGCTACAATAACCTCTTTCAATGTTTACATATCTATTACGTATTGAGAAATAAAAAGATATCATTGGACCCCAAGTTTGCAGAATTGTTGGAGCAGAATGCACAAAGAAAGGAAGCAGTTAGTGACTTGGATGCCTCGTCATCAGCTAAGAGTTGGATCAAATTCAAATTCTCCTCTTTGTAATCACCTATCCATACAAAATAGTGCCAAATAGATGCATTAGTTTGAGTGTCCTTTACTTAAGTTCTATTTATGTTAAATAGTTGGAGAGATTTGTGAACTAATCTTGATATTTTTTCAAGATATTTTAGTTTAGAATTTGTATAAATACTCCATCAATTGGAGTAGTAAAGGTGGATTCTTAGAATTTGATGTAACATTGGCTATTTTGGAATAAAATCTATTGGAGAAATTTTTTGTAGCAAACTGGACAAGGAATTGATACAGAAGACTTTTCTCAGGATTCATGTGTCAAGCGAAGGATCAATAAGTCATCTCTATCTCATGTTTTAGAGTTTTTATATTTATTTATTATATCAATGGTGTTTCATCTCTGAATAATTAATGAAAATTAATAAATCAGAAGGTACTTAAGTGTAATCTTCTTTCAATCATTATTATTCTAAATGTTTTCTTCTAAGCTGGTTGTAAACAGTGAATTCTTGACTGCCCCTGTCTTACTAGTTTAAGCATTTGATTATTTAATAAAGAATACTTAATTTCTCTTTGTTAATAATCACTCAATTTTCCCTCTTATAAATGTGTTGAAAGATTCTTAATTTCCTTTCATCCGTTTGACTTCCATTCCGCTCACTTTAGATCTATAATTGTTTCTAGTTTGATTATCTTGCCCTGATAAGCCATTTTTTGTTGATAAAATCAATCCAGTTTCAGCCAAACGTTTTGATTCCATCAGCCCAATGGACTAGAACTACTTGATCTTACTCTCAGTTGGCAGATTCCACCATTCAAATTCAAACAAAACCCCTGGACTTTATAACTAGCCTAAAATTCTACAAAACAAAGCTAAATTTGATAGAGAGAGCCCTCTCTGGGTACGGATTGGCTAGATTCTGTACTTGAAGGTTGGTTTGTGGTTACCTCGGACCCCTTTCCTCTTCCAACAACTTCAAGGAAAATCTGAGTGATAACATAGTGGCGACCATACTGGGGACTGAATAATTTATTTGTCACTATTGTTTATTTTATAAACTACAAACGGAGCCTGAAGATTATCCAGGAAGCCTTTGAAATTGCTCTTGCTTTGTAATTGAAAAATTAAATAAATGCTGCTTCAGTCTATCTCCGGTCTAGTTTATGGATTGAACATCTGGTTTCAAATACTTGATCAATTCCTCTTGTCAAATAAGTCTTTAAGAAAGTTTAAATCTCATATCTAAAGCCTCTTAAAGAAATCATAGAAGTTGTTTTGAAAATTCATAAAAAAAAATAAAATCATAAAATACTCAAAATTTGGTTTCCTGAAGAACTAACTTTTTCTTCAGAATTTTTTTATAGGTTTATATCTGATCTATGATGGTGGACAGGGATCAGACACACAAAGGTTAAATCTTCCACTTGGCGACTCCAAAATCAATTTCACTACTAAGACTCCACTGGAGGAATGAACCTCAAAGAACAATATGGAAAGATCAGGCTTTCAACTTGGATCTTAATCCAAGACATTATGTTCTTTCTCATTAAGAAAGTTTTTCAATGTATATTTTATTTTATAGAAGATCTTAGATTAGTTTTTAGTTATTTTCTTTTGAAGATTGTAAGTAATAATTCTCCTAATCTCTTTGAGCAGCTTTCTTATGAATCTAATGATGATCATTTTCCAATTAAGAAGCCTCAAATAATCAAGACTAATATTACAATCCCTGTACATATCCCTATGCCATATAAAGTTCCAGATAGATATAAGCCCCTTATTTTACCTCCTATACTCCATGATTTTCCTAAAAAATACTACAAGTATCTTCCTAGATTTGATGGAGAGAATGGTATCACTACCCAAAAACATATTCAAGGTTTTGAAAATTATTTGGATTTATTTGAGATTGATGAAGATGATGTTAAAATCAGACTTTTTTCTCTTTCTTTGCAAAATAGAATAAAGAGTTGGTTCAAAAATCTGGCTAATGCTAGCATCTCAAATTTCCAGCAGTTTATCAAACTTTTCCTTGATAGATGGATAATCAAAGTTAATCATTTTGTGATCATGGAAGAATATAATCAATTAAAAAGACATCCAAATGAAACAATACAACAATTTTCTGACAGATTTAATCAAGTTTATAATTCATTTCTAGAAAATATTAGACCTCCTCATGATTCAGCTCTCTTGCATTATCCAAGTGCCTTTGATCTAGAAATAGAATTTTGATTAAGAGAAAGAGATCCAAAAACACTTGTACAGATGCAGAACATTGCAGTTGATGTGGAAGTTAATCTCCAAATCAAACAGGAAAAGTTGAAAGCAGAAGAAACTGAAAAGAAAAACATTGCAGAAGTAAAACTCAACCTTTTGATAAGAAAACTAGATGAAAGAACACAAGAGATCATTATGAAAGATCAATTTTTTATTCAAAATCACCATGAAGAAATAGAAGAGGTTGATAGCCATGAAAAAATTCCTTTTGATTCAAATTATCATACATCAGAAAATGAATTTATAGATCAATATGAGGAAGAGGAATCTGCTGATATAATGTGTATGTTTGATGACATTCCTTCTTTTGATTATTTGCCTAAGTATGATCATTATGATGATAGTTATGTTCTCCAAACTCAAGCTAACTTTACAGAGCAATCAAAAGCTAGTTTGTGGGATGAAGAAACTTAGTTTCAGCAGATTGAAGATAGTGATCAACCAATACAGATAAACCATGAGAGTGAGGAAGAAAAAGTAGAAAATGTGGAAATAAGTGAAGGTTCTTTACCTCTTTGTTTTGCTTCATTTCAGTTCATTAGAGACAACTATCATGCCATCAATAATCAACAATATTTAGGAATTTTGATTGACAAAAAAGAAGATAATGAAACTATTGATCAAGATTTTTCAGTTTCACAGTTGCAGTTATCAGTTCCCATTGAAATAAATGATCAAATGACACAAGAAAGTTCCATACCACTATTTTTTGAATCATTTCAGCGTTTAAACGAAATGTGGTATAACATATTTAAAGAAAACGATGGGAAACTTGTTGAAGTTTGTGAAGTCTCATGGAAACCTATATGCTATAGGTTGCAGCCATTTTCCCAAGTTTTTCAGGATCCAATAGCAGGTATGTTGAATATTGAAGGCATTCAAAGCATTCCTCTATTAACTAACTATGATTTTCAGAATCAAGATGATAAAGAATTCAACAGTCAAACATTACAATCAGTAGGAATATCATCACAAATCTTATTTGAAAGTTTGCAGGGAGATAAAGACGAAAGTAACATTTCAGATTCATGGCATGGAGGCCATCTAGAACAGATGTACAGTTGTTTAGATCAGTTAAACATCAGTGTATATATTTTGGAATATCCTTTTGTACAGTTTCTAGAATCAACAAAGGAAATCAAGTGTTTCCTTATCCTCTCATTTGTTGACAAGTTTCTAATAGGTTGCAAAAGTACAGTTTTGATAATCAACAGGAAAATGCAAAAAAATATATCAAAGTACATAATGTTTGAATGGTTGCATTGGCTATTTCATTTTACCTAACTAGCAGTCGAACAGTAGATTGAGTAGGTAGATGAGTGCTAATGAGCTCAAGATTTTGAGCATTTTTCTTTTTTTGGTTTTCAATTTTCAGCTAGTTTTTCATTAAGTTGGTTTGAAATTTTTTGTGTGTTGTTTTAGTTTCAGATTAGATTTCAGGTTGCAAAAAAAGGACTATATTCAATTCAAGATTTTTAGCCACAACAAATGCATGTTTGGGATTGGACCAAGGCAGAAGATTTCCAACTAGGAAACAAAGTTTTAAGTTTTGAGTGGATAGTAACTTACTGGAGTTGAAGCCCGAGGAAAAGGCCCTAAGATTCAGAAGTATTATTGTCATACATACAATAAAGCAACAAGGAGAAAATATTCCATGGTTCAGTCATAATCATTTTGAGGCCAACTGACCTGTTGTTCTTGAATTTTCACCAGGAAAAACCATCCCCAAGTGGAGCCAGTGTTAGACTCTTATACCAATAGGTGTCATATTTCATGATTGACTTGATGAGCTATGTAATATGTTCATACCTTTTCTCGTTGCAAAGGTTTTCCATATTTTCAAAAAATCAAAAAATTTAAAAAATGTAAAGAGGGTATACCCTAAAAGAAAAATCAAAGGGTGAAAAGAATAAAATGGTCAAAAAAGTGAAAGAAATGAACCCCAAACAAAAATAGACCAGGAAAGTGTGCAAGTCTAAATGCCACTACTATTTCATTTTATGTAATAAGCAATTGTGTGCAGCTTGTTAAACTTTTGCCACAATTTATGAAGAGTCAAACTGTTTAAACTTGACTCATTCATTTTTCAATTTCATGTTGTAGAATAGAGAATAAATATCTGGCCAAACAATTTAATCTTGGCAGATAAGTAGATAGGTAGAGTAAATAAAAAAGAGCTCAACAGTTTAATATGAGCCCTTGGATGTAATAAGTGTAGACTTAGGTAGGCTTGCCATGTAAAAGAAAAAGAATATTGATAAGGGTTTTCCAGTCTAAGTGCACCCAAATAAAGAAGGAAAAAATGCTAGGTTAAAGTAGGGAGGGTAGGTAGATGGTGTTGCAGAATTACTTGTGATGGATAATGTCTTTAGATGTGTTAACTTTTAATTTTATCACAAGTATAAGACAGACATTTCACTTGATGCAGTTCAAGCAAGACAAGGTTAAATAACTAACTTCCATTCACATTTTTCCCTAAAGATTTCACTAATTCCCCCTGAAGTATTAAGGTCTTTGAAAATTAAAGGGGCTCAGAGCATTTCTCTGACTTTTGGAGGGATCGGACCCTCGGCCCAATGATTTAAGAGCCTAAGTACTTAGAATCATCCATAAACCATTCATTTGATTTCATAAACTCATTTCCTAAGTGTAAATTCCTTCTTTACTTAGGAAAATACATAACATCACCTAAAAAACCTCTTTTTCATCTTTAGCCTAAGTTTGAATATATACATGAAATTTTTTAACTTGGCGCTTTTCATTTCATAATCATATTAACTTTAACACATAGTATATAACTCTCAAATAAATCCTCACCTTTTTCCCGTATAATTTTAATAATTCCCAAATAATAATATCCCACCCCTTTGGTTGAAAAATAACCATATTAATGTATTAATCATGATTAATTAGTCAAATATTTGATTAATCATGAGCGCATTTCTCCACCATATCAATAAGGGTTAATTAATCCTCATGATTAATTAATAACCTGACCCGCCAATCAAATCGCCCCCGATACGATTAACTCATAATTAAAAGCATCGAGCCTGCCCTATTATCTGCTAGTCATTTCTATGTCCCGACCGCCGTTCGATCAACCCATCTAAGATCTACGGCTATTAACAATATCGCTAGCCATCCACGTTCGAACGATAACGTGCAATGGCCAAGCGGTTTTCTGGATTGTACAGCGCCATGCGTCGTTCGTTGTATGGAATCGCTGCCCCTCTTCTCAAAACCACCTTTCTCCAAAAGCGGTGCGATCGCGTACCGCTTACCGCCTCCCACTAACGACAAAACTTCACATCATCAAGTTAGCGCCATCTATCCACTATACATTCAAATCTTACCCGCCAATATCAACCGTTTACCCGTTTAAACACAAACACCCTAGTGTTGTTCATTTTCACCTAATTGTGTAGTAAAACCCTTTGTAACCCAGCTACGCCACCTGAAGCCTTTGTTAACCAATTCGAGCATGGTTTACCTCCCAAAAATCATTCTAGATTCACTCCACAGACCTCTAAAAATCAAATGAAACCTTTTCGACCTCCCCTGCAAACCAATGCTTTCTTAACAATTTGTTTTGTTTTACAGGTGATCAGAAGACCACATCCTTGGATAAACAGTCTTAATACTAGTCATAAGACTTGTTTACTCCAAGAGTGTTATCAAATCTATTCAAAAAAACATGGAAGATAAAACATACAGTTGAAAGACAAGCAAAGGAAACAGGATATTAAACGATTTACTATTGAAATAGACAATAAAAACCTAAACTACACATTGAAGGTAAAAGGACACAGTAAAGAACAGTTAAAGAGTATCATTGGTTAAAGTGTATCAGGTAAAAGTCAGAGTGAAAGTTAAAATGAAGTTACAGAGCGGTCAAAGGTAAACAGTAAAAGTAATTACAGAGGCAGTAAAATGGTAAAAATAAATGAAAATACTTTCACCAACATTGAAGTTTGTTTAAAGTGAAAGTAAAACAGTCAAAAGAACAAAAAAGTGAAAAGATGAAAAATACAACAAGAAGGAACATTTTTGCAGAAATTGCATGTTTTAGTCATTGTTTTGTAGAAAATATTGTGATCAATCCAAGATGAATTTTTCAAAACTGAAGGATTTTTATGTTCTTAATATGACCATCTACAAAAACCTCTCTCACTTTTCTAACAACTATTATGGTTTTGGAAATATTAAACAATGTTGGAAAGCACTTTTTGCAGAAAATTCTAGTTAAGTCATCATTTTGAAGAGAAGATTGTGGCCAATACGAAATACATCATACAAAACAGAAGGAGGTTTTTGTTCCCAAGAGACCCATAGACAAAAATCTATCTAACTTTTTTTACAGTGATTTCAGAATGACAGATACATGCACATCTTTACAGGCTATTTTTCAGACTCTGTAAAACTCTGTTTTACACATATTTTTACAGAGCCTATTGTGCACAGCTGGAGAGGAATTTTATGAAATTGAAAGAGTATTATCTCACCAACATATGTATCTACAATAACCTCATTCAAATTTTATATATCTATTACGGATTGAGAAATACAAAGATATCATTGGACCCCAAGTTTGCAGAATTGTTGGAGCAGAATGCACAAAGAAAGGAAGCAGTTAGTGACTTGGATGCCTCATCATCAACTAAGAGTTGGATCAAATTCGAATTCTCCTCTTTTTCATCACCTATCCATACAAAATAGTGCCAAATAAATGCATTAGTTGGAGTTTCCTTTACTTAAGTTCTATTTATGTTAAATAGTTGGAGAGATTTGTGAACTAATTTTGATATTTTTTCAAGATATTTTAGTTTAGAATTTGTATAAATACTCCATCAATTGGAGTAGTAAAGGTGGATTCTTAGAATTTGATGTAACATTGGCTATTTTGGAATAAAATCTATTGGAGAAATTTTTTGTAGCAAACTGGACAAGGAATTGATACAGAAGACTTTTCTCAGGATTCATGTGTCAAGCGAAGGATCAATAAGTCATCTCTATCTCATGTTTTAGAGTTTTTATATTTATTTATTATATCACTGGTGTTTCATCTCTGAATAATTAATGAAAATTAATAAATCAGAAGGTACTTAAGTGTAATCTTCTTTCAATCATTATTATTCTAAATGTTTTCTTCTAAGCTGGTTGTAAACAATGAATTCTTGACTGCTCCTGTCTTACTAGTTTAAGCATTTGATTATTTAATAAAGAATACTTAATTGCTCTTTGTTAATAATCACTCAATTTTCCCTCTTATAAATGTGTTGAAAGATTCTTAATTTCCTTTCATCCGTTTGACTTCCATTCCGCTCACTTTATATCTATAATTGTTTCTAGTTTGATTATCTTGCCCTGATAAGCCATTTTTTGTTGATAAACTCAATCCAGTTTCAACCAAACGTTTTGACTCCATCAGCCCAATGGAATAGAACTACTTGATCTTAGTCTCAGTTGGTAGATTCCACCATTCAAATTCAAACAAAACCCCTGGACTTTATAACTAGCCTAAAATTCTACAAAACAAAGCTAAATTTGATAGAGAGAACCCTCTCTGGGTACAGATTGGCTAGATTCTATACCTAAAGGTTGGTTTGTGGTTACCTCGGACCCCTTTCCTCTTCCAACAAATTCAAGGAAAATCTGAGTGATAACACAAGGCTAGGCTTGCCGAACCTTGTGGTGCTTCTACCCCACTGTTATGATGTTGAGTTGGTTCACCTCTCATGATCTATGCCCCATATGCATCCTACCCATTGAGTCCCGGACTCATGGGAAGTACCTCTCATTTGGCTAGTGAGGTGGGAAAATATAGAGACTAGTAGCAAAGACTAATGGATGCATAAGATATTTCCGTACTCTCTATGTCTAGGATGGCATGTGTCCAATCACTTGATCTGGGATCAAGTCTAGTGAGGTTTCATACCTCCTACTGACTTCAGGTCAGATAAACCAACTTCGGGTTGGTATGTGACTCTTTGAGTCCTATAGAGGTTTCAGACCTCTGGGTTGAATTTGGAAGCAGAGAATGATGTCTTTGTGACTGACCTACTTTTTTTCTTAAATAAAGAAGCTACCAAAGCAAGTTACGACGAGATGACACACGATGTTTGGATGGCATAGGTGGATGGAGTTATCCCTAGTTGAGAGGGAGTGTTAATGTTGGAAAACTAATGCCAAAATCCATGTTGTGATGCTCAAATGTAGATGCCAATATTTTTATTGGATTCCTCTTTCGGAGAGGTTCAATATCAATCTAAATATCTTCTTGATTCGATGAGAAGAACATTTATTTTGAATTTATTCAAAATATGTGCATGTCGGCCTGAAATGAAACGTAGGCTTAAAGCCCCAGCAGTTGTGTCACACACCCTCATTGATGGATATAAATAGGTCAAAATTGGAGGTCATTTTCACTCATCCATCACATCACATTCTCTCTCCTCATCTGATTGGTTTGATCATCTATTGGAGTCTCTTCTTCATCCACACATGGGAAAACGTAGTAAGAAGATTTCTATTTTTCGACTTAGGGTTTTTCAGCGCAGAGTTGACCAGCATTGAATTTGGCCAACGCTTGGTCAAACTGACCCAAATCTACCCCAGAATTTCAATTTCTACAGTCCACATTTATTGGCACAAAAATCGAGATTGGACATTGACTTTGACTGGGCTACTTTGACTTTTAGCTACTGTTGTTTTGCGTTGACTGGGACAACGTTGAATTTGGTTGACTGGCATAGCTGTCTAAGAGGGTTGTGTGACACTTCTGGTTGGCTGAATGTATTGATATTTTGTTGGTTGAAGCATCTTGTTGACCGTCGTAACGCACCAACACACATATTTTTAGCTTGTCTTCCGTTGATCTACTGGTATGTTCTATCAACATTTTACTTTATTTTTTATGTGATTTCTGTTTGATATTTGGGATAAAATTATAGTTGCATCAAGCATAGAATATCTACAAAAATTTACAGTTATTCCACAAGCAAGCTAAGGAACAAGAGTTAAGGAATACATTTAGATAAATTATCCCTAAAGGTGAGGAAAATATCACAACATTTGAAGAAATAAAACATGAAAAATTTCAGCACTTCCAATCACTCTATAATGAATATAGAACACCTGACGCAACCCAGACACACAATTTTCTCCTATGTGTCCCGTCAGTAGTGTTGAAAGAAGGAAATTTAAGGCTAATGAAAGAAAGTGAAGAAGCGAAGATGTTGGAGGCGATTTGGAGCCTTGATCCTGATAAGGCCCTCTAGCCTAATTGATTCACAATTAGCTTATTCATAATTCATTGGGTATTAATTAAAAAATACCTTATATGCATGCTTAACAACACTAGGTTAAAGAATAAAATTGGTGGAGCCAAAAAAACATCCTTCTTGGCCTTAATTCCAAAAGAAGAAAATCCCCATAATTTCTCCACTAGAATATGCCAAATTATACTCAACAATCTCCAAAATAATACCATGGAAAAATCTTATGGTTATGCTAATACTAAGGGAACATGAACCATGGTAATACTAATACCAAGGGCACCTTTATTATGGCAATACAAATACTATGATAATACGAATACCAAAACCACATGTACCATGGTAATACCATTACCACATGCCAACCTGCTTCACACACATATCAATACCATGGAAATGCCAATACCATAGGGGTGTCACTCAATTAACCTATGACATAGCACACGTGTTCGTGGAATACTAAACAATACCCTTAATTTGACTACATATTGGAAAATACCTCTAAAAATCACTTTATTTAACCCCCTACCAATACTAACCCATTAAATTTTCCCAATTTAAAAAACCCCTACTTTCACTAGATATTGTAGGTATCCATTTTTTCATTAAAATTTTTTATACCCCTTTATATTTTTATCCTTAACATAATGACATGATGCCTCTCTTATGACCCCACATGCATTCTACAATTCAACTTTCTTCTTGTGATATACATAGGAGATGCATATTAGTATTCCCACAATGTGATTACTCAATCCACACTCAAGCACATCTCACTATGATTTGTGGCATTTAATGGTCTAAGGCATACAAATATAAACCATTTTTTAGGAAGATTGATTATGTGCATGTATATAAAATGACATATAAATTAATCTATATGATGATGAAAAATCAATTGATGAATCTTTATGAATATGTTTGCACCAAATAAGGTGTTCAATCACAAGTCTAAACCCTCTAGATGAAAGACCACTATCTACAACCAAGGTTAGGGCTTCAAATCTGAAATCCATATAAAGTGATGGGTTATATCCCCATCACTCAATTAATCATTCACTCACTATCTCTCAAGCAAGGGAAATTATTACAACATATTTGGGTCTTTGGAGAGGAATAAAGAAAACAACCTCCTTGTGTGTTATTGAAATGCATATCTAAGAATCTTGCTATACTCGTGCATTCATGGTGAATTCTAATGGACATGAACAACCA
Organism: Pinus albicaulis; assembly: GCA_034641835.2. Classification (NCBI taxonomy): domain Eukaryota; kingdom Viridiplantae; phylum Streptophyta; class Pinopsida; order Pinales; family Pinaceae; genus Pinus; species Pinus albicaulis. Next base: position 1,760,200,491 of record CM076578.1, read on the forward strand.
CCCTTATTTATAAGTAACAACATTTATTTTTGTAGTATTTACAAATTACAAGTAATAGATGAGAAATTTTCTATTTTTTTGGAAAATCTTGTATATACAGACTATGGTATAGGAACACTAAACTAGATGAATATTGTCTAGTATCTACAATGATGTGATGTGATCCTTTGAAAATTCTCAATAAGATAAGTCGTTTCTTTTATTTACCAAAAAGCACCCAAAAACAAGTTTAATGGGGTCCAAGTTTCCAAGTCAAATAACTGTGTCATATTTATAGGCATGTGTGCTTGATTAAGTATTGTATTTTAAGTTGTGATTTTCCTAGTTCACTTATAAGCTAATGAAAAATATGTAGTACATATTGAACACTCTAACAACATATACATATGAAAACTCTAGCAAATTCTAATGAAAAATGGCATTCACAGAGAGAATACCCTACAGGAAGTTACACTCAACCTTCAATTATTACCCTCTTTTCTTCAATCCTCTAGAATGGGTTATTTCTTCTTCAATGTGAATCTTGCTCTAACGTTGATATGTATATGATGTGACTATGGCCTATCCATGTCATAAACATGGACACTTTCGTGGAATTACTTAAAAAAATGTGTTCTCTATCAAGTTAAGCTGAAGGCATCTTTTGTGACAAGGATGAATGAGTGGCTCTATTTGGTCAAGACTAGTTGCCTTGGTTCATTGCTTGTATTACCAAGACCGAGGATTATTCAAGAAATGCAAGAACCATGTATTTAATGCCCAACAACTAAACTACTCTATTGTGTAAAGTTAACAAATGCAGTATAATTTTTAATTTATGTTCATAGCACTTCACTCCATTCCTCTCCTCATTCACAATATAATTAATTGATGAATGATTGGCAAAATAGTTATATATATATTCATTATTTTAATAATTAATATTAATCTGTTTCTAATTCAATTGGAAAGATACTTGGGTGATTTCTAATTTGGGCAATGTGTGGCTTGAGGGAAAATTTCTTAGTTGCATCTCACTTGGATATTACATTTTAGTTGCTTCCTGGATATTGCACACATTCCTCATTTTGTCTTCATTATGAGGATAATCTCTATACAAATGATCCCCTTCACAACCCTAACATTTTACTGAGCCTTTCCCATTTTCCCCAAATATTATTCCATCTTGATTCCATTCTAGATTTGTTGACATTGACAATGTTTCAGGATTATTTTTAATGAAAATAATTTTAATTCCCTTCTTTGTTTGATCTTGTTTGTTATTTTAGAAGTCTATTTCACCCAAGTTCTAATCATACAAGTAGTTTTTCTTCTTGATTTTCATATCAATATTTTTATCTGCATCACATCAAATCTTGTCTCTATAGAATGCAAGCGACCCGATGAAGAAACTACGTAATGCTCAAAAGGAACTTTGAAACTACTCTTTGATTCTTCAAATGTGAGACATTTTCATTGAATAAGATGGTGTGTGGTGATGTTTTGAACCTTTCCTTATTTCAACTTTTCCCGTCTAACTAGTTCTAGTCTTTGTTGCAAACTAAAATTTCATATGGAGCTTTGTTGTAATTGATGAGAATTGGCCACCAATTTTCTTTAAATTAAAGCTTAAGAAATAGTTCAAGGTTAAGCTTGAAATCAAGAAACACATAGGAAACCGTGTACAATAGAAACCATATAGAGTTTATTTGGAAACAAGTATTTTTTTACATAAATTAAATCTTAAGAAATAGTTCAAGGTTAAGCTTGAAAGCAAGAAAAACACAGGAAACCATCTACAATAGAAACCATATAGAGTTTATTTGGAAACATGTATTTTTTTTTACATAAGCACATACAATGACACTTTATAACATAACTCTTGAATGTTTTCCCAATTTCATGTTCATGGAAGTCCACATGCAATCATTATTTAGAAGATAATTCTTAACACGTCTAACCTCGTGAGTTTTCCAAGAGGAAACTCAACCTTGAGTTTCATATCACTTCAAGGACATCCAAAAAACAAAAATCTCTTTGCTAAAAGAGTTGAACAATGAGGATATTTACTTTACAACTATATGATACATTATTCACTTGTTGAACATTTTAGGCATCAATAAAATGACTATCAAATGTATTGGGATACATTTTCCACACGTTCAATGTTTCATACTCTTCCCAAAACTCCTTTAATTGAGCTTCAGTGTATGCCTGCATGCAAGAGACCCAACTAGATGCATTTAAACCAACCTTAATTAGAAAATTTGAACTAAAGATATTTCTCATGCTCTATAGAGTCTGTGGAGAGTACCTTTCAAGAAATCTAGTTCAGGGAATTAGCACAACAGACATCCATAATATTCATTCACGAAGTTTCTTCCCTTGTGATTGAATAGGTTTTAGATATTGCATCCATAACAATTTTATTTCTTTTTTCAGCATATAAGGAGAACTTTGACATTTGCATAAGCCTAGGGGATTCATCTACATCACTTTGAGCCACTGTTTTTGAGAATCTAAGTCAACTTAGGGCCCGTGAACAATAAATATAGACAAAAGAAACAAAGAACTAATCGTTTGTCAATAAACAAGTTTTCGAGATTAAAAATCCAAATTTGGATTAATGTTGTTGCCTAGTCTAAACCTCACTCTAGTGTTGAAAAGATGAGAACTTGAAAATTAACTTCTATAAATCGCTCGTACCACTATGTAATTTCTCAAAGGAACATATAAATTACCATTGAAATGTGAAAAATGCTTAGAAGTGTTCTGGCAGTGGTGTAAGAATGTGGTGCATCACTTTTTGCTTCCTCTTGTCTCATGGAGGAATAAGTATTGGCAATATATTTGGTAAGGTATTTCGGCACAGAAGATGATACCCTTCTTTCTACTGCTGCAATAAGCCCAAAAAAATATTGACCATCATAAGATTAAAAACTAGTTAGCATTAGAGTATGATAGTTCGAGCATCAATATCTAAAGAAAAGGTGACAAAAACTCACCTGATGATAGAAGACTCGAGAGGAGTAAAGCCTAAAGCTGGTGGCTCACACTTTTGATGCACATATAACACATGTTTTTCCATTTCCAAATCATTATCCATACCGGCTTTATCAAGTATCAGCCACAAAAACTCAAAACGAGAAAGAAATTATGGAGGAAGTTTGATATTATGTGGATATTCTCTGCAGGTGTTTTTCGTAGATCATACCAACCCTTGTCATAAAGAACATAGTATAAAAAAAAATCTAAATTAAAGTTCCATCACAGAAGTAGGATACAATGTACACTAAAATACCAGAAAGAAAACATGAGCCGTACTCTCCTTCCAAGTGAAGAGTACATAAGGAACTGTTAATTAGCTATGGAAATAAAAACAAGAAAAGAAATTTGAGAACAATATAGGTAGTTAAATCTTAAATAAAAACTACTGATTGAAAACAGGCAATGTAAAACAAAATTTATCTAAGAGAAAGGAAAAAAAATCACTGTAAAAATAGATTATCCCTTTTAACCAATTCAAGTTCCTAAATAGGAGAAAAATTAAGGGCACTAGGATATCTGTACAAGTCAATATAGGAGTTTAAAAATGTTTCAAATTTATCCATCCTCTAATGTATCCTAATGGTTTACAACTCCAAAAATGAAAGAGATGAATGAATCCCTCATGTAGAATGGAGCAAGTTAAAGTACATATACAGGAAAAATAGGCAGATGATTCAAGTCTACATTGCAATGATAAAATTGGAAACCATTCATTACAATATTGAACATGGTTTTGTTGTGCTATATGTTACCATTTTATCATTATGCAAGCTAACAGAGTACAATATATGATGCTTGTACGTGTTGTAATAGAATCTGTTTATAGTGAAACTGGGTGCCTGCTAAGCTAAGGAGAACTAGTTGACTATCAAGCCAATCCCAATACTCCGAATTAATAAGGTCATCAATTATTTTTAGCTACTAAACAAACATATGATTTGAATTTGGACTTTTAAGTTAAACCAACATACACTCAACACAAATTCTAAACTTCAAGATCTAGGAAATGACATTATACTGTAAATTTGTGGTTGTCTTATAGAGATCATCACATTGTATATGATATAGAATAGAATATAAAACTAAATCTTAGTCACTGCAGTAAGAAAATAATGTAGAGATCAAACATATAGCAACCACAATTCATTAGTCTGTGTGGACCTACCAGGGTAAGTGACTAAATGACTTACTATGCTGATGGAACATTAAATAGGCAAAGATATGCTAATAAATTATTATGTTGATGGAACATGATTCAAATTTTGACTACATAAATAGAAAAAATACAGTAAGAGGTGAAATTGAAAGCAAAAAAATGGACTTTAACTGTGAATGAATTCAAAATAAAAGCCGGAAGAAAGGACTTTAAAATCATCACAAGCATCAAATTTTTCCTCTCTTAGTTACCTAATACATATATTTGGACTTTAAATCATCATAGGAAGAATATTTTGCCTCTCATAGTTGCCTAATACAATTCCTTGTAGCACATGCATGCATCACCTCCACTACCAAACACAAGCACATGGAGCACCCCAATTCCTTGTTTGATGATGACAGGAAAATAAAAAGAGAAAAAATGATACAAAAATTTGAAAGGTTGTTATGCCCACCTTTGCAGTTCTAACACACTATTTATCCATCACTTCATGAATAATAGTACGGTATTTCTCGTCCATAGCATCACATCTAATTCATCACATACAAGATCCATTAATTCTATCATTTCTCCAAAGGTGTCGAAATATATATTTTGGTGAAACCTATAATGCATTCAGTCTAAAATAAAAAAATTTCCAACTCCAAAGAAACCAATAACTAAAACATTGAAAACAATAAATCTTAGAAACATACGAGGGCCTTGCCTTCAAGTACCATTTCGTTGGTGACCGGATCCCTTTGAACAACAACTATCATACCAACACCACAACTTCCTTGACCTGTGATCACTTGGTGTTGAACGTGTAAATCGCTCATTTGTTTGGTGCTCTTGGCCTACTGATTAAATTGGTCACGTTCTACTACACACACCTTATGGGCATACATGAATAAGGGAAAAGTGTTATAATTGAGATCAAAACAAGCTCAGGATGAAATCATCACAAAAATTAGAGTCAGGATTGGCTTGAATACTAATGTTTTCCTCTTTATATGCAGTCAATGAAACAAACTCTCTTGTAACATATCTCAATGGAAATTTTCATGCCTGAGCACAGAAATAATATAGGATTCACACTTATTTGAAATCATAGAGCCCCTGAGTTATGTTTTTCATTCTTCCTGAAGAATACTCCCGTCATTGACATTTGAAACCTAGGTTACATATCTGGTGAAATTCTGATAGGAACAAACTTAATTTTGGAATTTCTAAGTCAAGAGATACAAATCAGTCCTATTAATCATACCTCTATAAAATATATTCCATTTTGATTAGATATTTTGTAACTTGTCTGATTATATTGAAGGACTGAATTGAGGTAGCATAATATAATTTTATTTTACTAACATAAAAAGCATTCATACTACTAGAATCACAATGCATAACAATTAATATACCATGTTGCTTCAACATATGAGAGTGCCTTCCGCTTAACTAGATATTCCTAGACCTCACCTATTCACAGATGCCATATAAATTTTTGATTAATTAAAATAATCAAATATTAACTAATGCTGAAAATAAAGATTTCTTATGAGAAAAAGCTAGATTATACAAGTCAGTCCAATATCTAGGCACTACCTGTCTATATTGAGTGAGAAGCTCTAGCTCCATTTCCTTGCTAATATCATGGACCTCTGCATGTAAATGCAATCACACAAGAATAATTCAACAATTGAGTAGCAAATTTTTACCCAAAATTTAATTTAGCAAAAATGAATGATGAAGCAAGGATTGTAAATGCTCCAAAAGAATAAAACAATAGAGCATCATGATGAAAATCAAATGACTAAAAAGAAGGTTTTCCCCTTTAAGCCTTCGCGATTGGGCTCATTTTTTACCATTCAGAGCTTTCCAATGCTTTATAGAAAATTAGACAATAACATACCTCTTCTCGTGAAAGTGCCCGCCTATGGTTTCATTCCTCCTCCACCTTCCTCATATAGTTTAACACCTTTTTTAATCCACTTAGCTGTATAATCATCACAATGAATGGCTTGTTAGATCTACTACTTTTGTGATCCATAATGTAGATATAGGATGTATTTTGGATTAATCACATTGTTATGATTTGGTCATCTATCTAATGATTAATCCGAAAGATGTCTATCTAATGAATGGCTTGCTTACCAAAATTTGCATATGACTAAACTAAAAAAATGATGATTCTGAATCAAAGTTTCTTAGCCAGAAAGCAAGAGAAATATTTATCTATAAATCATAAATTTGAAATAACCCTCTCTATTTGAAAATTTATTTACAACTTATATGTTGAAGCTCAGACAGAGATTTCCATTGACATTGCATATATGATTGTCCTTTCCACTTAATCAAGAACTCCATTTCACTCCAATCTAGCTCCCCATCCAATGTCATGTTCAAGACAACCAGCTTAGTCTGTCGTTTTTCTTTCGGTTTGCTTTGGGCCATTCCTCTGTGTTGATGCCACAATACTCTCTCTATTGCATCAGCATCATCTTCCTCAACCTCTTCTATCGAAATCTATAGAGATTGATAAATTTGTTTAATGTCAGACATGTACATTGACAAATACAAATTTTTTCCCAGCATAAAACGTGTCCTTACAAAATATGGTAAACCAAAGAAACTAAGAATATGAAATACATTCCATTTGGACTTTGATAACTGACCACTAGAACAAGTAGCATAGATACATCCTAATCCCAGATGCATTAAAAAAAACATAGCAGATCCAATGTTAAGGTGGATCAATGCTAGTTTATATATGGTTGTTAGATTTTGGTAACTAAAATAAAGCAACACGAAACTAGAAATCACTTCACTTCTGCTAGTGCTAAAATAAAAATTACAAGACACAAGAATCACAAACGAGGATAGAAAAAATAAGATCACTCCCACTCACCACTAAAAAATCATTTAAAGAAAATTTATTAGAGCACCAAAGACTGAAAAGTAAGATTTATTTTGATATATTAGATAAAAATTACACATATGCGAATTCTTAAATATAACAAATGAAGAATTATTTTGATATTTTTGATATGAATTTATTTTGATACAAGAGACATGAATAACACGCTTGCAAGTTCTTAAATATAACAATTTGTAAGGACCTTGCTCAGAAACAACAGACAATTGATTGACCCTCTTATACCAATCAATTAGGGACGTATTTGGAGAATCAATTCAAATGCAAATGTTTCATTACTAATTAAGCTAAATTTAAAATAAAAGAAACTATAATTGTTCAAATAGACTTAACAAGATGTGCTTGAATGATATCACACATATTCTGAAGCGACCCATCTGAAATAGTATGAACCCCATACCAAAGCAGCTTGGCACACTCACAATATTAGCATAGAATCATTATATTTCAAACAATGTCTCTCACATTACGTTCTGAAGCAACCAATCTGAAATAATATTACAAGACATCTTTGCACAAATAATATTTTCAAAATGTTATAGTTACTATTTTATGGCTTAATGAGCCTACAATAGTCAGCAAGACAGAGCTAACAATATCCTTAAATTTCCATAATTGTCCAATTATTTAAACTAGATGACATTCACAAATGTAACAATTTCAAAATTCTTAAAGTTTTTGTAGAAAATCCATACTGAACACTATCACTATTTATGAATACTATCACTATTTCAAGGTATGTTTGACACAAACCTTGACCCGTTTCTTGGCCCCCTCCTCTTCTTCATCTTCACTTTGTTCACTTTCAACATATGATATTTTACGAATTGATCTACTTGAAGTCTGCAATTCACTTGAACGAACATCTTTGTTCCAAAAATAATTTTTTCGACTCCCAACCCATTTACAAAGTGATGTGACCTTCCTCGGTTTCCAATTAAAGTATTCATCAATGTTTTCATTTGTATCATGGGCAGAAGATTCCTCGTCATCTGATATTATCCTACCTCTCTTTTGACGTGTAGAGATGCTTTTTGCTTCTTTACCAGAATGTAAAGATCTTGTAATTCTACGTCTAGTTCTATAGCTACACCAAGAATACTCCTCATCACTCTATGAAATCTGCATCTTCGTCCTCATATTTTTCTTCTACATGATCTTCTCTTTCAGAATGCTCAACCTAGCAAGAGACATAATAGTAACTATTCAATTTCAAAGTTCCTATCTTCTAAATCATCCTCACTTTTTTTGTTATTCTCAAGAGAAAATTAAAGATAACCATCTACAGAGAACACCTAGCATGAAAAATTGATAAAAGTAATAGTCTAGGAAACATAAATAGTACGTTGCCCAGATTATATACTAACTGGAAACCACAAAAGACACCTACTAAACATATGCATTAAAGCCCTACAAATACTTCCACCTATCTTCTGTGCTCAATTATATCAATTAGAATGTATTGCAGTTCACACTTTTGAATGGGCTTATTCCCTTGTTTGAAATGGATGCATTCTTCAAATACCATTACACTTAAGAAAATGCATATCATTTTGTGGCATCTAACCTGTGTATGTAATAGGTAGACCTGTTTACTTGAAATCATGTATGATATTTATCCAACATGTTTGGAAAAAAGATCGCCTATGGCATCAACTAAAATTGTTTACTCGATTAGCATGGTCACACCTGAACAAGGTCTTAACATCAGGAATTCTGTCCCACAATCATATATTATGTTGGAGGTGAGGAATCCTGCACAGATGGACTCAACAATCAACATGTTTGTAACTAGTCCATGTGGACCTACCAGGGTAAGCGACAAATGAGGACTTCCCAAACCACAGTGAGACTATGCATGCTTAATAAGCATGGAGCTATGATAGAACTCTGAGCCTCTACAACTCAATAAAAAGTTGTGGAAATGGTGTTCAACAATATGAAAATTTTGGAGCAGTGTTAAGTTTTGGTGTTTTCCTTGCAGTGATAATGGCACCAATTCATTAATAGTTAAAGTTCAAGGTACATATTTTCAGGAAATTTAGGTATTATTCTACCATAGGAGCAATAACATACAAGGTTTTTTTCCTTCACGATGGAATGCGCATCCCATGGAAACCCACCAGCCACTTCCCCTATTTCTAAGGATAGTACCCAAGTTAAACCAGCCAGTTGCAATCTTGGTAACCCAACCCAGTGAGGAAATCATGTGAAATCCATAATATCCATAGAGGCAGGTAGCTAAGGGACTAGACCCCATGACATCCTACCCATAGTTCATAGCACTCAACCACTCGAGCTAACCCAACGGGCTACAAAATAACATACAACTTGTGATGTACACTAAACTCATTGTATTTTTTTCTAGAAAGTGCCCCACACAATTTTACATTTATGAATGCAGTACACATATATCTACAATATTATTTTATGAGGAGGTTCTCAAGGTTGATAACAAGCTATTTCTGATGCTTTGAAATCACAATTAGTTTTCCTCATTTCAGCCAGTATTTGTGTTCCAAATTTTTTGTATGAAGTAAAGTAGCAACCCTTTCTAAATATATCAAAGAATCAAAATACTTGATGAGTGATTGATCCTGACAAAATAAATGTGCCTGATGGTTTATTTCTTGTAGTCATGGAAAACATGACAGTACTGGTTAAACAGTAATGAGATGTGCCATCATCTTCGGCTCCTACCTGGAAAGGGACAACAATATAATTCCTACTCACAAATGTATCTATAGAATTTCTGTAGAATCAGTTATTTTTCCAAAGGAAGAAAAAATGTTTTTATACATGAGTTCTACTCCAAATATTAAACTCACTCACCTCAAAAACATGGATAGAATCCCATACACCTTGCTGCAAGAAACCCCTCCGTCCCTGCCCTGTCTATGAACCATCTTCATTTTTCATCCCCCCAGTCAATTTTTAGTCCATAGTTGAAGAAAAGTAACAGGGAAATCAAAGAGAATAAATTCAGATGGAAACTATGTAGTCCTTCCCAAGAGATATCTAAGAAAAAATTACCCACCCTTCTTTATCAAAAAACATGATGCAAAGCCTTCTCCTTCATCCAGTTCCCACATGTATACAAAAGATATTCCACCTTCATAATACCTATCAACACGAGAACATTAAATAATTGCTATTACTTAATCAACAACTATTTATACTTGAACCTTTAGTGATTGGGAGGTCCTTTGGACCAAAAATGGATTGGGTAATCAACAAAAGAAAGCATTACCAAAGACAAGGGAAGTAAAGGACCTCACTGGTCACGATAAATGACAAAAATATCATTTGCTTCCACTTCAAGCTTTTGTAAATTAGTTGATGGCTGTACTCCATATTCCAATGGAGGATAGTATTTGTTTGACCATGGTGACCTATAACACAGTGGAACCATCATAAACATATTTTTTTACTTCATTGATCAATTTTTTTCTATAAGTTGAAGAGAGACAAGGTATGGATCAATGCATAAGACCCAATTCATATTCCTACTTCATCATAACATTTGCAACTAATCCTTAATAATAAATATCCATTGCTTTTGTAGATATAGATCAACAAATCTTTAATTTATTATGCCGTCATTAAAAATTCAACTATCAACATAAGTAAATCTTTCTCGTACCTAAATCCACATGATATTGTGCAAAAAACTATTAACTGGAAATGCAAAAAAATTGACATACCATTTCATTAAAATTACCTGTATGAATCACCATCTCTATTATAATCGCACAACAAAAAACCCTTCCCCAAGTCTATATCATTCGATACCTGCTCATTTCCCAGATTATGAATGGAGTGAGTTATCCAGGTTAATTTTTTTCCTACTACCATTTACATGTAAACAATGTGCAGTACAACCAATGCATCAAAAGAATCCTAACATTCTAGAAGTTAAAACCAACTTCGAGCTCTTTGGTATACCCCACTTTTCACTTTGTCAACCAAATGGGGATAAATTGCAGAACTCTAGCCCGAAACCTTTGCCTTGAAATTTGAATAATACAAGCAACGATTATAGAGTACAAGATTTACTTTACTTAGGCAGAAAGCAAAGACTATTTTACACTAAAGCAACAATAATATTTTTAATGCAAAACTGAACAAGGAAATAATGCAGGCAAAAAAGAATTTATGATAGATTTTTCAAAATATTTATCTTGCTTGGAAGAAAACTAAATCTGCATCCAAAATAGGAAAGAATAATCTAAAATCAACTACTCTTGCGATAGTCATATGCACTTAAAACATCTGGAAAACTAGATTACTAAATGCTGAAATGTAGAAATACACTATTTACAGCAATCGTGATATTCAAGTTGACCAGAAAACATATACACATCGATTCTAGTTAGTAAAGACATCATTGGAGAACTCTGTCGCATGTCTACTTGCTCCTTTTGTTCAACAAAAGAGAAAACCAAAGGAAGCCATGAATGAAATACATTCAACCAGAGATTTAAGGACAATGAGGGATGTCCATCCTCCAAAATGTACTAGAGAAACAGAGGTACTGCAATCCATCGTGCACTAATGACTTCTGCCACATTGATAACAAAAATAAGCATTACCTTAATGGGAATTCAAGATGTGGAATCAATATGGTTCTGTAGACATCATCACATCGTTAGTTTCTGCATATATGTTGAATTTAGGAACTGAAATAGGACGGTTAATAATTATTTTTATTGCTCATGATTTTGTATGATCGATAATCTGAAGCCTTAAAAAGAAGATTGCATGTAATGAAGGACAGAGCATAGAGTCCCAAAACATGAGGAATATTAGTTTTTCAAAACTTCACATGTCACTATTGCAATCGAATCTAATTTTTGACAACCAAAAAAATTGGAATGGAATGCTCAATGGACTTCTCAAGCGAACAAATGGTACTTAATTTCCATTCCTAACAAATTTTCGTCTTCAGTACAAGTTCATATCTTCAATTCAAATTTCTCGTTCATCTCATGGTTCATTGTGTCCATTAAACCATTTTAACCTTATTTGGCTTATAGAATTTTTTAAAGCCACAATATGTTTTGGGTGTGTGTGTTGTGCCTTTCTTTCCAAATAACTACAGAGAAAGGCTTGCTCAAAATGATTGACTCAATTTTCTCTGAAATTAAAATACTTTCCACATAATACCATGTGCATTTTATAGGCTAAAATAGTAAGGAACAAAAAAAATGAACTGCATCTATTTAATCCTAATCAATTGGGCATGTGGAAGTAAAATACTGATAATTCATATGCAAAAAAAATGAAATATTAAATTAGCTACTTTGGAATCCTTTCAACATACCAATATTTTTGATTCAGGTAGAAACATCCACAATCAATTCCAAGGCATCATTCATATCTGCACTGCAATAAAAATTTCTAATGGGATTTGTGGCTCATGCTGAGCTTGGATGGTAGATTTCCACATTGTCATACCACAGGAAAATTGTATTCAGAATGTTCATTTCAAATCCTCTCTAAGGGATGCAGTAAACATAAGTAGCAACCAAATTTAGCAAGAAAAGCTCTCTCATAACTGATATGTCCTGCTCTTGGTACATGAATATTCTTTAGCATACCCATAGAAAATATATTATTGTGGCACTGCATCAAGAAACAAATGAAATAAAAAATAATGCTTACATTTTGCAATATTCCCCTACCTGAACATTGTCAACAACATGCCAATTGGCAAGGGATGCCTCTTAATCAATTGGGCATGTGGAACTAAAATACCAATAATTCATATGAAAAACAGATGAAATATTAAATTAGCTACTCTGGCATCCTCTCAACATACCAATATATTTTATTCGGGTAGAAACATCCACAATCAAATCCAGGGCATCATTCATATATGCACTGCAATAAAAATTTCTAATGGAATTTGTGGTTAATGTTGAGCTTGGACGCTAGATTTCCACATTGTCGTACCACAGGAAAACTGTTTTCAGAATGTTCATTTCAAATCCTCTCTAAGGGATGCAGTAAACATAAGTAGCAACCAAATTGAGCAAGAAAATCTCTCTCATAACTGATATGTCCTTCTCTTGGTACATGAATATTCTTCAGCATACCCATAGAAAATATATTATTGTGGCACTGCATCAAGAAACAAACGAAATAAAAAATAATGCTTACATTTTGCAATCTTTCCCTACCTGAACACTATCAACAACACACCAATTGCCAACTTCTATGGGATGCATAGTGAATATGAATGTGATTGTTTCTCACAGAAAAAATCATGAGCAAGAAAAATAATGATTGCTACAAAATTTCTTAGTGGCATCTTCAATATGAAACCTAATGTCAATTCTTAATACTTAATTGGATTCCTTGTAATTTTTCGCGTGCTCTAATCGTTCTACATGAATTTTCCATTGCATATTTTACATACATTGTGTTTTTCTATTTTTCTCATTTGTGGACTGTTTTCTTTTTCTCTTTTTGATGTGCTTCAAGAAACATGTATAATTTGTAGATGTGTTTAAAGATACATGTTCCAAGGGACTGCAAGTCGATAGATGACTCCCTTGGGCCTGGTTGCTAAGTCCAAGGGATAGATACTTCCTTGGGCCTGGTTGCTAAGTCCGAGGGATAGATATTCTACCGAAACAGCCCAACACATTCACCCTACCCAATCCCTTTGAAACTAAGGAGGCGGACCACGCCGAGAACGGAACCCTAGCAGGCGTCTTTAGACATAATTTTAACATCTTTGAATTTCTCTGAATCTTAAATAATCCATGCCAGATCTTACTGAGTCATTGATAAAGAAAGAGAGAAAATTTGAGAATGCCTGCCTAAAAATCTGCTCCCGCTATGCTAAAAAAAAGAGGCATACAGACACCTAGTGACAGAGGACAACTACAGGGCTTGGATGTGTAGAGATTATATGCACTAAGCATGCATATGTCCAAGATCCACCTGATCTCACACTATTTAACTTTATGCAAGATACTGAATCTATTCCACTTGTTAATCTTTTGCAGAAAAATTAATTGCACATACATGTGAAGCATAAAAAAAAATATTCAATCACACATAACAAGGTTTTTAACTGGGAAAGCTTGAAGCTGAAAACCCCAACTATATATTATGTATCATGGAATCATATGAAAATCTCATAAAAATCATACAAATATTATCACAAGCTCTTAGTACAGTACAATCGTCATACACTAATCAAGACCAATCTTGCAAATCCATGCACCGATCTTTGCCTCCTACTAGCCTGCCTCCACTACGCAATCCAAGCTGATTAAAATGACCAATTCAATGTAATCCCACTCTCATTGACTACATGATTATCAATGGAAACTCCAATGTATATGTAGATGCAATTCATGCATCACTAGTAGTCACAACAGATAGTCCATCTTTCCCTTTCACCTATCTCTCCACTGGTCTCCATTGAAATTGCCATGCACTGTAGTTGACTGCTGTATTGTTTAGTTGATTAATGAGTTATTATTTATGAATTAATTAACTAATTAATTCACTCCACTCTCACTAGTGTATCATTCAGTTAGACTAGATACAACTAGCTCAACTGAGTCTAACTGAGTTAAACTGAATAGAACTCCATAACTACTTCTTCCAACTGTGTCATAACTTTGCCACTTGAGTTCTAATTGAGTTCTCCACGCATTAGCTCCAGTAAACCCTTGGGAATTGCATAATTCCTTATGTCAACTGATGTGCCACATGTGTGCACTGAACTGAAGTGCTCCAAGAGAATAAGTTGTTGTTTAGAGTCTGATTATTATTAAGAGCTAATAATAATCGACATGCATCTATTTTTAGATCAACACTCTATAAATAGACTTCACCCAATATTCTAAAAATATAATTTCATCTTTTTTTCACATTTGACCAACCATCTACAAATAGCATCCTACAACTTATAGAATATGCTCACGATGTCTAAAAATAGACATACACCTAAAAATAGCCCGTGTGGGCCCCACCTAGTTTAGGTGATTATTTTCCAACTAGGATCAAGGATGATGTTTCAGGATGCCTCCTTCACTGTTTCTTGTTGCAAAATTCAACACTCCCTCTCAACAAGAAATGACTGTCTTTGCATGCAACATGCAACTCCATGCATTTACCCTGCAACCTTTGCAAGCGCCCTGCAACTCCATGCATCGACTTTGAAACTATTGTTGCAACACTTCTGAAACTGAAAGGCTCCAAACAACTAAATCAGTATAATGAATCTATCATCAAAGTCTTCAACTTTTGCTGGTACCAACTGCACATGTCTTCAGGAACCACTGCGTTGTTGAACTCTGCACCCATGCACTCTGCACTTGTTGTCAACTCTGAACCGCGCTCCAGTATTTGACACTGTCACTTTGATCGGCCTACATCAATCCAAATGATCATGCTACTACTGCTCTATAGGCTCCTCGTAGCTAGGTTCAATTCACGAGATCCACACCATCTCAATGAATCCTGCCCAGAAATTTCTTCTTGGGATTACTCATGCATGTAGCCCCACCTCTCACCTCGTGGTATAGCTACATGCACTCCCTCTGCCCATCTGGCACAAAATTTCTCTGCATGAGTGGTTGCTCCCACTCTATGATACTCATCTTGTGGCTGCTCCACATCCCGAGGTTCACTCTTACCTGCATGCAAATCGTTCTCCCTCTCAAGCTTCAATTGCATGGCTTTCTCACACTTCCCAGCAGTAGGAAGCTCCATAGAAATCCCATATACTTCAAGTATGTAAATATTCTTAGCTCAAATCCCAACCTTCTTGACTTTTCCTATTGCTTTGTATCGAAGGAAAACTTTTCCTTCACTAAAGACAACATCATAGCCTTTATCCTCTAACATGGTGACTGAGATTAAATTCTTCTTTAAACCTAGAACTTGAATAACATATTGTAAAAGAATGAGTTTACATGACTCCCTCTGAAAGGTAATGGTACCAATGCCGGTCGCACTGTATCATCCATTGTCGCCCAACTCAACATGAAACTGGAGATCTTTCTCCACCAAGTCACCGAAAAGGTTCACATCTCCCGTCATGTGAAAGGAAGCACCATTATCAAAGTACCACCCCGATCCCAATGCACTAGACACCATGCATGTAATCAATGAGAAGTCAAGCTCAAAGTGCGAGGTAAGAGCCTCACCAGTTGCAGCTCCAACAGCCATCTTGTTCTTCTTCTTATGTGGAAAATTAGTGGCGAAATTCCCATGTTCGTGACAGTGAAAACACTTCACTTTGGACATGTCACGCTCTTTTCCATCTTCACCGGCCTCAGATATAGAATGGAATTTCTTCCCCTTCTTCTTCTTTGCCTTGGCAACCAAAGTCAAATCCTCTTCATCATCATGCTTTGATGAAGAGCCATCCCTGTTACTTCACCTTATCTCCTCCTACACAAGATCCAACCAAAGTCGCTCCCAACCCGACAGTTTCTCCCGTCCATTGACAGAGTCTTCGTAGCTATGTAAAATCTTCAGAAGCCCAAGGAGAGCCAAGCTCACCAAGTCATCATCATCAAAACTGACTCCTACACTCCCAAGCTCATCCCTACATTGGACAAACTTTGTAAAGTATACCGGAATAGTGTCATTCTTCTCCATTTTTATTTTTCTGAGCTTGTCTTTAAGCGCCAACTTCCTCTGGTCACTTTTGCTTTAGAAAAAATATTTCAAAGCCTTCCACATAGCATATGGAGTGGATTTCCCATGAAGGCTTGAAACAATATGGTTTCTCACACCTTCCAAAAAAATCCTCCTCGTCCTTGCTACTTTCTTTTGCCATGTGTCAAGTACTGCAGCATCCGCCGAAGTGGGCTTAGGAACATCTCTCTCGATGAATTCCTTCAAGCCATTATCTTCAAGCACTACCTCCATCCTGTCCTTCTAGGCTATGTAGTTAGAGTTTCCCTCGAGTGCATACTCCAACCGCAACCCATTGAAAGACATTTCAATGTATACTCAACTGTCGCACCAAGAAACTCCTGCAGCAAATTCGAATTGTCCACCAGCACAAACTCACTTCACAATTGCAATATTCAATCAACAATGCTCTGATACCATGTAGAAATTATATGCACTAAGCATGCATATGTCCAAGATCCACTTGATCTCACACTATTTAACTTTATGCATGATACTAAATCTATTCCACTTGTTAATCTTTTGCGGAAAACTTAATTGCACATACATGTGAAGCATAAACAAAAATATTCAATCGCACATAACAAGGTTTTTAACTGGGAAAGCCTGAAGTTGAAAACCCCAACTATATATTATGTATCATGGAATCATATGACAATCTCATACAAAGCATACAAAGCTTATCACAAGCTCTCAATACAGTACAATCGTCATACACTAATCAGGACCAATCTTGCAAATCTATGCACCGATATTTGCCTCCTACTAGCCTCCCTCCATTGCACAATCCAAGCTGATTAAAAAGACCAATTTAATGTAATCCCACTCTCATTTACTGCGTGATTATCATTGGCAACTCCAATGTATATGTATATGCAATTCATGCATCACTAGTAGTCATAACAGATAGTCCATCTTCCCCTTTCACCTATCTCTCCACTAGTCTCCACTAAAACTGCCATGCACTGTAGTTAACTGCTGTATTGTTCATTTGATTAATGAGTTATTATTTATGAATTAATTAACTAATTAATTCACTCCACTCTCACTAGTGTATTATTCAGTTATACTAGATACAACTAGCTCAACTAAGTCTAACTGAGTTAAACTGAATACAACTCCATAACTACTTCTTCCAACTATGTCATAACTCTGCCACTTGAGTTCTAACTGAGTCCTCCATGCATTAGCTCCAGTAAACCCTTATGAATTGCGTAATTACTTATGTGAGCTGATGTGCCACATCTGTGCACTGAACTGAAGTGCTCCAAGAGAATAAGTTGCTATTTAGAGTCTGATTATTATTAAGAGTTAATAATAATCGACATGCATCTATTTTTAGATCAACACTCTATAAATAGACTTTTCCCAATATTCTAAAAATAGAATTTCATCTACTTTTCACATTTGACCAACCATATACAAATAGCATCTGCAACTTATAGAATATGCTCACCATGTCTAAAAATAGACATACACCTAAAAATAGCCTGTGTGGGCCCCACCTAGTTTAGGTGATTATTTTCCAAATAGGATCAAGGATGATGTTTCAGGATGCCTCCTTCACTGTTTCTTGTTGCAAACTTTAACAACATGTCATCACCGCTGAAAATCACGCAAAATTTAATCATAGAGAAAGAAAGAAAAAATTGTCACCTGGAGAGTGCTTGGGTAGCAGTGCAAGAAACGACAACAAAGCATTCTGCGATAGCGAAGGCGAAATTCTTTGCATCGGATCCATCATTGCCTCCATTGCAACACACTCATAGGACCTCCAATACCACCAATTATTTTGGAATAAATTTTTGTAAACAATGTTCAGGTAGCAGATCAAAGACTATTTAAGCAAAAATACAGCGGTAAAAACTCGCTGAAAAATCAAGGCTTCCCTTGCCAAACCTTCCTTCATGCGCTATTCCAAGTAATTTTCATTATTGCATCTCCACTGCAGCTGAGTTATTTTGGTTTAAATTTCCTGCCTCACTCTTCTATATGCATAGAGTCTTGATTCTTTATTGGGCAACTACACTTCCGGTGGTTAGTGTTTTAACTTTTCTACCGTCATGGTTGTTAAAGAAAAAGTGAAGGCTATTGGCATCAACCTTGGAACAACCTACAGTTGCGTTGCAATATGCCAACAAGACAAAATTTTGATCATTCTCAATGATCAAGGAAACATAACCACTCCTTCTTTTGTTGTGTTTACCCCATATGAATGGCTCGTTGGGGAAGGTGCCATAAATCCTGATCACAACACCATCTTTGATGTCAAAAAGACTCATTGGAAGGCGATTTAGCGATCCATGTGTTCAGAGTGACAGGAAACTTTGGCCCTTCAATGTAGTCTCTGGACACAATGGCAGCAACAAATGATCCTCATGCGTGCCCTCTCCCTTGCCAAACCCTCATGCGTGCCCTCTCCCTTGCCAAGCCCTCAAAACAGGCCCGTTTAGCCTAAAAAATAAAAAAACAATACCTTAAAATATTTATATCTCCTATAAAAGAAAAAAATACCCACTCACCCTTAGTTATATAGCCAAAATAATGTTTTGGATTTTTAAAATTTTTTTTTACCCCAATATGAATGCACGTGATATAATATTGGTTTGTTAGTGATGCCCCCATGGCCAATACCAAGGGAACTTGTACAACTATCATAGAAACCATATACACAACCATATACACATAAGAAACCAAACAAAAAATATCATAACATCTTACTTAAGCCAAACACACTCATCTTTCACAATCCAAACTGGCACTTGTAACACAAACGTCTGCTATAGAAACCATACATTCTGCAACCAATCATTGAATAACTACACAAATGAAATATTTTCAGCTCATGCTACCTAGTTGACATCAATTCCTACCATTAGCACACCACGACTACCCAGTTTACATCAATGCCAAAAATCACCCCCTTTGGCATTGATGGAAACCCCGTTGAACCATCTAAACAACTTGTGGAAAACTAATCTAGATATCATGTATCCCCTTCTAAAATTAATGACAAAGGGTTAAACTCATCAAATAAACTACTGCAATCATAATAAATCCTCCTAACACTAGCTGGATCTGAAATAAAAGCATGAAAATAAGCAACAACAACCATAACTCACTCTCTCCTAGAGAAATAATAGAAAAATCAAATGTCACTTGAAGAAACGACTACAAATAAGATGTATCCCAGCAACAACAAACTCAGTCAAGAACACTCAACAACATCAATATATCATGAGTATTAGAAACAATTTAACAGGAGCAGTAGCATCATCATCAATCATTATGCAGCAACACATATATAGTAGTAATCATGACCATAACATCTCTCCTCAAGCAGTAATCAAACTCTCCATGTCATGGAAGCAAAACAAATCACTAACACATAGCAACAACAACAAAAAACATAAACAAGAACTCCATGTTCAAGCATATGATGACCATCAATAACAACAAGAGTGGACAATAGCACTCTCTCTCCTTAGTCAATGAGCAGAAACAACATCCTTTGATCAACCATATCGTCCTCACCAAAATATAGTAGAAACACATACATGGTGACAAAGCCAAAACAAAAACATGACCATCAACATATCAATGCTCTAATCATAGCAGCAACAACACATACGCACCATGAACAAAAATAACATCATTGAATCTACAACGCCAATGATATGACCCGTACTCTCTTATCAATAGCTCCATATGCAAGTTGTCTTCTAGAAACTATTGCTATTCACAATCAATTCCTTGACATTAGAATGTGACTATAATATTATCACATGACTTATGATCCATACATAGTGGTAACATTGCTTTCTCATGATTGTATGTCTTATGAGAAAAAATACCATGGAAAATAACAATTAACGAAGCTATAGAATATCATATTTGAGTGTACCAAATATAAGTAAAAGCATAAAAACATCTAATAGATGGTGAAAAAATAAAAATTTGAATTTTTCAATCTAGATCCAATGCCCTTTCTTTAAAATGAGATATATTTGCATAAAAATCTATCAAGTCATTGTGAATCCAGCTTCGGAATTCCATTCAGCTCTATGTTCTTTACACCAATTGAACATACCACTTTTTATGCTTAGTGGTGCTAATACAAATGCACTTCTCATGCTACCAGCCACTAATGGGACATTTCTTGGAGGATCTCCCCCTAAATTTATGCATTTCCTACTTCAAGCTCCCCTTGAGTGATGCAGGAGCATCTGGCCTCAAGTTAAATTTGTAATGTAATTCAAGGCTACCGTCTTGAGATTGGTTCGAGAGGGACATTTTATTTGTATAATAATTGTAAAGTCTTCTAAAAACTTCATAGTTCACAAATATTAGTCTAGATGGTTCTAGATAGGTGTTGACTCACTAGTCAAAGAGCTTAGTCATAATGAAGTATGTAACGAATCCTTGATATGGAGGGATGGATTGAGGAGTTAGTGAATGAGTCATAGATAGAGTTAAATATGGGTTTCTAATTATAGGAGTTAGTTGCTAAAATTTATGTATCTGTTGATAAACATTTAAAGGATAGACTTTCATTGGGTAGAGGTAAGCCTGTGGAGGGATAGGAGGAAACAAATCCTACAGGAAAAGAGATAGAGAAATAGTGTTGAGAGGCCATTGAAAGAGGAAATCAGGTAAAGAGGAAATTTATCCTTATGTAACTATTTACTGGTGAATATAAAACTCAATTCTGAGTTCATGAAGAGTGTTTTGTTGATGAATCTGCGTGATTGTTTCTGTTATGCACTGAGTGATCCGTAATAGAAAAAATCTTATTTTTGTGTGAAATAATTATCTGTGAATAAATTTTAAATATGTGAATAACTCTTCTTGAGTGAAAAAAATACTTACAGTAAAAGAAATGGGTAGAATCGCGAGTGATTCTATTTTTGGAGAAATTGGATGTGAGAGAAGCTAATTGGAGATCCGAATTCGAGATTCAGAGAAGTAATACAGAGGATGTTATGTATTATTATTTGAGATAGCGTGCAGGGAATTTCAACAAGTGTGAAAGCTAAAGATATGAGTGAATGAATAGAAATAAGCTCAGGAGGAGTAGCGAGCAGAGAAGACGAAGTTACAGGGTGGCGACAATCGAAGAAACAAAAAATTGACTAAGGCAGAAAAACCGTAGAATGTTTCCAAAAGAAGAGAATGGACGATGAGGATTAAATTTGGTTGAAGATTAACGACATAGATCTCATCACAAGATTAATTGGGAAGGTGCAATCGAAAGATAAAAGGTTTAAGTTGTGATGTTGTAAGTTGAGGAGATAGCGGAGAGGGGCCACGTGTCGGCGGGGTCCAACGCATATTGCACATTGCAGAATTTTGTGGTTGTTGTTAAGAATTCACAGGGTAAGTTATTTTTTGTGCGATGCAATGTGATCGCATGTCACACATAATAAGGGTTTGTGAAAAGCGATGTGGATTTCGTTGCGAATTGCGAAATTGCAGTATTACAAATATGGGTAAGTTATGAATCTACAGGGAGGTAAATTATAAAAAGTGCGAAGTGTGATGCCATGTGTGTATTGGATAAAGTAATGGAGGCGGTCATGGTAAAAGGTAAAAAAACATTTATTATATGAGTTATAAATCCGAACCCACTTTTTAAAAGGAGCTTTCGCATAAAAGAATTAAAATAAGATTAAGGTTGGGTTATAAAGGTTCTTACCTATGCTCGGGTTTTAAGTAGACTTAATAAAAAGTTTTGTGTATGTGGGTAAAAGTGGCCTTTTGACTACATCACTGAGGCTGAGCTAGCCTCAATTTTATTTTTACTCTTTCTTTATCCAAAACCTGATGTACCGCTTCCTGTTGAGATATTCTTCTATTTTATCTTTTATCCTCCAATTCCTTTTTTTTTTATTAGGCCCCTTAAGTTCCTTAGGAAACATGCAACCTTTGGCTATATGGCCTATATTATTACAGACAAAGCATGTAATGTGCCCAAGAAATGGAAGAAATGGCTGATTTTTACAGTGAATACATTTATGAAAAAATTCATTACACAAATAACAATACCCATGAAAGAAATTTTTGTACCTAGAAAATGATGGGTCTGGTTGAGAATTCTCCTTATTCAACTATAGGTTTTTATTTTAATGCTTTTTCTTCTTGCTTTTGAAATTTTCTGAAAGGTTCCCAAATTTTCGAGAACAAAAAAATCTCATATTTTTCTTTGGCACATTATTTGGCTCTTGATTTTGATGCTAATTTCCTTCATTTATGTTGGAAGTTTCTTCTTTGGTTCTTCAATTTTTCCCTGATTTGTTCCTTTTTGGATTGATCTTATTTCTTCTTTTTCTGCTTATAATTTCTTACAATGGTTGACCTAATCCTTAAGTTGACTCCCAATCTCCTCTTCAATCTCCCATTCCATTTCCAAATGATTTTCCAAATCAAATTTTTCTTCCTTGAAAACAAACTCTCTCTCTTGAAGAATCTGAAGAAGTTTCTTCAAATCATTGCTCTCCAATGTAATATTCTCTATCAACCTTGCCTAAGATTTTTTTTCCATTTCAAGGGTTACTAATATTTTAAGCTCTTCAGCCTTAGATTCCTACACTAGAAATATAACTTCCTTTCCTCTTGAGGAATCAATTTCAAAACACTGATTATCTTCTTCTAAGCCATCGTCCTCAAGAGAATTACTATCACTACATGCATAAGGAAATGTAAAAACATAAATAATATGATCATTACATTTACCTTCATAATTCTTTACCAACAAGAAGAGTGGTTCTTCTGAATTAGAAATCTTGTTCACTTGTTTACTGCTATTTCTTTTCTGGGACTGCTTCCTCTTATTCTTAACCATCAACCACGATATTCTCTGAAGTGACCACACTTCACTGAGAGAAACTGGATCTAATACCATTTGTTGTAAATGGCCCTACTAATGAGAGGGAGGGTGAATAAGTAGTGACTGTGATTATCTGATTTTTAACTCTTTTTTCCAAAACACAAGATTCAGTAATCCATTAGATACACTTATGATACCAGCATGAAATTAATATATAAAAACATGTATAGCCAACATAGCATCAATGTAAAACACCATAAATATCAAATCATGCACATACAAGGACATAGATGTTTCTAGTGGAAAACCCCCTTTAGGGAAAAAAACCACCCACTACTGCTGCTGCTAAAATATTCTATTAAGTGTTGATTTTTTTTTTTTTACATATAAGAGCTAGCAGCCACTAGCTAGAAGACTCGACTACTGAGATAATCTACTAGCAACATCAATTCGAAAGAATATTCTTTCATGACTCTATGAATAACCATTTGCTGGAAGCCCCAGAACCGACGAGCCTCACCCAAATCTACTGGAATCTGGAGATACTGACTATCATACTCATTTGTCTACTAGAAGGCCCCCACCTTATCTATATACTACCTATTATGAATCCTTAACGCCTTCAAAACCTCCATGTGAACCATGTTTCATGCATTTTCAAACTAGGCTCTCAAGTATGCTCAACATGAGAAACCCAACAGCCTCAGTGATTCGAATTTTAAAAATGATAAGATGATATGCACATCCTACTCAACACATCTACAAATATGCAATATGCTAGACCAAACATTGTAGCACACTCTCACATTCTCACACCATCAATCTAACAACTCAATACTCTCATACAAGTATTGCCAAATTATCCTCAACAATCTACAAGCCAATACCATGGGCAAATACCATGGTTATTCCAATACCATGGCCACTTGCACCATGTTAATACTAATATCAAGGGTACTTGTACCATGGTAATACCAATAACAAGACCACTTGAACCAAGGTAATACCAATACCATGTGCCAACATTCTCCACACAAATATCAATACCATGGTAATGCAAATACCAAGGCCACATGTACAAATGTCAAAGAAACCATTTACACAACCATCCACACATAATAAACCAAAAAACAAACATGATAACATCTAACATAATCTAAACAAACTCATCCATCACAAGCCAAGATGCCACTTCTAACACAAAAAACTGCCATAGCAACCATACATTTTGCAATCAATCATCAAACACTTGCACCAATGAAATATTTGCAACTCATGCTACTCGGTTGACATCAGTGCCAACCATCAACACATCATGACTACCTGGTTGACATCAGTTCCAACTATCATCATGTTAGAAAATTATATATTATGGAGCAATGCAACACATAAAATATGCGAAAAATACAAGCACACAAAACACATAAAACTAGAGAAACACAAATATACGTGGTTCACCCAGTTTGGGCTACGTCCACCCCGAACAGCCAGTCCTTCCTTTCTATTATCCAGCAAAAATTGAAGAGACAAAACCTACAGCAGATCCGCTATAATATCATCTATTCTCTCTCACAGTCTCCCTATTTGTTTCTCGCTCTGAGAATACACACATAATCCACGACCACAATACAATACCCTCATATATACAAGGGGGTTTCCTTCTAGGGAAAAAAAAAACCCTAAACTAAACATAACTTCTACCGTCAGATCATCTGCCTATGAATGGCCTAGATTGACTAGAAATTACTATACTTTTACAAGGAAATTTTACATCTGTTTTTAGCTTTGGGGGTGCTGCCCCCAAAACCCCTCGCCAGGGGGGGCTCCAAAAAGCGCCTTCGCCTCCCCTGTACCCTCCACGGAAGCAATTAATTACGGGCGTCATTGCCGTCAATTTTAAGGTACATGGGTCTAATGCTGTGATACAAAGTAAACAAGATAATTAGGCTCCACACCCAACAATCTCCCACTTGGAGACTGATTGTAGCAACTCCACTGCTGCTTCATTTGCTGGAAAATGACTCCTCTTTGGACCTAGCTATTCCTCATCTTCATCGTCATCCTTGAAGACCAATTGAGCGAGCATTCCTAGGTACCTCCTGATACAACTTTTGTTAACATGTCTGCCAGGATTTTGGCTAGTGTGTCTTTTCGACAACTCTCCATCTTCCAATATTCACCGTATCCGATAAAGGTACATGAGATGTATGTGTTTAGTCCTGGAGATCGGATTCGGGATTCTTTGAAGATGAATAGCACTTTGGCTACATATCACTATTTCACGTTCATATTATGCTTCTTACCCAATTCATCGATAAGCCTGTAACCAAATTGTTTTGCTTTATAGCCTCTTAGCAACGCAACATACTCTTGTACATTGTTGGTTAGTGCAACCAACACTGGTTTGAAACCAAGCTGACGGATTGTTCCCTACATTTGACCATATATTTGGTACTCACTCTGTATCTCTTTGTCTGTATGTACGCATCAACATATCCTTGTAGAGCAATGTTTGAACCACCGAAGCATAACACTTGATTTGTGGTACCTCTCAAATATCTGAGAAACCATTTTATTGCCATCCAATGTTCTTTTCTAGTTATTCATATATATACAACTCCTTGCATATTGTGCAATATCGAGCCTTGTGCAGAGACCATTGCATGTCTGATAAGCTTCAACCTTTGATGCATATGGAACTTTAGACATCTGATCATGTCTTGTTGGGTGTTGAGCACATCTCATTACTAAGTTTGAAATGGCTAGAAAAGGTGCTGTTTGGTTTGCAGTACATATTAAATCTTTTCGACACCTTCTCTATGTACTCATTCTGAGACAATGTTAATTTGAAATTTTTCCTGTCTCTAGTTATCCTCATACCAAGGATTTGTTTTGCAGCTCCCAAATCCTTCATTACAAATGAATTTTCCAGTTTTCTTTTGAGCACATTTATTTCCTGCATGTTAGACCCTGCAACAAGCATGTCATCTACATAAAATAACAATATAATATATATGCCATCATTTTTCCTTTTTAGATAAACACAATTATCAGAGTGACATCTAGTATAACCTTGTTCAGACATAAACTAGTCAAATTTTAGATACCACTGCGTTGGAGCATTTTTTAAGCCATACAAGCTCTTCTTTAGCCTGCACACTAATTTTTCTTTCCCTTTGACCTCATATCCTTCTGGTTACTCCATATAAATCTCTTCCTCTAGATCTCCATGGAGAAATGTTGCCTTTACATATAACTGTTCAATATGTAAATCTTCTGCTGCTACAAGAATTAAAATAGTTCTAATTGAAGTCATTTTAACAACAGGAGAAAATATTTCATCAAAATCTATACCTTTCTTCTGTGAAAACCCCTTCACCACAAGTCTAGCTTTGTACCTCTGTTTTCCTCCATCTTCTTCCTTAAACCTGTAAACCCATTTATTCTGCAATGTATTTTTACTTGCAGGCAACCTGACAAAGTCCCAAGTCTTGTTATGCATTAAGGAGTCCATTTCTTCTTCCATGGCTAGCTCCCACTTGTTCCTGCTTTCAACTTGCATTGCTTCTTCATAACATTCAGGTTCACCAGAATCAGTCAACAATAAATAATATAATGAAGGAGAAGAGTGATTAGAGATGCTATATAGAGGTCTTCTAACACACACCTTGAGTTTGATGCTATTGCTATTATGTGCAGTTTTTGCCCCCTTTGTGTTGTTGATTATTATTAATTTTCGAGCACCTTTACTTTCGATTATCTCATCAAGAAGAAGCACTACACGTGTATTCCTTTCTTTTCTTTTTTCGGTTCTTTTCCTACAACTGATTCTTATACAAGACCTTTTCATTGAATATTACATCTCTGCTCCTAATGATTTTTTGATTTTCATAATCATATAAGCGATATCCAAAATCATTAACACCATATCCAATAAATGTACATTTCTTTGATTTGGCCTCAAGCTTTGTCCTATTTTCTTTATTAATATGGACAAAGGCCTCACAACCAAAAGGATTTATAAAAGAGTAGTTTACCTTTTTTCCTATCCATGATTCCTCTGGAATACCACCATCCAAAGAACTTGAAGGCCTTGTGTTTATTAGATAAACAACAGTATCTACAGCATCTTCCCAAAATTGTAAAGGTAATCCTGCATGCAATCTCATGCACCTTGCACGCTCCATGATTGTTCTGTTCATTCTTTCTGACACACCATTTTCTTGTGGTGTTCTTGGAACTGTCTTCTCTCTGCAAATTCCATGCTTTGAACAGTACCTATCAAACTCTTTGCTGCAATATTCACCTCCATTCGTAAAATTAGAACTGCCCAACTTCTTTCTGTCAATCTCCTTTAAACTTTGTTTGAAAGTATCGAATACATCAGATTTATTCTGAATACAATAAATCCATGTTTTTCTAGTTGCATCATCAATAAAAGTAACATAATAACGAGAGCCACCGAGAGATGATACCTGAGCAGGTCCCCATACATCTATATGCACAAGCTCTAATTTTTCGCTCTTCTTTTCTTTCCCAACTCTGAGAAATCTGAATCTCTTCTGTTTTCCATAAATGCAATTCTCACAGAAATCCAAATCAACATTCTTCAAACCTGGCAACAAATTTCTTGAGTGAAGAATCTTCATTCCCTTGTCACTCATGTGTCCGAGCCTATGATGCCATAATGCTGCATCTGCTCCTTTGGAAGTTAAAGCATTAACAGAGTTAGAAATACTATTGCATAAATACAATGTACCAACCTTTTCACCTTTTGCTATTACCAGCGCTCCTTTGGTGACCTTCCAAGTTTTATCTGTGAAAGTTGTCACACAAACTTCACTGCCTAACTGCCCTGTTGAAATCAGATTTTTCTTCAGATCTGGAACATGCCTTACCTCCTTTAGTAGCCATTGGTTTCCATTTTGTTGTTTTACAAGAACTTTACTCATTCCAACAATTTTATAGGGTTTATCATCACCCAAACGAACTTGTCCAAAATCTCCTTGAACATAGTCATGAAAATATTTCTTATCAGGTGTGGCATGGAATGAAGCCCCTGAATCTACAACCCAAGAATTAGTAAAATTTTCGAAAGAAAGAATCAAAGCATCTTGTAACACATCACCTGTCACATTTGCTTCATGATTGTTTTCTTGCTGTGCATCTCCTTCTTTTCCCTTCCAAGATCTACAATCTTTATTTAGGTGTCCTCTCTTTCCGCATTTCCAGCACACTATCCTCGATCTGGACTTGGATCTGCCTTTCCTTGATTTACTTTGATAACCCGAGCTCTTTCCTCTTTCCATTCTTCTTCCCCTAGACTCTACACTCAAAGCATTACTCGATGTCTCACCAGAATACACTAGCGCGTTTTCACCACTTCAGGGTTGTGGCTTAACATCCTTGACTTTAAAGTACTAGATCCCGGAGGGCAGAAGTTACTAGCCGTGTGTTCGTTCAGCCTTTGGGCGAGCACGAAGAAATAATAAAAGGGCCCTAACTTCATCATCAAAGTTTACCCCTACAGAACTTAACTGACTGGTAACTGTATTAAAATCATTTAAATGGTCTGCAACAGATCCACCTTCCGACATCTTCATATTAAATAATCGTTTCATAAGAAATACCTTGTTTGAGGCTGAGGGTTTTTCATATATTTTTGTCAACGTCTGCATCAAACCATCTGTTGTTGTTTCCTTCGAAATATTGAAGGCGACTGATGCCGCAAGGCAAAACTGTACTGTTCTGAGTGCCTTTCTATTGAGAATGTTCCATTCCGTGTCTGTCATGGCCGCCGAATTCTTTGTTTTTCTGCTCAATGGTAGGTACAGATCTTTTTGATACAGATAATATTCCATATACATCTTCCACAACGGGAAGTTTTGGCCGTTAAATTTCTCGACCCTAAATTTACCATCTTCTGCCATTGCTCTCACTCGAACCAGGAACTCTTCTTTCCTACGAGTTTATTAGCCAAATAGACCTTCGGCTCTGATACCAGTTGTTAGAAAATTATATATTATGGAGCAATGCAACACATAAAATATGCGAAAAATACAAGCACACAAAACACATAAAACCAGAGGGACACAGATATACGTGGTTCACCCAGTTTGGGCTACGTCCACCCCGAACAACCAGTCCTTCCTTTCTATTATCCAGCGAAAATTGAAGAGACAAAACCTACAGCAGATCCGCTGTAATATCCTCTGTTCTCTCTCACAGTCTCCCTATCTGTTTCTCGCTTTGAGAATACACACATAATCCACAGCCGCAATACAATACCCTCATATATACAAGGGGGTTGCCTTCTAGGGCAAAAAATCCCCTAAACTAAACATAACTTCTACCATCAGATCATCCGCCTATGAATGGCCCAGATTGACTAAAAATTACTATACTTTTACAAGGAAATTTTACATCTGTTTTTAGCTTCGGGGGCGCTACCCCCGAAACCCCCCGTCAGCGGGGGGGCTCCGAAAAGCGCTGCCGCCCCCCTGGACCCCCCACGACAGCAATTAATTACGGGTGGCGTTTCCACCCCTTTTAAGGTACAGGGGTCCAATGCTGTGATACAAAGTAAACAAGATAATCAGGCTCCACACCCAACACATCACAACATCAATTCCAACATATATCAAATGCATTATTCTTACATATAACATGAGGAATAACATGGTCTTTAATGAGCTAAAGGATAATCCTTTTGGATTTAACATTATTTTTATTATATTTATCCAAAAGTGTTGGATTGAAAAAGTTGTGACAACCTTCTCAACTATGTCCCACAATTCATATTCCTCCAACATCAACACTATCCTATCTTTCCATGGGCTAAAATTTCCCATCCTTTCTAATCCGTACTCAAATCTCAAACTTGTAGCCATGGCTTGCTTAATTGATAATGAAGCCCAAAACTCACTACTTGGCGAACAAACCCTGCAACTCTCTTTCTTCTTTCTAGTTTCACCTCTTCAATATTTCTTTGATACCATGTAAGTTTAACTTGATCCAATCACCAATATTTAATCTCAAATAAGTTTCTCGATTTATTACTAGTTAGGGCTTAATGCTCATTCACAAATGCATTGAAAGTTGGACTTATGAAAGAAAACAAATTGAATCCTTTTCTTTAAATACTGAGATGAAACTTAGTAAGCCAATCTCATAAATGACATCAATTTTTGGGAAATTCCCTTGGAAAAACCCCAAAGGGAAAAGCAATAGAAAGAGAAAAATTTATTAAGGCTCATAGAAAAATGAGTACAACAAACTTTTCCAATCAACAAATGCATTACTTACCTCGTTTTTGTACGAGACTCCTCCTTGAAATATGATTTGTCAATTAGTCATAATTTATGTGCAAGGTGCCTCGATTTCTATGCAGTCAACAACCTCAAAATTTGTGCATTTAATCAGTGTCGAATTCTATGCACTGTGCCTCAATTTATGTACAGTGAATAGCCTCGAAATCTATGCAGTCAATAACATTCAATCATCCTCGATTTCTATGCATTGTGCCTTAATTTATGTACGAGGTGTTGGAATGTTCTCCTAGGTTTGCATGCCAAGTCTCATGGAACTTGTGCTACTTCTCCTTTTCCATCAATGCTTCTTCTCCTCTCTCTCTCTCTCTCTCATCAAAATGAGAAAATAAATAATAATGTATTTTCCTTTGGATCTACCTTTTATGTCTTATTAAAACTATTGTAGCTAACCCTACGATCTAATGGCTTGGCATTAAGATTAATGATTGTGTTATAATTGCTCATTGACACAACTTAGGACATCTTAAGTCACTTATTAATTAATGATGCTTAAAAATGTCACTTTAACTTTATATCACATAAACTTAATGTCCTATGGACCACCTTGGACACTCTTCCATGTGCTAGACACCAAGCCAATGTGGAAGAAACTTCTCCCAGATAATTTTTTCAACAATAATTTTGGTATTTTTAAAATAATATATATATGGGAAATCGTTCTCTCTTACAGTTGCGTGAGAGTGAAGGTCAATATAACAATATTCATAGGAATGTAGCCATTACATCAATATTTCTCATAGTCATGTTATTGGCTAAGAATTGGACCTAGATAAGAGAGACAACAACCATTTTGCCCAACCACACAAAATAACCCCATTTAACTTTTAAAATTATATATACATAACACTTTCTCGAAAAGGTTTTAGGTCAAGTTTACAGTCTCGAGGATGTGGTCCAATGGCTTGGTAGGGAGATTTATTGTTCTTAGCCCGTTAAACATTGTACCAAGTAGTTTGCAGCGCGTCGGTGTGTGGGGTGACAGATGAAATGCAATCTTTCTTACCCATTGACATTATAATTATACCATTATTAGCTTAAATGTTCTAACATAATTTCTTAACGGCAATAGTTGTATTACAAAAATTCTGGAGCAAGTCATTGTTTAACTCAATGGCTAATTATCATGGTCTTACCTATGAATTTAATTCTGGTTGTTCTGAGTTTAGAGGTACTTGGTGTTTTTTAATTTAGCTATGAATATTTCGCAATTCTATGCTGATGATATCTGCATTCTACCTGAAGAACTTTTCATTAATATAGATTCTGGTCAAAGTTATACAAAATTTGAAAGTTTTTGAATGAGCACAAAAATGTTGAGCTAATTCCCACGTGACCTTTATACCATGCAGGAAAATAACTGAACATCAGCGGTCCATTCCCGAAGAAATTACGGAGGAAGCCAGTCAAACCGATGTGGCTGTAGAAGGCAGTTAAGTAGGTCAGCTTACTGCGTTTTAGAATTTTGTTTGCCATATTGTATCATTGAAAGTGTGGTTGTTAGATTCCTTATTTGATAAATAATTAATAACTTGTGGTTATGAACCAGATGCCCTTTATAAGTTTGAATCAATGGTTTATAAGTTTGAATCAATGGTCTGATTTTTAAATAGTTTCCTTCGCTATTTCGCTCCTTTATAAATTTGTAAATAAGAAATTTCTTATTAGCAATATTCTTTACTAAATATAGAGTTTTCTTTATATTAGAGAGTAGTGTTTTTTATGTTTATTATGAATTAATACATATTAGTATTTATTAAATTTAAATAATTGTTAAATATTAATATGTATTATTCTATATTGAACATCAAAACACTTATTTCATTGTAATATTTTACATTACTAAAATAAATGAAAAATAAAAGAAAACATAAAAATTAATTAAATTGTAATTTTATTTTAAATTATTATTTTTATTATTAATTATAAAAATAATTAATTTAAGTTAAACACATATATATTGGTAATTATGGAGATTTATCTCATTCTGGCATGGAAATTTTTAATTTGTAAATATGTTTTGTTATAATGTCATGGTTTATGTTTTGTTTTATTTGTAAATATTATGGACATGCTGCAGTTTTAAATGCTGTAAGTAGCAAGATAAGACAATTTCGTTTTTGGTTTGCATATAACTCGATGCGGTGGCCAACAAAAAATTATGAATATTTTAAAATATTTACTTAATAATAATAATTAATTAAATTGAAATTGTAAAACTCTCATTTCAAAATAAACACATTTATAAAATTTATTTACTTTCCACTATCTGCTACAACGTGTTCAGTCTAAAATAGACAGATTCTGGTATTGTTAACTTATCATTAACCGTAACAAATAAGTGGTTTGGCAATAGGCATTGAATAAATGGGGTTGTATATACTTATAGCTCATCGAATAAGTTGCTTGGCAATAGCATTAAATAAATGGGGTTGTATATACTTATAGCTCATCGAATAAGTTGCTTGGCAATAGGCATTAAATAAGTGGGGTCGAATAAGTTGCTTCGCAATAGAATAAGTCGGGTTGTATATATCTATAATACCGTTAGATAATTGATTGCCAAAATTCAACCTCGAACATATGCCATTTCACTTATTTTTATTTTTATTTAATATGAAGGGGTAAATTTTATTTATAAAGTTAGGTTGAGCCATAGCCAAAACAACTAGTGTTACATATTTTTTTTCTAAAAACTTTGATGAGACGAGTTTTGCTTTTACATTGCTAGATCTTAAGGCATAGGAAACTAGAAAGAGGCTTCTCTCATTTTTTGAGAGTTTTTCTTGAGCTAAAAGACAACCTGCATTTGCTTTTGCGTCCGCTTCCTTGTTTAGATTTTGCAGAATATGGTAGAAGGAGCTGGAAGTGTAATTTTGCAGCACTTTTCTGAGTCTCTGTAGAGATTCCTAGAGGCATACCGTCAGAGAAGCTCCCTTGACCAATAGGGTAGATCAAGAAGACCCTCGAGTTAGTTATAGTAATTCGTTGGTCAATGAACAAATGGATTTATTGATCTCTCATATCGGCTCGAACCTACTTTTTTATATGTACAGAGTATCGGGATTCAATTGGAATGGACAGGGAGGGACAAACCTATTACAATGAGACCTACAGGAACACGTATGGGTTCCGTGAAAGGATCTCCCGAATATTGGGTATCTGTCATCAAACCAGGTCGGGTCTTGTTGAGGGTCTGATTGTTGAAGTGATTGCCAATGTTTATGGTCTTAATCAGGATTTTTGAGTCTCCAAAGACCTGTATGTCTTCTTCTCCATGCTCATGTGCCATCTCAAAAGGTTTGAGCAGTGCTAAGGTTTCTGCTTGATTGTTAGTACTCTGTCCAAGGCTCTAACTGAGGCCCCAACTAAAGTTGACTTTACTTTGCCCTATCTGGGAATAGATAACTCCCCCTGCTGCAAATGTCCTGGGGTTTCCTTTGGAAGCTGCATCAAAGAAGATTGTGGCTTTGTCCTCGTTCTTTTACCAATTTTTAAATTCAGCCTCGGAGATCCAAAGCATTAGGGGAATTTTGAAGTGTAAAATGGGCCTCCTAAAGAAAATGTACAATCAAAATTCACTAAATGAGAACAAATCACATTTTAGGGGATGACATCATCCCTAATGGTTGAGGTGGCATTTTTTGAGTTAAAGGTACTTACTTGTCACATTCTCAACGATGGATAAAAACTCATGGTTAACCTTGGTAGTGCTCTAAGTACTTTTAAAGTCAAAGTAAAGTACTCATAATAAATGTCATTTCACACTTTTTGAATAAAAATATATTATTGTCATTTCGTATTTCTTGAAAGAAACAATGCATATCCCTATACATTTATTATATTATATTATATTATATTATTTTTATATAGTATATTAATTACATGTTATTATACAATTGAAATAATATAAAATTTAATTAATAACATATAATATAATTAAGAATTTATAAATTTTTATTTATATTTTATTTTAAGTTATTTAAGTACAAAGGACAAATGCATTAGTTGTTCAATAATAATGATTTTTTCTTGAAATTTTTTATTTTGATACAACTTTTGAATTGAATTTAATTATGGTTACATTGATTGTGGTGCAAAAAATGAATTGACTATTCATAAATATTATGTTATTGGTTTAGTGATTATTTTATTATTTCCTTAGGAGGCCCATTTTAGATTTCAAAATTCCCCTAATGCCTCCACTCTGAATTGTAACAAGATCGAGAGGGGGTCTTTTCACTGAAGGCATTCTTCAAAGGCGCTCCGATCCAACTGATTACATTGGGGGAGAGATTGCTATCTTTCTTGTGGGATAGATTTATGAAGGACTCAAAGAGTAAAGCTTTGACTTTGGCTGCTACCACCTTGGGAGAGTTGGGTCTGCTGTTGAAAATAGCATCATTCCTTACCAACCATACTTCCCAACAAACGAATTTTGAGATAGCAAACTAGATTTTAAACCACAAAGATTTTCTGTTCAAATCCTGAAGAGATCACCCTTTCCACGTGTTGAAAAGACTTATTATCGTAACCTGCCATGGGATTTGAACTTCAAGCCCATACAAAGCTTTCTCCTAGAATTCTTAAGTAAAAGCACAGTCCAGAAGTTAATGCCCATTGACAAGTTAATTATTTTCCTGCAATTACTAACGTTTAACAAGTGAATTTCAAACAGAGAAAGTGTTGGGCTTGTTCAGCTTTTTGGACATTACCTTTATATCTGTGTACCCCATTTATGGTGTCGTGTATCAAATCGTTGATCTGTACTAAATCAAAGGATTCTTTCTAACTGGCACTGTCGTTTACTGTCTTTAATAACCATATTGTACAAATTTATAGGATTTGATCCCAATAGATTAGGTGTACCGTTACAAGAACGAAAAGAGGCTCAATGTTAGAGTTATCGTTCCTATTCTTCGTTGTGCTGAACTTATTTTCATGAGACAAAATGAATCTCAATACATTTCCCTTCATCACTGTGAGCTTTCGAATTCAAACAACAAAATGAATCCTCATAAATTTAAACTCGAAGAGATTCCATCTTGAGTGCCATTTATTTTTCGTTTTTATTGGAGGCTATATGGATTTAATCATTTGTGTTTATACTAGTATGGATATAGATTTATGTAATAGGCATTATGAGTAAAAAAGTCAATTTTTTTTTAGAGTGAAAATACAATGTGTAATTTTTCATTTTTTAAACTATAATTTTAAATGATATATAGAATATATATACTATTACATAAAAGAGTTTTAATTATGAAAGTTTTTATTTCAGGCTTTATACATATATTTTTTAAAGAATATATATATATATATATATATATATATATATATATATAATTGACATTAAAACATTTTATATAATATGTACATTCAGCCATTCTATAGCCATTCTATAGCATAAATAAAAATGGTTTTTACTCCTAACACATTTTTAATTATATGTCAATATTAATTCGTATAAAAATATTTTATTGATAATAAACATTGAATATTTTTTTATATGCAATATTAAAATATTTTATTTTAAGAAATTATTTTCTATATATAAATATATATGAAGTTGATATTGACATAAATTAGTTAACATAATATAGATCCTCAAATAGTTTATTTAAATCTCTTATTGAAATATTTTTGAAAAGTATAAGGTTTAACCATCTTACTAATTATTTTACAACATATTCAATCTTTTTTATTATAGCCAATGTTATTTATCTATTTAGAATATAATTTATTTATTTTTATTTTGAAGAGGCATGTTTCAACTTGAGGGATGGATGGGCTAACAAATTTACACATCCCCTCATACTGGGTTGAAGAATGAGCCTCTCGTCTCAATCAAGAACAACCATAAACATGTCTCATTTACATACCTAAGTATTTGATTCATGAGGAACAACCATAAGAATTTCTTGTTTACTTTCCCAAGTAATGGATTCATCATATGTTTCTTAGCATTTGTGCTTATATATTAAGGACAACCAAATGAAACTAAGTATGGCTGGCTTATTTGCATGAGTAGTTAGGCCCATTATATGTTTTTCATGATTTGGGCTTATATTAATGAAAACCAAATTAAATTAAATATGTCTTATTTATTTGCATAAGTAGTCAATCCATCCAAAAAAAGAAAAGAACTAAGATAAGTGATTAATGACACTATTCTAGTTTAATATGTGGTAACATATAGATCAAAACTAATCCAATATGGTTTGAAAGATTAATTAGATTCATATCAAAGTCGATGAATTCCACGAAGGAAATATAATTTAAAAAAAGTTGTAATAGATTTGAAAAGAATATTTTAATTTTATTTGTCCAAGCAATATTAATATCAATATAGATAGAATCTTCTCCCATAACTACATAGGAGGCTCACTTAGAACAATAAAATACACACACTATGAAATAAAGGTTCCAAATGTTGAATAGCGAACAATGATTTCTATAGCATGAAGTGATATGAATTAGATTATTATATAAATTTTCATCCATCTTGATGTTTTTAAAGTGGGAAAAGTGGAGGAATAAACTCATAAGACCAATAACCCCATGCTATTTGGAGAAGATGGGGGATATAATGCAGATGCAGGATTGGAGGAGAGATCGGGGCATCATGAAGATCCAGAGAGGGAGTTTAAGAAAGAACAGGAAAAGGATCAACTGAATTCGAGTGTCATGATCTATGAAAAATCCCTGTTTATGATGGAAGTGAAAGTCGACATCAAGTCATATCAAGTTGATATTAAAAATTTGAATT
The DNA here is from genome assembly GCA_034641835.2 of Pinus albicaulis. Lineage (NCBI taxonomy): Eukaryota > Viridiplantae > Streptophyta > Pinopsida > Pinales > Pinaceae > Pinus > Pinus albicaulis. The sequence continues at coordinate 1,760,238,180 of CM076578.1, forward strand.
TAAATTATTGGTTGCAATAGTTATAAGTTTATTTTAGTGTTCATCATGGAGAGGAAGAATAGAAATTTTCATTTTCTTGTCTAAAATTAGAGGACCATGCCCTAACCTAGAGGGAAATCCACATGAAAAACTTAAGGTTGGAGGGAGATCCTCCAATGACTAAGTGGGAGGATTTCAAAACTCTCACAAAATTCTAATTCTACTCTATCAGGGATGTAGGGGACTAATGGATCTAATGGCATTACTTTAGGCAGAGACATGAAAAAAGTATAGAGGAGTACACTATAAGAAGCTAAACATACTCCTCAAGTATTTAGGGGGTCTACAAAACAATTTTCATTAACAAGTAATGTTCAAACAAAAAATTGTGGATGAGGCTTGTATACTTGAAAAGTACTTAGAGGACATAAATCAGAAGAAAGGGAAACCAAGTGGATAAAAGCAAAAATAGCACCATGAAACTTCAAGGGAGGCGAAGAGAAGTCAAAAGGGGGAAAAGACAAAATATACCAGCCATAGTACACTAGTAAATAAATTCTAGAAATCATTGTAACATCGGTGGTAATACAAAGGAGAAGTATTGGAAGTTGCATGGGGAGCTCAACTTGAAAATTTGAAAGAAAGATGCTAAGAAGAAAAACCTCATGGCCATAGAGTTCACTAATTAGGTAGAAAGTAGCTCAAATGTGGATGAGAATATTTTTTGTAGATTAGTGTATAAGGGGATGAATCGAAGTAGCCAATAGTAACAAGAAAGGAAGGAAATTACTAGAATATTCCATATAATAATACAAATCAAGGAGTCAAAAATTGATACTTTATTCAACTAATGATAATAGACAAATTCGTTGAGTGGTGTTTTCATTGATGTCAACATCTTCTTAAATTCTCTTAATATATGCCATGGATTATGATAGTTGGAAAATCCAATAGAAAAGAGGCCCTAGACGGAAGGAAGGAAACCCTAGAAGCCTTACACTTGTTGAAATTTTTGAGGATAAAGATCAATGATTTTTCTTTGGAAAACTTCATCAGTTGATGCTCCTCATCATGTCAACTCTAATGGTATGTGAAATTCCATGAGGCTCCTCGCACTTGAGGAGATATGCCCCATTAAATATTGAAGACTCCTTCTTATGGTCAAGGTCTCGAAATGAGTTGATGTGACAACTCATCATTAGCTATAATATTATTGAGATTCAACAAGATGATGATCCTAGTGAAAATTAAGCACCTACACTATGTGGGGCCCACAGTCTATTTTTAGGTGTATGTCTATTTTTAGAATGTTGAGCAAATTCTATGTATAAATGAGTTTCTATTTTTAGATGCATGGGTGAAGTCTATTTATAGATCGCATGTCTAAAAATAGACGCATGTAAATTATTATTATCTCTTAATAATTATTAGACAATAAAGAATAATCTATTCTCTTGAAGCACTTGATTTCAGTTAACTGATGTGGAAAACCAGTTAGCTGAAGGAATTTTGAGTTCTAAGGTTGGTTGGTGGGACATGCAAGTGGACTTAGTTGTAACTAAGTGATTTGAAGTTGTAACAGAGTTGGATGTGTAGTTATGTGAGTTGTAAATTAATTTAGCTCATTTAAGTGAGTTAAACTCAGTTGTGCCAGTTGTAACTAGTTGTAACTAAAGATACACTAGTGAGAGATCAGTGAATTAATTATTTAATTAATCTACAAGTAGTGGTCTCACATGCAACTGAAGAAATACTACTGTTAACTACATGCATGTCATATCTAGTGGAGACCCAGTTGAGAGATAGGTGAAAGGGACAATTTGACTATCTGTTGTGGCATTAGTAAGTGCACTCATGCAACCACACACACATTGGAGATGCCAATGAGGATTGCGCAGTCAAGACAAGGCAAGATCGAATTCATTCAGGGATTGTGACCAGCAGGGATTGCGCGGTGGAGGCAGGCTGTATGGAGGCAGTAAATTGGCACATGTATTTGCCAATTTTTGTATGATAGTGTGAGACGATTGTATATTATACTGAGAGCTCCTAGATTAGAGTTTTGTATGAAATTTTTTCATGATCCATGATATATACATGATATATGATAGTGGGGTTTTAGCTTTATGCTTTCCCGATAAAAAACATCTGTGTTATGTGTGAGTGATCTTTCTTCATGTCTTTGCAATTGGCGATTAAATTTCCGCAAAGATTTTAGTAGAAGGATCATGTATTTAATAGTGGCATATAATTGTTAGATGAGGAGAATCTAGGCAATGCATAATTTTATTAAAATTTCTACATGGTATTGGAGCAAAGAAGATTGCAAAATTGAAGTAGTAGCTGAGTTTGTTAGTGGAAACAATTCAAATTTGTTGCAAGAATTTCTTGGTGCGACAATTGAGTAAACATCGAAATGAATTTCAATGGTTTGTACCTAGAGTATTCACTTGAGGGCAGCTTGAACTACATTGCATGGAAGGACAGGATGGAGGCGGTGCCTGAAGATAATGGCTTGAAGGAATTCATCGACAGTGATGTTCCTAAGCCCACTTCGACGGATGCTGCATTAATTGACGCCTGGAAAAAGAAATTAGAAAAAATGAGAAGGATTGTGTTGGAAGGTGTGCAAGACCATATTGTCTCAAGTCTTCATGGGAAATCCACTCCATTTTCTATGTGGAAGGCTTTGATAGATCTTTTCCAAAGCAACAACGACCATAGGAAATTTTCACTGAAGGATAAACTCAGAAAGATAAAGATGGAGAAGGGTGACAATATTCTTAAGTATCTCACAAAGTTTTTCCAATGTCAGGATGAATTGGGGAGTGTGGGAATCATGGTTGCAGATGACGATTTGGTGAGCTTGGCTCTCTTGGGACTTCCTAAGATTTGGCATAGTTATCAAGACTCTGTCAACGGGCAGGAAAAACTGCCAGATTGGGAATGACTGTGGTCAGATCTAGTGTAGGAGGAGTTTAGGCGAAACACCAGAGATGGCTCTTCACCAAAGCATGATGATGAAGAGGATTATGATTTGGCTGACAAGGCAAGGAAAGGGAAGGGGAATAAATTCCGCTCAAAATACGAGTCTAAAGGAAAGAAGATGGATTTGTCCAAGGTGAAGTGTTTTAACTGTCATGAACATGTGCATCTTGCCACAAACTGCCCACAGAAAAATAAGAACAAGAAGGCTGTTGGAGCTGCAATTGGTGAGGCCCTTGCCTCGAAACTTGAACTTGATTTATCTTTGATCGCATGCTTGGTATCAAGCACAATGGGATTGGTGTGGTGTCTCGATAGTGGTGCTTCCTTCCACATGACGGGAGATAAGGAGCTTTTCAGTGACTTGGAGGAGAAAGATCTCCAAATGCATATAGAGATGGGTGACGATGGATGATACAGTGCGACCAAAACTGGTACCATTACCTTTGAGAGTGAGTTAGGTAAACCATTTATTTTGAAAGATGTTATACATGTTCCAAGTCTGAAGAAAAACTTGGTCTTAGTCGCAATGTTGGCTATGATGTTGTTTTTAGCGATGGAAAAGCTTTCCTATGACATAAAAAAATGGGTCAAGCCAAGAGGATAGGGATTCAAGTTAAGAATCTCTACAAGATGGAGGTAGATGGCTATGCTACAATGATGGGAAAGGCAAAAAAAGTGGTGAGCCGGGATAAGGGTGAAATATGGCAAAGGCGATTAGGCTATCTTCATCATGGAGCTTTGAAAGTCATGCAACAAATATCTACTGGACTTCCAATGGGAAAACTTTATCAGTTAGATCAGTGCAAGGGTTTCACCATGGGGAAGTATACAAAGTCCACCTTTCATGAAAAGGAGAACCGTGCTTCGATGATCCTTGAGAGATTTCACACAAATGTTTGTGGACCATTCTTGGTTGTGACATTAGTGGGTGCACTCATGCAACCACACACACATTGAAGATGCCAATGAGGATTTTGCAGTCAAGGAAAGGCAAGATCGAATTCATTCAGGGATTGTGATCAGGAGGGATTATGCAGTGGAGGCAGGCTCTCTGGAGGTAGTAAATTGGCACATTTATTTGCTAATTTTTGTATGAAAGTGTGAGACGATTGTATATTGTACTGAGAGCTCTTGGATTAGTGTTTTGTATGATATTGTTTCATGATCCATGATATATACATAATATATGATAGTGGGGTTTTTAGCTTTATGCTTTCCAGGTAAAAAAACATCTGTGTTATGTGTGATTGATCTTTCTTCATGTGTTTGCAATTAGTGATTAAATTTTCACAAAGATATTAGTAGAAGGATTATGTATTTAATAATGAAATATAATTGTTAGATCAGGAGAATCCAGACAATACATAATTCTATTAAAATTTCTACAAATATTAAGACCAAGGAGGAATTTCGATGAAGAATTAAATTAAATAGTTTTAGGTCAAAATATTCAAAAATAAATTTGGTGCTAAAATCGTTTGGGGTTTTTGGCTCCAAATTAAAAATTGAAATTGAAATTTTAAATTTCTTCTTCTATCCTTGATCAAGTCATCTCCATTAGAGAGATACTATTTCATCTCTATTTATATGTGGCTTGATCCCTCCTTTAGGTCATGTATTAACTTTCTATCTTCTATCTAAAATATGTGACTTGGAGTAGTCACGCAATTCCAAAGTAGCAGGTCGATATTCTAAAGGAAGGTTTCATTTTGGACTTAAGGTTTATACTTCTTGGCTTAGGGTTTTCTCTCGGTAGCATATGAAACCATTTACAGGGAGATCTTAGCTTACCATTTGAGGAAATTTGTTTGAAAAAGTGATATAATCCTTTCAACCCTCTTGTAGGTATATTCCAAGCCAAATTGAGGCAAAACCTTGGAGATCATATGGCCTTCTAAATCTTGAACCCTCTATAATAGTGCATGGCCTCATTACAATTTCGTTACTTGGCCTTTGATCTATGGCTCATTAATATGACCCTTCAATCAGTACTAAAATAACCCATTTATGAAACAAATCCGAGTCACTATTTTCACACATCTGAGGTTAAAAGTGCTAAGGAAATTGATATGAATTTTTCTGGAATGATCATTGTGTATGGGTTGAGATATGGAATAAAAAATTTGTTGATTTCATGTAATAGAGGAGTGTGAATACCAAAATTTGATTCTAAAGAGAAAATGTGCATTGGCATGAGATCATTGGCCCTAACATCATAGTCTACACAATTGTTTTGATTTTGTTCCTGAAACAAAAAAGTTTAAAGGTTGCATTTTCTTGGATTTGCACAAATTCAGTAAAATATATACACCTTTGTCTTAGATCTATCTACTCAATGTAATTGTTGTTGGATATATCTTTGGTTCTAGTCACTGAAGGTTTATTTTATGTGAATATTGTTTTAATCATCGAGTTCCATCCCTGTTCTGCACACCATATTTTAGTCAGTGGGATGTGTTGGAGGTTTATGTTTTTTATTTTTATTTTTATTTATTTTTATTTTTTAATGTTAGGGTCCTATAATAATAGGATTCATAATTTTTGAATTGAATTTGACTACTCTTGTAATATGTACATACTTTGCTTTCTGCAAATTGTTTTCCCATATTAGAAAAATAAAAATAAAAAATGTAAAGAGGGCAAAAGTCCTAAAACAAAAATCAAAGGACTTAAAAGAAAAATATAAAAAAGAATAGAAAAATGGACCCCAAACAAAAAAGAGATAAAAATAAAACATGAAAGTGATGCAAATCAAAATTCCACTACTATTTAATTTTTCTGCAAAATAAAAATTGTGTGAAGTTTGTTACAATGCCACAATCCATGGAGGTTAAATAGCTTAATATTAACCTCTCATGTTTTAAATTTCATGTTATTATATAGAGAATAAAGATATTGCCAAACAATTTAATCTTGGAAGATTAGTAGTTAGGTAGAGAAATAATAAGGAGCTCAGCAGCATAATCTGAGCCCTTGGAAGAAATAAAGATAGAATTAGTTAGTTTGCAGTTTTAAAAGAAAAATGAACAAGGGTTTGCAAGCTCAAATGTACCCAGGTAAATGAAGGAAAAATGTTAGGATAGATGATGGGTAGGTAAAAGAAATTTTCACAAGGCATGCATGGCAGAAAAGTGGTCATTTCATTTACTAACTTCCTTTCTAAATACATTTTCCCCCTTGTAAAATATCCCTTCCCCCCTTATTTTAACCATTTCCTCTTCCCTAAAACCCCTTTTCCTTAGCTTAAAACCCACATTTTGCATAGTTTTAATGGTTAAAATATGTCGGGATCACTCCATTAAAACCTATCCCGCTATCAATTTTCACTTATTAGCATATTATATTGGATTCCCCCCGATATTGATTTAATCCATCGCTAAAACATTCCTAATTCCCACCTATAGTTTATTTTATATACATAAATTTATAATATCCCCCATATTGTATTCTACATATATTTGTCCACATCCCTTTTATTATTTTTCCCTATAGTTTAAATTAGCTCCCCATATATATATAATTAACCCATTTCATTTAAATAAGCCTTTCTCTCCGTTACATTAAATTAACATTTTCACTTCATATATTTACTAAATCCCCCCACTATATTAAAATCCCGATTACTATTTTTATTGTAACCCCACACATATATATATTCCCTCTGCATACTAATTCCCGGCCCCACCATCGTTGACAGATTTCAACACCGATAGATGTCCGATCAACACCAGCTAGTCCAACGACTAATATTCATTATTGCATCCCTAATAGCCTGACCATTAACACAATGAGACCTTGTGAAATAGGTTGTTTTGTTCCTCCTACCCTTGCCACACGTCATTCCCATATTCAATCTCATCGATCCAAGTCTTACCACTTACCACCTTTCGCTCATGTGCAAACCACCTAGCAGTTTCTCCTGCTCATTGCGATAAACCACCTTTTGAACCATGCGATAGAATATTGTGATTAATGTCTGCATCCATGCGATAAACCTATCTTATTCTTTGTTGTGATTAACATATGCACCCTACTCTGTGACAAAGCCATCATTGTTTGAAAACTACCTCTGTACAATATAAGAATCATAGAGTTTCCACAATATGAGATTCTGCCATTCCCTTACCTCTATTTGAATTAGATAAACAAGAATATCATTGCCAACACTAAATTGGAAATCCATTTCAGTTTAGACTCATTTCGTAGTCTTCCCCCATGCCCAAAAGCCACTATCCATTCTCAACAAAACTATGTTTCATTAACTATTGATTTATTTTTGTAGGTGATTATACAAGACCTGGACAAACAATTTGGATACTAGTCACCAAACCTATTTACTTTGGACTCTCAACATATGAATTCAAAATATTTCATTCAATAGAAATTTGTGTACCAAGAGAAAATTAAATCAAATTAGAGACAGAGCAGAAATAAATAATTTACACAGAGACAGTAATACTCTAACAGAGAGGAAAGGCTTTTACTCAGTAGAAGGTTATATACAGGTGAAAGAAGAAAAATGGAAGAAAAAAACAAATGGGAAATAATTTTCAAAATCTGAAAGAGGTTTTTGTTTCTAACATCCGCATTTACAAAAACCTCCCTCACTTTTCTAACAACCATTATGGTTTTGGATATTTTAAACACTATTTGAAAGAACTTTTTACAAACAATTCCTATTTAGTCATCATTTTACAGAGAATCTTGTGGCCAATCATAAATGAATCTTTAAAAAATAGAGATGTTTTATGTTCCTAAGATACCGATCTACAAAAACCTATCTCACTTTATGCAAAAGTATTACAGAATGAGAGATACATGCACATCTTCACACGCTATTTTTCAGACTGTGCAAAGTTCTGTTTTACACATCTTTTTACAGAGCTTATTGTGAACAACTGGAGCAGAATTTTAGGAAAATGAGAGAGGTTTATCTCAAAAGCATATTTATATACAACAAAATATTTCACTTTTTACATATCTATCTTGGATTGAGATATAAAAAGGGATTTCTAGACCTTATTTTTCAGAAATTTGGCAGGAAAAAACTCAAAGACAATTAGTGACTAGGATGCCACCTCATCAAATAAGAGTTTCTATCAAATTCGAATTGCTCTTCTTTGTCAATATAAATCCACAAGGATAGTTCCAAGTAGATTCATTAGTTTTGAATGTCCCACGTTCGAGTTCTATTTATGTAATACAGTTGGAGATATTTGTAATAAATTTGATATTTTTCCAAGATATTTCAGTTTAGAATTTGTATAAATAATTCATCATTTGAAGTAATAGAGGTTGGATTTTGTAACTAGGAACCTCACCATTCAGGGTGATGCAGTCCACTAAGTTCAAGTGACTATTTGCATTAATTAAAGAGCAGCTATTTCAGGATTCATTTGCCCTATCTACCGGTGAAATTTTCTTTATTGTATATGTGATTTCATTTGTTTCCATCTTATTGTTTCCTTAATTATGAATTGTCTAATAGGAGTATTACTGCAGAATATGTTGAGATCATACACTCTGCCTTTAACTGTTAGTAATCTACATGTTTTATTTTGATATCCAAATCAGAGAATTCTTCATTGCTCCCTGATTTCGATTGACCTCTTTCATTATCCGGTTTAGAGGATCCTTCATTACCCTCTTTTCCTGATTCTTTTCTCTCATTTTGATAGCCAGATTTGAGAACCCTTAATTTCTCTCTCATCCCGATTGAAACCATTTTCACCATCCAAATATAAAGGATCCAGTAGAAATGTCTATCTTGGCCTGTTCCACTTAAGCTTGATGCTTATACAATTTGATCACCGAGGCCTCTTTGACGCCATTGCCCAATGGCCTTCCTCTGCATTTCCAACCAAACCAATTCAAAAACCAACTCTGTACATATTAACTAGCCTGATATCTATTTCAAATAAAGCTAAATCATACAGAGAGAGCCCTCTCTAAGTTTAGGAGGGCTAGATCCTAAACTCCAAAGTAGGCTTGTGGTTACCTTCGGTGATTTATTTCTTTAGCCTTGAGAAATTACAGAGTGATAACATAATGACGACTCCGCTGGGGATGAAATTTATCTTCCTCGGAAAGTACATCAAAGTTCAGATCTGATTACTGATGGTGGACACTGAATAGACACAAGAAGTCTGTAATTATTCACCATGTGACTCCATGATTTAAAGAACCCAACTTTTAGAGAATTCATGGTGACTCCACTACATGTTGACCAGATTTATTGTTGAAAAATATGACAGGGTTTTTGGAAAACCTTTTATTTTATGAAGTTTTAAATGGATTTAGGAATCGGTTAGCAGAGTTTCATTTTGATGAAAGTTTTCTAACAGCTGTGTTTCTTATTTTCAAATCAAAGAAAATTCCTTCTAAAGCTAAAGCTTGGTTTCTTGAGTTAATTATTGAAAAGTTTGAGAATGGTATTGAACTTTTGGATTCTCAAATTCAGTCATATAATTTCCAAGATCCTAAAGAGTTCTTGGAAAGTATTCCTTCTCCAAAGCAAGAGGAAATTGTACTACCTGTTGATTTGCAGATTGATGATGATTATGTTTTCGAGTACAAGACTGAAAATGTAGATGCAGGGTTTAATATTCAGAATACAACTGAGAAACTGGTCATTGAAGGCCTAGACACAGATATCATACATCATTATTTTATTGATCCTATAGCATATTACATGAAGGTTCTTTTTGGCTCAAATTTTCAAACATATACTCTTTATAAAGGTCTAAAACATCAACAGTTTCCATTACACATCACAACTTTGATTATGCGAACAAATAATCAAGTTGTATTTCCAATTTTGCTACAAAGTAGTCAAGTTGTCCATTTGTTTCTACAACTACTTGACTGGCTTCACTGGAATTTTTGTATTACTTGATCGAGTGTAAGTTTCAGTAGTATAGAGTAGATAGCAGTGTGCAAATAAAGCTCAATGTTTTGAGGATTTTTTCAAGCATTCCTTCTAGTTTCAGCTTAAGATAGCAAGTACCAGATTTTAGTTTGCAAAAAAGCTTTGATTTCAGTTCAAAATTTTCAATCACAGAGATTATATAACAAAATCATGAGCAGTCTTTGGATTGGCGCAATGGATCAGGCTACTAGTCTCAAAGTTCTTGACATTTAAATAGGAAATGTCATCCCCATGTGGAGCCACTGTTAGGGTCCTATAATAATAGGATTTATAATTTTTGAATTGACTTTGATTAGTATTGTAATATGTACATACTTTTATTTCTGCAAATTGTTTTCCCATATTAGAAAAATAAAAATAAAAAATGTAAAGAGGATAAAAGTCCTAAAAGAAAAATCAAAGGACTTAATATAAAATATCAAAAAGAATAGAAAAATGGACCCCAAACAAAAAAGAGATAAAAATAAAACATGAAAGTGATGCAAATCCAAATGCTACTACTATTTAATTTTTCTGCAAAATAAACATTGTGTGCAGTTTTTTAAAATGCCACAAACCATGGAGGTTAAATAGCTTAATCTTAACCTCTCATGTTTTAAATTTCATGTTATTAGATAGAGAATAAAGATCTAGCCACACATTTTAATCTTGGCAGATCAGTAGTTAGGAAGAGAAATAATAAGGAGCTCAACAAATTAATCTGAGTCCTTGGAAGAAATAAGGATAGAATTAGTTAGTTTTCTATTTTAAAAGAAAAATGAACAAAGTTTTGCAAGCTCAAATGCACCCAGGTAAATGAAGGAAAAATGTTAGAATAGATTATGGGTAGGTAAAAACAATTTTCACAAGGCATGCATGGCAGAAAATTGGTCATTTCATTTACTAACTTCCTTTCTAAATACATTTTCCCCCTTGTAAAATATGCCTTTCCCTCTTATTTTAACCATTTCCCCTTCCCTAAAACCCCATTTCCTTGGCTTAGAACCCGCTTTTTGCATAGTTTCAATGGTTAAAATATGTCGGGCTCACTCCATTAAAACCTATCTCGCTATCAATTTTCACTTATTAGCATATTATATTGGATTCCCCCCGATATTGATTTAATCCATCCCTAAAACATTCCTAATTCCAACCTATAATTCATTTTATATACATACATTTCTAATATCCCCCATATTCTATTCTACATATATTTCTCCACACCCCTTTTATTATTTTTCCCTATAGTTTAAATTAACTCCTATTATATATATATTTAACCCATTTCATTTAAATAAGCCTTTCCCTCCGTTACATTAAATTAATGTTTTCACTTCATATATTTACTAAATCCCCCCACTATATTAAAATCCTAATTCCTATTTTTATTGTAACCTCGCACATATATATATCCCCTCCGCATACCAATTCCCAGACCCACCATCGTTGATAGCTTTCAACCCCGACAACCGTCTGATCAACACCAGATAATCCAACGGCTAATATTCATTATCACATCCCCAATAGCCCAACCTTTAACACCATGAGACCTTGAGAAATAGGTTTTTTTGTTCCTCCTCCCCTTGCCACATGTCATTCTTGTATTCAATCACATCGATCCAAGTCTTACCGCTTACCACCTTTTGCTCATGTGAAAACCACCCAACATTTTCTCATACTCATTGCGATAAATCACCTTTTGAACCATGCAATACAATATTATGATTGATGTCTAAATCCATGCGATAAACCTGTCTTCTCCTTTGTTGTGATTAACATATGCACCCTACTCTATGACATAGCCATCATTGTTCGAAAACTACCTCTGTACAATATAAGAATCACAAAGTTTCCACAATATGAGATTCTGCCATTCTCTTACCTTTGTTTGAATTACATAAACAAGAATATCATTGCCAACACCGAATTGAAAATAATTTCAGTTCAGACTCATTTCGCAATATTCCCCCATGCCCAGAAGCCATGATCCCTTCTCAACGAAACTATGTTTCATTAACTATTGATTTATTTTTGCAGGTGATTATACAAGACCTGGACAAATAGTTTGGATACTAGTCACCATACCTGTTTACTCTGGAATCTCATCATCTAAATTCAAAATATTTCATTCAACAGAAATTTGTGTGCCAAGAGAAAATTAAATCAAATTAGAGACAGAGTAGAAAGAAATCATTTACACAGAGACCGTAATGTTCGAACAGAGAGGAAAGGCTTTTAATCAGTAGAAGGTTATATATAGGTGAAAGAAGACAAATGGAAGAAACAAAAAAATGAGAAAGAATTTTCAAAATATGAAAGAAATTTTTTTTTCTAACATCCTCATATACAAAAACCTCTCTCACGTTTCTAACAACCATTATGGTTTTGGAAATTTTAAACAATATTTACAAAGCACATTTTACAGAAAATTCCTGTTTAGTCATCATTTTGTAGAGAAGATTGTGGTCAACAAGAAATGAATCGTGAAAAAATGGAGGAGTTTTATGTTCCTAAGATGCCATCCAACAAAAACCTATCTCACTTTATGCACAGGTATTACATAATGAGAGATACAAGCACATCTTCACAGCCTATGTTTTGGACTGTGCAAAGTTGTGTTTTACACATCTCTTTGCAGAGCTTATTTCGAACAAATGGAGCGGAATTTTAGGAAAATGAGAGCGGTTTATCTCAAAAACATATTTATCTACAATAAAATCTTTCAATTTTTTCATATCTATCTTGGATTGATATATAGAAAGGGATTTCTATACCTTATTTTTCAGAAATTTGGGAGGAAAAAGCTCAAAGACAGTTAGTGACTAGGATGCCACCTCATCAAATAAGAGTTGCTATCAAATTCGAATTGCTCTTCTTTGTTAGTAGCAATCCACAAGGATAGTTCCAAGTAGATCCATTAGTTTTGAATGTCCTATGTTTGAGTTCTATTTATGTAATATAGTTGGAGATATTTTTAAGAAATCTTGATATTGTTTCAAGATATTTCAGTTTAGAATTTGTATAAATACTTTATCATTTGAAGTAATAGAGGTTGGATTTTGTAACCAGGAACCTCACCATTCAGGGTGATGCAGTCCACTAAGTTCAAGTGACTATTTGTATTAATTTAAAGAGAATTTGTTTCAAGATTCATGTGCCATAGCTACTGGTGAATTTTTCCTTATTGTATATGTGCTTTCATTTCTTTCCATCTTATTGTTTTCTTAATTCTGAATTTTCCAATAGGAGTATTACTACAGAATATGTTGAGATCATACACTCTGCCTTTAACTGTTAGTAATTTACATGTTTTCTTCTAATATCCATATTAGGGAATTCTTCATTTCTCCCTGATTTCGATTGACCTCTTTCATTATCTGGTTTAGAGGATCCTTCATCGTCCTCATTTCTCGATTATTTTCTCTCATTTTGATATCCGGATCTGAGAACCCTTAATTTCTCTCTCATCCTGATTGAAACCATTTTCACCATCAAAATATAAAGGATCCAGTAGAAATGTCTAACTTTCCCTGTTCCACTTAAGCTTGATACTTCTGCAAATTGATCACCCAAGCCTCTTTGACTCCATTGCCTAATGGCCTTCCTCTGCATTTCCAACCAAACCAATTCAAAAACCAACTATGTACTTATTAAATAGCCTAATATCTATTTAAAATAAAGTTAAATCATACAGAGAGAGCCCTCTCTAAGTTTAGGAGGGCTAGATCCTAAACTCAAAAGTAGGTTTGTGGTTACCTTCGGTGATTTCTTTCTTTAGCCTTGAGAAATTACGGAGTGATAACATAATGACGACTCTGCTGGGGAAATTTTTTATCTTCCTCGGAAAGTACATCAAATTTCAGATCTGATTACTGACGATGGACAATGACCAGACACAAGAAGGTTGTAATTATTCACCTGGCGACTCCATGATTTAAAGAACCCAACTTTTAGAGCATTCATGGTGACTCCACTACATGTTGACCAGATGTATTGCTCAACAAGATGACACGATTTGCAGCAAACCTTTTATCTTATGAAGTTTTAAATGGATTTAGGAATCGGTTAGTATAGTTTCAGTTTGATGAAAATTTTCTAACAACTGTGTTTCTTATTTTCAAATCAAATAAAATACCTTCTGAAGCTAAAGCTTTATTTCTTGAGTTAGTTGTTGAAAATTTTGAGAATGGAATTAAAATTTTGGATTCTCAAATTCAGTCATATAATTTCCGAGATCCTAAAGAGTTCTTGGAAAATATTCCTTCTCCAAAGCAAGAGGAAATTGTACTACCTATTTATTTGCAGATTGATGATGATTATGTTTTCAAGTACAAGATTGAAAATGTATATGTAGGGTTTAATATTCAGAATACAACTGAGAAACTAGTCATTGAAGGCCTAGAAGCAGATATCATACATCATGCTTTTATTGATCCTATAGAATATTACATGGAGGTTCTTTTTGGCTCAAATTTTCAAACATATACTCTTTATCAAGGTCAAAAACATCAACAATTTCCATTACACATCACAACTTTGATTATATGGAAAAATAATCAAGTTGTGTTTCTAATTTTGCTACAAAGTAGTCAAGTTGTCCATTTGTTTCTACAACTGCTTGACTGGTTTCAATGGAATTTTTGTATTACTTGATCCAATATAAGGTTCAGTAGTATAGAGTAGATAGAAGTGTGCAAATAAAGCTAAATGTTTTGAGCATTTTTTCAAGCGTTCCTTCTAGTATTAGCTTAAGATAGTACGTACTCGATTTTAGTTTGCAAAAAATCTTTTCTTTTAGTTCAAAATTTTCAATCACAGAGATTATATAACAAAATCATGAGAAGTCTTGGGATTGGTGCAATGGATCAGGCTACTAGTCTCAAAGTTCTTGAAATTTCACCAAGAAATGTCATCCCCATGTGGAGCCACTGTTAGGGTCCTATAATAATAGGATTCATAATTTTTTAATTGAATTTGATTAGTCTTGTAATATGTACATACTTTGCTTTCTGCAATTTTTTTACCATATTAGAAAAATAAAAATAAAAAATGTAAAAAGGGTAAAAGTCCTAAAAGAAAAATCAAAGGAATTAAAATAAAAATATAAAAAAGAATAGAAAAATGGACCCCAAACAAAAAAGAGATAAAAATAAAACATGAAATTGATACAAATCCAAATGCCACTACTATTTACTTTTTTTGCAAAACAAATATTGTGTGCAGTTTGTTACAATGCCACAATACATGGAGGTTAAATAGCTTAATCTTAACCTCTCATGTTTTAAATTTCATGTTATTAGATAGAGAATAAATATCTAGCCAAACAGTTTAATCTTGGGAAATCAGCGATTAGGTAGAGAAATAATAAGGAGCTCAATAGCTTAATTTGAGCCTTGGAAGAAAGAAGGATAGAATTAGTTAGTTTATGTTTTAAAATAAAAATGAACAAGGGTTTGTAAGCTCAAATGCACCTAGGTAAATGAAGGAAAAATGTTAGAATAGATGATGGGTAGGTAAAAGCAGTTTTCACAAGGCATGCATGGCAAAAAATTGGTCATTTCATTTACTAAATTCATTTCTAAATACATTTTCCCCCTTGTAAAATATCCCTTTCCCCCTTATTTTAACCATGTCCCCTTCCCTAAAACCCCTTTTCCTTAGCTTAAAACCCACTTTTTGCATAGTTTTAATGGTTAAACTATGTTGGTCTCACTCCATTAAAACCTATCCCGCTATCAATTTTCACTTATTAGCATATTATATTGGATTCCCCAGATATTGATTTAATCCATCCCTAAAACATTCCTAATTCCCACCTATAGTTTATCTTATATACATACATTTCTAATATCCCCCATATTCTATTCTCCATATATTTCTCCACACCCCTTTTATTATTTTTCCCTATAGTTTAATTTAAATCCTGTTATATATATATTTAACCCATTTCATTTAAATAAGCCTTTCCCTCCGTTACATTAAATTAACATTTTCACTTCATATATTTACTAAATCCCCCCACTATATTAAAATCCCGATTCCTATTTTTATTGTAACCTCGCACATATATATATCCCCTCCGCATACCAATTCCCAGCCCCACCATCATTCACAACTTTCAACCCCGACAGCCATCCGATCAACACCATATAATCCAACGGCTAATATTCATTATTGCATCCCCAATAGCTCGACCTTTAACACCATGAGACCTTGCAAAATAGGTTGTTTTTTTCCTCCTCCCCTTGCCACACCTCATTCCCATATTCAATCGCATTGATCCAAGTCTTATCGCTTACCACCTTTCACTCATGCGAAAACCAACCATCATTTTCTCCTGCTCTTAGCGATAAACCACCTTTTGAACCATGCAATAGACTATTGTGATTAATGTCTACATCCATGCGATAAACCTATCTGCTCCTTTGTTGCGATTAACATATGCACCCTACTCTGTGACAAAGGCATCACTATTCGAAAACTACCTCTGTACAATATAAGAATCACAGGGTTTCCACATATGAGATTCCACCATTCCCTTAATTCTGTTTGAATTACATAAACAACAATATCCATACCAACACCGAATTTAAAATCCATTTCAGTTCAGACTCATTTCACAGTCTTCCCCCATGCCCAGAAGACATGATCCCTTCTCGACACAACTATGTTTCGTTAACTAATGATCTATTTTTGCAAGTGATTATACAAGACCTGGAAAAATAGTTTGGATACTAGTCACCAAACCTGTTTACTCCGGAATCTCAGCATCTGAATTCAAAAGATTTCATCCAACAGAAATTTGTCTACCAAGAGAAAATTAAATCAAATCAGAGACAGAGCGTAAAGAAATAATTCACATAGAGACATTAATGTTCTAATAGAGAGGAAAGGATTTTACTCAGTAGAAGGTTATATACAGGTGAAAGAAGACAAATGGAAGGTGAAAGGATGCCACCTCATCAAATAAGAGTTGTTATCAAATTTGAATTGCTCTTCTTTGTTAGTAGCAATCCACAAGGATAGTGCCAAGTAGATCCATTAGTTTTGAATGTCCTATGTTTGAGTTCTATTTATGTAATATAGTTGGAGATATTTTTAAGAAATCTTGATATTGTTTCAAGATATTTCCATTTAGAATTTGTACAAATACTTTATTATTTGAAGTAATAGAGGTTGGATTTTGTAACCAGGAACCTCACCATTCAGGGTGATGCAGTCCACTAAGTTCAAGTGACTATTTGCATTAATTAAAGAGAAGTTTTTTCAAGATTCATGTGCCATAGCTACTGGTGAATTTTTCCTTATTGTATATGTGCTTTCATTTCTTTCCATCTTATTGTTTTCTTAATTCTGAATTGTCTAATAGGAGTATTACTATAGAATATGTTGAGATCATACACTCTGCCTTTAACTGTTAGTAATTTACATGTTTTCTTCTAATATCCAGATTAGGGAATTCTTCATTTCTCCCTGATTTTGATTGACCTCTTTCATTATCCAGTTTAGAGGATCCTTCATCGCCCTCTTTTCTCAATTCTTTTCTCTCATTTTGATATCCGGATCTGAGAACGCTTAATTTCTCTCTCATCCCGATTGAAACCATTTTCACCATCCAAATCTAAAGGATCCAGTAGAAATGTCTAACTTTCCCTGTTCCACTTAAGCTTGATACTTCTGCAAATTGATCACCCAAGCCTCTTTGACTCCAATGCCCAATGGCCTTCCTCTACATTTCCAACCAAACGAATTCAAAAACCAACTATGTACTTATTAAATAGCCTAATATCTATTTCAAATAAAGCTAAATCATACAGAGAGAGCCCTCTCTGAGTTTAGAAGGGCTAGATCCTAAACTCAAAAGTAGGTTTTTGGTTACCTTTGGTGATTTCTTTCTTTAGCCTTGAGAAATTACAGAGTGATAACATTTTGCATGCCATATTTTTGGTTACCTTGATATGATTAGAATTTCAGATCAATAAACCAAACTTATTGATTTACCACAATTTTTCATGTCTGGAGGTTTTATTTATGTGTTGAAATTGAAGCTTGTTTTAATCACAAGAGTTTTATTCTAGTTTATATGCACTTATGTCCATCATACATCTATACTATGGATTTGTTACTAGTTTTATTGCAGAGATAGATATTGTTTGGTCTACTTTGGGATTGACAAGGATTTATGCTTCATTGAGAGAATGTTATGAGTGTTTTTGCATACAATAATGAATGAATGATCTCCATTATGACCTTGTATATATTTGATGGATGGGAGATGTATTTGTATCAGTAAATTTACATCTTTTATTGATCAAAATTTCATGAATTTCATGAATTTGATGTATATGATGATGTTTGTCCTTTGATATGGTATACTATATTGAAAGTGTGCCCATGATCAATTTGAAGTTTTTGTTTGTGTTATAGAGTGAAAGGTTGGTTTCTTTTCCAGAAGTATTAATTTCAACACCTTGTTGATAAAGGTATAGCATAGATTAAGTGAATTCATGATGATAAATGTATATCATAGGTTATGTGAATGCACAATCATAGCTTCTTCTATGTCAAGGTTTACTTATGTAATGTTATTCTTTTATTGATGAGAGCTATAGGATGTGTATTTGAGAGAAATTGCTTGTAAGGCCTGATATTGTTGGACACCTAATCCTCCAAGGGTTGGTGTGGAAGGAAAACCTTGAATAGGTAGTCCAAGAGACCTTCGAATATGGAATCCAAGTGTCACACCTAATGTAATATAAATGCATATCCTTGTGAATAATATGACATATCACATTTATCTTTCCTATGATGTCTATTATTTCCTATTCCATTACTGATTTTGACATGGTATTAGAGTAGGAGGTTGTTGACCCTCCTCTAATCAGCTAGATTCTAGATGGTCTCTACATTTTCTATAGTCTTGAAATAGAAAATGTGTAACTCCTAATTTTAGTATAGTCTCCTTCTGACATATTCTCTGTCTCTTGAGCACTTGCACTTCACTATTTTATGCGCCGATGATTATTCTGTCCTCTTCTCCTCGAGATGCTTTATATTATCTACCAATTTGCAAGAACAGTGGGAGGAGGAGAAATGCTAATGGTGGGCACCCCAGAGTGTGATAAAATTCCATCGATAATCAGTGGTAATATAGTACAACACTTTTTTTCCTCTTAAATTTTATAACATATAGGTGACCTTCATCGAAAACAGACCATAATGGGTTCCTCCTGGAACCTTTGAGCTACCAACTCAATGTACAGACTGTGCAACGAAACCACTATCTGCACAGTGTGCATATGACAATGTTATTCTCTATCAAAACACCTATGTGGGGGTCGATCTTTCTAGAGGCCGAATATTGTTCTTGGTGGACTTTATAGCCATCCCAGTTGCAGTCCTCCTCCATCGATTGAACTATGCTCCATCAATGTACTCTCCCATGTCCCTAACTTCTAGCCTCCTCCCGCACGCTACTCACTCCCCACCATGCCCACTGTGCATGGCTCCCTCCAGTGCTCTTTCATATGCTACCTCCTAGTATCACCACAGTTAATACCACACCGGTATGCTAATTCAAACCATTGTCCATACAATGGTCATAACTCCCCATTGTGTAGTGCCTGTATCTTCCTTTGTTCCCCTCGACTCCCCTCTGAATGGCTCCACACTCAGTCCATTGGTCTACCAGATGCACCTCTGTCGGCCCCTCCATAGTCCCCTCTAATTAGACCTTCCTTCTATCATCGAAACTACATATGCCATAATGACACAATCCTCTTCCTCCTACACACATCAATCATACTCCATACACGCTCTTCGCTCCTCGACTGCCTTGCTTGTGGTATCCCGAAGTTGGTTAGCACCACCGTGTTCACAGTCTCGACACTAGCTAAAGAAACAAATATAGATAATATTCCTGTGCCGCATCCAAAATCCACAACAAATTTTCCATAAATATCATTTTGATGTTGTAGTATGGAAGCTATGTATGTTTCAGTATGTACACTATCCTTAATCATTTCTTCGTTAATCTCGACATGCAAATAAGAGCTGAAATAAGCAACATCATGTTCACCATAAGGCCTGTAATCCCTCCCACTCAGAATGTTTCTAACAACTGTGCAAAATCTCTCCCTGCCAGTGTTTAAGCCCCCTCGTCTATCGATTTCCTTATGGACGGTTTTTCTATACATCTATGCCATATGTGTCGTTCCCTCCAATTTCCAGCCCTTAAATTGGAGTAATAAATGATTTGCAGATGATAAAAAGGGGGATTGGGGTTTACAGAATGTATAGTTTAAGCTTGGCATTTTCAAGGGTGTTGAATAATGTTAGTGTCCGACCATCGACATTATAGCTCTGTCTAGTGTGTGATGTTCTGCTGTGTAGAATGCCGAGGGAAATTTTTTGAGAGAAATTTTGTCAAAGAATTTTCTAGTGAATTTTGAAAGAACTTGAAATCTCTTTGGAGCGAAAGGTGTTATTTTTTCCCTCTTAGTTATGTGCTATATATCTATATAAAAAAAGTGGGGGCTCTTTGTTGATTTAAGACAAAGGAATTTTACTAGCACTTATTAAGACCTTTTGGTTCTTGGAGTCTTCTCTTATTTTAATGTGCTGAGAATACAAGTGGGTATTTTTCCCTTATCATTTTATCACTTGGTGAGCTTCACAATGGAAAAAATCAATGATTTATTAGATATATTAAGCACATTCATTATATATACTATTCATAAAACATTCCAAATAAGTAAAGACATTCTCGTTGACATGAAAACACCATGCAAACATGTCTACAACACACACAAGAAAAAATTGATTTGTTGCAGCTTGAATCGCACTACAAAAAGAAGAATTAAAATAGTGGAGTCATCATTTTGAACTTGTTTCTGTTTAGAACACTAAGATAGACTCCCATCAGTGAAAAGTAAATAAATTTGACGTTGATCCCCATCAAGTGCCAATTTAAGGAGAAAATTGTTAGAAAATTAAATGTTACAGAGCAATGCAACACATAAAATATGCAGAAAACACAAGTACACAAAACACATAAAACCAGAGAGACACAAATATACGTGGTTCACCCAATTTGGGCTACGTCCACCTCGAACAAATAGTCCTTCCTTTCTATTATCCAGCAAAATGAAGAGACACAACCTCCATCAGATCTGCTATAATATCGTCTGTTCTCTCTCACAGTCTCCCTATCTATTTCTCGCTCTGAGAATACACATATAATGCACAGCCGAAATACAATACCCTCATACATGTGAGGGGTTGCCTTCTAAGGAAAAAAAACCCTAAACTAAACATAACTTCTACCGTCATATCATCTGCGTAATGAACAGCCCAGATTGACTAGAAATTACTATACTTTTACAAGGCAATTTTACATCTATTTTTAGCTTCGGGGGCGTTGCCCCCGAAACCTCCCACCAGGAGGGGGCTTCATAAAGTCGCAACTGCCCCCCCTAGACCCCCCAGGCAGCGTTTAATTACGAGTGACTTTGTTGCCGCCATTAAGGTACAGGGGTCCAACGTTGTGATACAAAATAAACAAGATAATCAGGCTCCACACCCAACAATCTCCCACTTCGAGACTGATTGTAGCAACTCCACCGCTACTTCATTTGATGGACAATGGCTCCTCTTTGGACCTAGTTGTTTCTCATCTTCATCGTCATCCTTGAAGACCAATTGAAACTGAGCATGTTATCAGTTTCTCCCTGGTTACAACTTTTGTTAGCATATCTACGGGATTTTGGCTAGTGTGTATCTTTTCCAGCTTCATTTGTCCATCTTCCAATACTGATCGTATGAAATGGTACTTGAGCTGTATGTGTTTAGTCCTAGAATGAAAGGCTGAGTTCTTTGCAAGATGAATGGCACTTTGGCTATCACTCTATAACGTGACCATATCATGCTTCTTACCCAATTCATCCATAAAATTTTGTAACCAAATCATTTCCTTACTAGCCTCTGTAGCAGCAACATACTCTGCTTCTGTTGTTGAAAGTTCAACAACACTTTGGATTTTTGAAACCCAACTAACAACTATTCCACCTACGGTAAATACATATCCTGTAGTGCTTCTCCTGTTATCTCTATCACCTGCCATATCTACATCAACATATCCCTGTAGAGCAATGTTTAAACCACCAAAGCATAATTCTTGATTTTTGGCACCTCTCAAATATCTGAGAATCCATTTTACTGCCATCTAATGTTATTTTCCTGGATTGTTCATGTACCTGCTTACAACTCCCACTGCATGTGCAATATCAGGTCTTGTGCAGACCATTGCATACATTAAGCTTCCAACTGCTGATGCATATGGAACTTTAGACATATATTCCATTCTTCTTGGGTCTTGGGGAAAATATCCTTACTAAGTTTGAAATGGCTAGAAAAAGGTGTACTAACTGGTTTTGCATTATGCAAATTAAATCTTTTCAACACCTTTTATATGTACTCATTTTGAGACAGTGTTAATTTGCGATTTTTCCTATCTCTAGTTATTCTCATACCAAGGATTTGTTTTTCAGCTCCCAAAATCCTTCATTGCAAATGAATTTGCCATTTTTATTTTGAGCACATTTATTTCCTGCATGTTAGACCCTGCAACAAGAATGTCATCTACATACAATTGTTAGGCCTATGTAATTTAGTAGAGTGGCAAGACTAAATGCTGCAGAGACTACATCAAAAACCACTTTGGGATTATAGGATCTAGCCCTCCTGAATCCAGAGAGGGATATCTCTATAAGTGCAAATATTGATTTATCTTTTAAGGTTTTAATATGATATTAGGCTAGTTATTAAGGACAATGGTTTTTGTTTGTTTGGTTGGTCGGGAATGATCTTTAATTGAATGGAATATCACAATATGAAAGAGTTCAAAAAGGTGAAGATGCAAGTATATTGAGAGGTGTTCAGCAGATAGGATTAATATGAAAGAGCCTTAAACCATTAGGCAATGGAGTTACAAAACAGTTTAATTGTACAACAATTTCAAGAGTTGTCCAAGGGGAAAGTCATCTATATCAAAAGATCCTTTAGATTAAATGAAGGAGTGGAACATTAAAAGTGTTTAGAAAGTGGAAAAAGTCAATAATTTCAACAAGGATTTATCAAATTTCCATACAAGAAAATCCTTTTTAAGAAACTATTTGAAACCAACCAAAGGACAGGGCTAAACATAAACTTCTTTGGACAAGCTTGTATTAAAGCTAACTTATCAGACAACAATCCAGTAATCTCACTAGACTAATTTCAGAAGAGATGAAAATAGATAAGAAAACAAAGTGTAGCTTAAGATCAGGTCATATGTATTACAATCATGGTCTGCTTCAGCATACTCTTAGGGAAACTTTCAAACAACCTTTGGAGAAAGAACTCGAAGACAGGGAAAACCATAAACTTTTCTAGTTTAACTCTACTTAGCATGTAATGAAAATATCATTCAAGAACTTCCTTTCAAGTTTTTCACATCAAGACATGGACTAACCAACATTCCTTGATAATTTTTACACTTAACTTAAGTCATTCTCAAATATCACAATTAGTAGAAAACATATAGATAGAGCTTATCAGTGAGAGTAGGGTACTTTAGCAGTAAATCCTAGCTCTATGCTTGCTGTTATTTATCAGAGAAAAATCAACAAAGTGACATACATGAAAGGAAAACAATAACAATAAGAGGTACTTCACCAATGATATAGACCAGGATCCCAAAAATCAGCTTGTATATTGATTGTCAATCTAGTTACAAACTACATGTCCAATGTTTCATCACAACTTCAAACTTCTCTTCTTAGCCTATCTTCTTCAATAACTTAATAGAGCTTCAGAGCTTGAGGACTTATTTACATTCAAAAATGATTCAATACAACAACTATTACATCAGAAATCCAACAACCAACCCTTTACAATGTGCTCCTCAAAGAGATTTTATAAGGAAATGAAGAGGTGGAAGAGTTTCTAGGGTTGAGTATCATTAATTCTATACTGAATGAAATTCCTAGCCTTGAAAACCATGCAAGGCATAAGGCAGGAATGAATTGAATTACAACTCTATTTCTTTTGTTCCATTTCTGATTTTTAGGCTTAGTGGGAAAAAAGATTGACTTCAAGTCTCTTTTTATCTTTTACAATAACTTTACTGACATTTTGAAATATCTTCCTTTATTTGTAATAACTTTTCAGCTGTCTTTGACATTAATGTTTCGGACTGAGATTTGATCTGGGTATTATTTTTGAGGAAGAAAGGCTGAAGGTGTCAATTTGGTAGCTGGGGAATCAATTAGCCCCTTTGACGTGGTTCTGAGGTGTCCTTGATTGTTTTGTCTTCTTTTACTTTTAAACATTGATTTACTTTTAATACTATGTGTATGCCTAATTCAGGCTTTGAGACTTTATCTTTAATCATCCTCGAACTGCTGACTCTGCTCATCTGTTTCATTTTTGGATTAGGCCTTCGATTCCTGAGTTTGTGCCTTAATCCCTTTCAAGATTTGATTAACATATTTAAACCTTTGATTATGCTCTGATCTTCATCTTGACACTAATATTCATTCATTTAATTAAATCTGACTGTGTTTGTTGTTGCAAGTGCGCAGAGGGTTTGTTTAAAGAATTTGTCTGAAAATTCGATGATCATGACTCATCGACCCTTCCAAACCATGAAATTTAAACCCCTGATCTCCCTAATTTTCATTTAGGGCTATGAGGATCGTCATCTTCGGCCCAAAACACTATAATTGCCTGTGGGAGGGTTTTATCTTGAACTTCATTAAACCTGCATAAAAAACAAACAAATGTTATTTAAATCCAGATAAATCAGTTTAGAACTGCTTAGGAGGTTTGTGGAAATGTTTTGGAGCCGTGAGGATGAATGGATGCAACAGTGGAAGGAGAAAAACCATGGCAGAAATCGAAATAGGGTTTTAAATTTGAATTGGGGCGCGCATTGAGGTTAAGTGGTTTTGGAAAACCGATAGCGTTTTTCGCGCAACATTTGGGGGGGGGGGGGGTAGGCGGTGTTACGCCCCAGGAGCCGCCTGTTTCGCAGATGATTGCCACGTGAACGGGGGAAAAATTACGCGAAATGCGTCGGCAACCGTCAGATCTGGGGTCACATATTGTATGGTGGAGGAGAAGCACGATGGATGAAGAGTTGCAAGGGCAGATGAAGTAGTGGGCCCGGTGATGACGTCGATCGCTTTGTCGCGTAGTGGACGGCTCTTGGCTTATTGGGTTTAGTCCCGATCGTAGGATCACCTGAATGGATGGTTAGGATTTAAAGATGGGGTGGGTTATTTGAACGGAGGAAAAGGTAAGGTAAGATGGACGGGCGGAGAGTGGGTAACCCGATGGTCGTTGATCTGCAGAGATCAACGGTCTAAATTTGTTTAAAAAATTATATGTCGGGAATGTGAAATAGAAGGGAAAAGGGGTTTTTTGCATGGGGGTTCAATGTTTTAAGCGCCCGGTTGCGGGGCCAAGGTTACATGAGGAAAAAAGGTTTAAAGGTAATAGGCCCTCAGGGGCTTAAGACCTATATAGTGTAGAGGAGTGTTTTTAGGCCAAAAACAAAGGTTTTTGAGGCCAAATAAGGGTTCTGATAGGTGAGAGAAGGGTTTTTTAAACCAAATAGAGGGAAATATAAGGTTAAAAAGGGGTTTAGGATGATTTGGAGGTTAAATGAAGGTGTTTTTGAGGGATTTTGTGAAGGAAGTAAGGATGAAAAATGGAGATTTTGTGGGATTAAAATGGAGAGGTGAATGGTGAGAAATGGAGTTTTCAAAGAAGTTTTCTCTTGGTAACCAGTATTACTTTAGGACTAATAGTGAAATAGTAGTGAAGATTAACTCAAAGGGTAAAGATCATCATAAGACTTCAAGAACTCACAATTTGAACATGAAATTGTTTCTTGAAGGTGTAAAAAAATTTAGCCACCATTTGGTATGAAATTTTTTTATAGGTGGCTAATAGTGGCTCCACTTGGAGGCGACAGCTAGTTCTTTAGGTATCCAGAACCTCAGCTATCGATCTTTGGCTTTTCAGTAAACCAATGCCTTCATCCATTGGGCATCAAATTTCTTTTCCTTTAGCTGACCTTTCTTTGATCTGACAATGTTTGAAACAATCTGAAGCAATGGAATTCTATCAAAACAACATCTCTACCTACCCATTTCTATGATTCTAACATTTTTTCTTCTTCAGAGTGCATTTGGATTGGAAAACTCTTTTCATGAACATTTTATTCTTTGAAAACATAAAACTAGTCTAAGTCTACTCTTATTTCTCCATGAGTTCAGATTAAGAAGTTGAAATCATAAGTTTCTCTACCTAACTACTATATCTCAGGATTAGACTGTCTGACAGACCTTTATTCTCTAAATTCTAAAACAAGAAATTTAAAAGCAGCCAAGCCAGGATTAAGCAGTCTGACTTGCTGCAGATTTATGGCATAAAAACAAGTTGCACACAGATTTTATTTGCAGAAAAGTAAAATAAAATTGTGAAGGCTTAAGATCTGAAAATTAAAACATCCTTCATTATTTATTCATCTCTAATTTTGATTTTGTTTGAGTTGTTTCCTCTTTCTTTCCTGGTTCAAGTTTTGAGCCTTTTAGAACTAGTTCTCCATCAATTTCATAGGTTCAAGATTTGAGCTTGTTTGAACCTTTTTTCTTCTATCTTAATCTATCTTACTGACAAGCCAAGATTGAACTTTTTAGCAAATCTAATTCAATAACCTATCAGCAGTAAATTTAAACATTATCCAATCATGATTAGACTGTATGATTGAATAGAAATTTGTTTTTAGGAGTGGAATTTGAGCTTGCACACTTTCAGAATTTGTCTCTCTTTTTTGGTATGGGGCTATACCTTTCTTGTTTTCATTTGCCCTCTTTTCTTTTCTATTGTTTTTGTATTTTTATTTATTTTTAACTTTGAATGCAATGTTCAAACAATGATATTTACAATGGAAAGTAAAAATCTTTGAAACTCATGATTCTTGACAAAAGTAATGCTTAAGCATCCTGCCATTGACAGGACCTCCAAGAAGTTCAGCTCCATTCACTTCCTGCAAGAAATAAGCATTGTTACCAGCAGTAGAATGAATGAGATAAGGGCCTAGCCATAAGTTATCAAATTTTCCATGTTTTCCCTTATCTTCTCTCCTGGAATCCCACTTTAAAACTTTGTCACCAATGTGAAAATCACTGGCCTTTGTCCTTTTATCAAACAACTTCTTGACGTTTTCTTGCTTGTGTAGTGCCCTATTGTAGACTTCCTCCCTGGTTTTTTGGAGATGTATAGTCTGATTGATTCTTCTTATCATATCATTATCCTCATACTTCACTTCTTGGATCAGCTTCATGACTGGCACTCCTAGACTGGTTGGAAAAATTGCATCTGCTCCATAAACTAGCTGGTAAGGTGACATTCCAATTGATTTCTTAAGTGTTAGTCTGTCAGGCCATAGTGCATGAACTAGCTTTGTATGCCATGATTTCTTATTGTCTTCCAACAACTTTTTGATTATATTCACCAAACTCTTGTTTGAGGATTCTGCCAACCCATTACCTTGAGTCTAATAAGCAGTAGAATGGCCCAATGTAATCTGATATTTATGACAGAATTCAACCATCTTTTTGGATCCAAATGCAGCAACATTGTCATCAATAATCTTCCTAGGACAGCCAAATCTAGATAGGATATGATTTTCAAGGAATTTTATGATGACAGAGTCAGTGGCTTGCCTAGAAGGGATGGCTTCTATCCATTTGGTAAAATAGTCTGTTGCAGTGAGAATCCATCTATGTTGGGCATATGAGGCTGGATGGATTTACCCAATGAAGTCTAGACCCCACTGTTGAAAAGGAGCTTCAACAGTGATTGGTTGCAGAGGTAAGGGAAGCAATTTTCTTTTGCCTTCAAAGAGTTGGCATTTGTGACAGGAAATAATCATTTTGAGGACATCTTGAAAGAGGGTGAGCCAGTAGTAACCAGCCCTAAGGATTTTATTAGCAGTTGTCTTCCAATAGAGGTGGCCTCCACATTCTCCTTCATGAAACTCCTGTTTGATCTTATATGCATCATTCTCAGGCAAACATTTAAGAAATAATCCACTAGAATTTTTCCAATATAGACATTTATCCAAAATGCAGTAATTAACAGCTTTTAACTTTAAAAATGTTTCCTTCGTTTTAGAAAAACCAGGAGGTGTATTTAAATTGAGAAAAATATATAAAATATCAACATACCAATATGAAAACAGAAAATGATCCTCAATAATGGGAGTTGACAACTCCTCCTGTTCATTTAATGCATCTAACATGTTTATATCAAGAGCTTCAAAATTAGACTCAACCATTAATCTTGCTAGTCCTTGGCCTTTTATGAGCTTAGTGGGCTTGATTTCTAGATCATATTCAAGTATCACAACAATCCACTTTCCTCTTTTTCCATCTGGATCTTGTGTTAAAATGTATTTTACAATTGAATTTGGCACAAATGCAATTATGTGGGAATGTAAAATGTAAACTCTGAAGTCTTTTAAGGCTTTGACTAAGGAAAAGGCTTGTTTTTCCATGATATTATACTTCAGGGGTGCATCTCTTAATGCCTTACTAAATAATTCAATTGGCCGCTCTTGTCCCTTTAAGTTTTTCTGTAATAGGATAGCAGCTACTATGTGTTCTGAT
Source organism: Pinus albicaulis (assembly GCA_034641835.2). Lineage (NCBI taxonomy): Eukaryota > Viridiplantae > Streptophyta > Pinopsida > Pinales > Pinaceae > Pinus > Pinus albicaulis. The sequence goes on from CM076578.1 coordinate 1,760,266,773, forward strand.
GCAAATGAAAAAATGAAGAAATCCTTTGTGAAATCCAGACTAATGAGAACTAGTGTTTTAGTTAATGCTTGTTTTACCAGTTCAAATGATTTATTTGCTTCTAAGGTCCACTTAACTCCTTCTTCTCTTTTAAGCATATTGGTCATGTTCCTAAGGAGTTCATCTAGATTGGGTATGAACCTTCTCAAGAAATTAATCTTCCCAATGAAAGATTGAAGTTCCTTGATGTTTCTAGGATGGTTGATTTGCAATATACCCTCAATCCTCTTTGGGTCTATCTTGATCTCTTCTTCTAATATGATGTGTCCAAGTATTTTTCCTTCTTGGAGACCAAACATTGTTTTCTTTGGATTTAAAGATAACCCATATTTTCTGCATTTCTCAAAGAATTTTCTCAAGTGTTCTAGGTGTTCTTCATCTGTTTTGGAAAAAACAGTGATGTCATCAAGGTAAATAATGATGAATTAGCCTAATTCTTCTAAGAATGAAATATCCATGGCTCTCTGAAATGTAGCACCAACATTCATTAAACTAAAGGGCATTTTCACATACATGAAAGTACCCCAAGGTGTAGTAAAGGCCGTTTTGAGTTGATCAAAAGGATGTACTAAAATTTGATTGTAACCTGAGAAGCCATCTAGCAAAGAAATCCTTTTAGAACCAAATACCCTTTGTAAAATGTGATCCATATTGCGTAAAGGGTAGTTGTCCTTTAATGAGGCTCTTTTTAAGTTCTTAAAGTCAATACAAAGCCTTATTTATTTTGTTTTCTTCCTAACTGATACAAGATTAGATACCCAATCTGAATATCTAACCGGGACTATAATTCCAGCATCATACATTTTCTTAATTTCTTTCTCAACAAGGGGTAATTGAACAGGGTTTATTCTGTGCAATTTTTGTCTATAGGGCCTTTGGTTTTCTTCGAGGGGTATCTTATGATGAATTATCTCTATGTCATATGATTTTAAATCCTCACAACTCCATGCAAATACATCAGAAAATTCCTTAAAGAGCTCAATGTATTTCAGTTTATTGGGAGCTAGCAGGGTTTTAGATAGTTTAATCATTTTTGGCTTTTGTTCACTGCCTATGTTACATTCTTCTACTTTAGTTTCAACAGGTTCCAATTTTGGTTTTTTGGCAACATCATTGAAATCAAACAACTCTTCTAATGGGACCAGTCCTTTTGGCAAGCTTTGAGTGTTTGATTGCAACATTTCTAAGTCTTCTTTTTCTAAATATGTACTAACTTTTGTTGTTTGTTCAAGTTTTTTAGATAACAGATTTATCTCAGCAATCTCTGGAGAATTTTCTTCCTTATCAAGTAAATTTTCTTCTATAGGATAGCCTGGTTCATAATCTAAATCTGAACTTGGTAGCTCAAATTCATTTCTGGTCTGCAGGAAGTCTTCTATTTGTTTATCCCCATCAAAAAATTGCCAGTATTTTCATTGTCTGGGACAGCTGGTCTAGATTTGACTTGGGTGGTGCATTTCTTAGTCTCATAAGGTGTTAGAAAAGTTCTAGCAGCAAAGGCTAATCCATTGGCAAGGACATTTTGGTTTCTTGGGACAAAGATAAGTTGGAATTCATCAGATGTTATTAATAATTCCATGACATCATTTCTATATGCTCTAAGTTTGGGGTGTTTGGCACTATATTCCCCATTCACTTTCCTAATAATCAACTCTGAATCCCTATGAACTTTTATCCTTTTGGCCCCTAATTTTTTCAATAAGTGTAGGCCTAAAAGGAGGGATTCGTACTCAGCTATGTTATTTGAACATTGGAAACTTAAACTGTAGGAATGCCATTCATCATGATTGTTTTCAATGTTGTGTATCCATGTGCCTGCTCTGGCATTATTCTTAGTGCAAGACCCATCAAAATTCATACTCCAAAGAGGACTAGTTTCAGATTTCCTAGTTTGACTACTATCCTCTTTATCTTGCGTGCTTTTAGATTGCTCTTGTAAGTCAGCACTATGTTGAATTTGGATTAGTTCCTCATGTTCTTCATTATGTTGAGGACTCTTCTCTTGACTCTCAAGGTTGACAAATAGTGGATGAATATTTTGTAGCCCTAGACCTGTGATTTGTTTACTGTGATTTTCTGTTTTGGCAAACTGTTTTGAAACTTTTGTCTTATATTCCTTCTTTTCTGTATCTGCCACTATGCTATAGTGAGGGGTGGCCACTAAGTTGGTTAAGGTTTCTTTCTCATTAAATGTTTCATGATTGAAGAAAATAAATGAGTCAAGGCCTGTATGCACATAATAAAGAGGGGAGTTTTCCGGTCTCTCTTGGCTACTGACCATGTATTGCATGTGAGATTCCCTATAAAGTCTTCTAGTCTGATTGAAAATAGGGATGGTAGCATATGTCATATCCATCTGCATTGTTCCTTGTAACCTAACTCCCCATTATCTTGATAACAACATACCATATTTTGGCGGTACATCAGTCACTACAATATCCATCACTAAACACTTGGCTGGAATTTGAGCTAAGTTTACACAAAGGTCTTTGATCAAGCCTAAAAATTTTACTCTGTTGGAGTCAAAGGAATATAGATCTTTGTATGGTCTAGTAATTTCAAGGCCTAGACTCTCCGTTACTGCTTTGGGCATTAAGTTATAAGAGGCCCCTGAATCATGCATAACATTGTGTAAAATTTTGTCATGAATTTTCAAACTAACATAAAATGGAGGAACTGACCGTTCTTGGTATCTTCCCTCAATATTAGGACCAAATAAGAGCTCTGGTTGGTCATCATTGAGGTTAACAGTGTCATTATTTTCTGCTATGTTGAAATCTTTCAAAATTTGTGATCTATATACATCTTGGGTGACTAATTCAGTAAGGGGAACAGAGATTTTAATCTTGGAAATTTCTTGTTCCAAACTAAAAGGCAACTGATTTTTTACATTGTTTGTTTCAGCCTTGTTAATCACTACTTTATCAGCAAAATCAGTTTGTTGATTTCCTCTATTTACGTTGGTCAAAATTGTTTTAATAGGAGCACTATCTGAAGTGCTAACGCTGCTAAGATCTGCACTCTATTTTTCATTAATTTGAGTTCCTTTCTCTTTGTTTTGATCAAATTTTACAACCACTACTTTGTCTTTTTGTTTAATGTTTTTGGGTTTACTCACAGGGCTGTTTTTTGTAGAATTTTCAGAGGTTTTAGTTTTGGGAGTTTCCTGATTCTTCTTACTCCTAAGGTCATATTCTTTTGGAGTTTCTATAATGACATTTTCTAGCTCTTGATAATAATGTTCATCCTCTGTTCTTTTATCATCATAGGGTGTGTATAGACCTTGTTTTCTATTAATAGGAACATCAAAGTGGTCACTACCTACTCCCAACATTTTTATGTCATCTTCCTCTATTTGTTCAATTGTTTCTTCAACCTCACTTACATAGTTTTATTGGAAAGGAGGTCTGATCTGTTGATCATCCTCTCTCTGTTTGTTTTGAGGTTGATTTCTCCTAAAGTTCTGATTTTGATTTTGAGATTGATTTCTATTTTGGGGAGCTGATTGGTTTTCTCTAAATTGTGCTCTCTCAAGTATACTCATCTTTTTTATCATTTCCTCCATCATCCTTTCCATTTTCGAGCTAGATGTATAGGGTGTATATTCTTCCCTAAATGATACTTTCTTTTCATTCCTCATCCTGGCTCTTTTCTCAATCAGATTTACTTCCACAGCTAAGGCTCCTTTCTGCATATATTCTAAAGTCAAAGGATCTCTCTCTCTCAGCTGATAGGCCATTTCAGGATCAAATCCTTCAGGAAATTTGGCTAAGGCTGAGCCTTGTGGAGGTTTTAATTCTGGGAGTAGGGCATTATAAACACTATTAAGTATAGTGCAATAATTTTGAACACTTTCTCCAGTTTTTCTTTTGAGGTTGTTGTAGTCTGAAAGTATTTGGAGAGGGTTTTTCCTAAATTCCCATTTGTTTAAGAATAACTGATGGAGGGCTTGAAGGTCATTAATACTGTTTTTTTTTTTTTTTTTTTCTGAATAAGACTGATTCTATTAAGCAGAAGTATAGTACAAGCTGGTATTACAATCAAGAGAAGCAGAATAACCAGCAACCGAAAATGATAAAACTATCAACCTCGGCTCTGGAGAAGGAGAGAAACAAGCAGGAAACACAAGAGAAGACTGGATGTCAAAAAAACCGAAAACTACCCAGAGAGGGCAGAGGCCTCTATACGTAGCTTCTTCCCTTTCTTTTTACTGACTTTAACCCATCCGTCCTGAGGTGGATGAGCTAGAACAACATGAAGATCGGAGTTCTCAATAGGGGGGATCTCCTTCTCTGAGTCAGAAGAGGAGGTCCCATGGGAACGCTTCTGAGCAATGGCTATATCTGAGGGGTGCGCCTGAGCATCGTTGGGGATGTCCATTGACTGATTCTGAACCGAAACTGCATCACTTTCATCAATTTCTGAGCTAGAGGAATCAGAGTCCGTAGCTGGGGGCGGGGAGTACGGAGCCCATCGTTTAGAACTGGCCTTGGAATTCACCTTTTTCTGCTTTGCCGGGAGAGCTGGGCAAGAGTTCTGCAGATGCCCTGTTTGGTGACAGTGTCGGCAGCGGAAGGCAGTATTCTCATAATCCAATGTCTGAGTCCATACAAAGTCGTTTACTTTGAGATTAATCTGATCTGGAAGTCCCTTGCTTAAGTCTAGTTCCACACATATTCTGGCGTATGTGTAGAGACCTTTGTGTTCCCGCCAGTAGTCTCCCATCAGAAAACTGCCCAAAGTTTTGCCAATCGCTTTATAGACTCTGACATGCCAAAGATGGATTGGTAAGTTGGGTAGCCTGATCCAAACAGGTGTCTTGGTGATGACAGCAGATGCTGGGTCAAAATCAGGGAACCATGGTGTTAAGAAGAGCCCTGCTGTGCCCATGAACCAGGGACCCTCTTCGATAGCCTTCTCATAATGCTTAATATTATCAAACAAAACTATGAAATAACCTTTTGAACAGAATCTGACTTTGCAATGGTGGGTCCAGTTAGAATGGATCCAATCGTGGAGTTCCTTTGATCGCGGCCACAATCCATTAAATCTGCATATGATGGCTCTTTCTGCTAAATTTTGAAGATCGTCTGCAATTTCTGCATGGGAAAACTCTACAGTGGGAACCTCCTCAAGCTTGTCCACCAGAAAAGGCTTAGGAGCTTCAGGTGGTTGAGCTGCTTTCTTGGATGAGTGTGCGTGAACTGCATCCTTGTAGGAGAAGGCAGGAGCCGAGGAGGTTTGCCCAGGAGCTCCGCCTCTCAAGCGAAAAGATAACACAATTGAAGCATCTTTCACAATATTATAGCAAAATAGAGGTAGATGGTTTTCAAGTTGTTTACCTTTGTAAAGCAGTCTCAGGAGACTTGAGGGAATTCCCAAACTGAGGTAAAGATCTTGCAGAAGGTCCTGCACCAGATCCGTGGCATGCACCCATAACAGTTTCGTTCCCCCGGAAGGAAGAGAGATCTGGATCTGGTATTGTGAACCCAGATTTAGAAGGTTGTTGGCTATGAAAGCCACTGGCTGAAAATCGGAACCCTCCTGAAGACATCGCCTATCCGTTTTGCCCTGCTTCTCCAAGAAACAGAGACTGAGCCGTTGCAGGGGCAAAGAAAAGGTTGGGGCGGCAAGAATGCTGGAGCAAACAGCCCCTTCCTGGCCATCAATGATGTCCCCTGCTCTATTCGAGTTTCGGAGAAGGAGGGCGATAGAGACTGGAGAACGCTTGTAGAGAGGACCTTTAGGAACCGCGAAGGAAATCTCAATAGATCTGGGGCAAGGGCGTATAAAACCATCAGAAGCGCCCACTGTGAAGGGCGTAGAGTAAGCGATGGAGCCGTCGATTGCCGGAATGAGGCGTGCGTTCCTCTGTAGTCTGCAATCCGATATTTGGTGACCGCTTGGAGCAACGGCAGAGAGAAGCTCCGAGCTAACAGTGCGGTCGACATCTCTAAAAGGGCCGAATAGGGCAGGGGCAGAGGAGGAGTCTGTGTCGGCGGCGGCGGCCAGACAGAAAACCCTAGCGGAAGCCATTCGTCAGTTCTTGTGAAGGTCATTAATACTGTTAGGGGTTAAGCTTTTGAACCATTTTCTTGCTTCTCCCCCCAGAATTTGAGCAAATAACCTAAGTTTGACAGTTTCATCATCAATATCATTCCTATCAAAATAGTCATTCATCTTGTCCACATGTTGTGAAGCAGTAGTAGGACCACTGGCATCATACAATGGTATCTTGGACTGATAGTCCTATGGCAGATTGAATAGAGGTAAAGGAAGGACTAGGGGGGCATACCATGTTGCCATGATAGGAGGTTATGGAAAAAGTGGGGGGTTTACAACTGGAGGATGTAAGATGGGAGGGGGTTGATGGAATGGGGTGGTTTGAACAGTGGGTGTATGAAAAATAGAAGTGGATGGATCAACAAGAGATGTTTGAGCATATCTAGGATGAGAGAAACCAAAATTATGGATGAAATTGAAATCATGAGGAGTAGTTTCTCTGCTATCAAGATGTTCACCTCTATCTTGGGATGAAGGTGGAGACTCAAAATCTATCTGATATATATCATCAAGTGACCTAGTTCTGAATGGGTTTCTTAAGTCAACTTGTGAATGTTGTAGAGATGTAAGGTTTTCAGGAACAGAATTAGCTCTATGGAGTAACCTAAAAATAGTTGAAGCTCGAGCCTTAGGAGATTTCCTAAGTATACTTTCAGGATTATCAACTATCTCAGGAGGATTTGGGTCAGGATGGCTCCTAGTATGAATTATTTTTGAAGCCACAATGTTGTGTTTTAGACCCACTATTCAGAAACTTTTAGCCTGATATGACAATATTTAAGAGGAAAACTAGTCTATTGACAAAGAAAACTTAATCCTGAAAGTTTATTTACTGATTTTAAATGATGTTATGATAAAGGGTTTCCTAGTGGAGTCTTTGGAAAACCAAGGAAAATCAGCAGGCCTACTGATGTTCAGTGGAGTCACCAAGTGAAGGATTTTTACTTGATTTTAGGGCTTGAAAGTTGTTCACCATCAATAATCAAAACCACTATAGGCAGACATTTGATTCACTTGTTTAAAAATGGGATTATCTAAGTTGTGAAGTTATCTAATACTTCAGAAGATTCCCCAGTATGGTCGCCAGAAAATTTTAGGCCTCTGTAATTTAGTAGAGTGGAAAGACTAAATGTTGTAGAGACTACATCAAAAACCACTTTGGGATTCTAGGATCAAGCCCTCCTGAATCTAGAGAGGGATCTCTCTATAAGTGCAAAGACTGATTTATCTTTTAAGGTTATAATATGATATTAGGCTAGTTATAAAGGACAAGGGTTTTTGTTTGTTTGGTTGGTCGGGTATGATATTTAATTAGATGGAATATCACAAAATGAAAGAGTTCAAAAAGGTGAAGCTGCAAGTATATTGAGAGGTGTTCAGCAGATAGGATTAGTATGAAAGAGCCTTAAACCACTGGGCAATGGAGTTACAAAAGGGTTTAATTGTACAACAATTTCAAGAGTGGTCCAAGGGGCAAGTCATCTATATCATAAGATCCTTTAGATTAAATGATGGATTGGAACATTAAAAGTGTTGAGAAAGTGGAAAAAGTCAATAATTTCAACAAGGATTTATCAACTTTCCATACAAGAAAATCCTTTTTAAGAAATTGTTTGAAACCAACCAAAGGACAGGGCTAACCATAAACTTCTTTGGACAAGCTTGTATTAAAGCTAACTTATCAGACAACAATCCAGTAATCTCACTAGACTACTTTCAGAAGGGATGAAAATAGATAAGAAAACAAAGTGCAGCTTAAGATTAGGTCAGATGTATTACAATCATGGTCTGCTTCAACATAATCTTAGGGAAACTTTCAAACAACCTTTGGAGAAAGAACTAGAAGATAGGGCAAACCATAAACTTTTCCAGTTTAACTCTACTTAGCATGTAATGAAAATATCATTCAAGAACTTCCTTTAAAGTTTTTCACATCAAGACATGGACTAACCAACATTCCTTGATAATGTTTACACTTAACTTAAGTCATTCTCAAATATCAAAATTAGCAGAAAACATATAGATAAAGCTTATCAATGAGAGTAGGGTACTTTAGTAGTAAATCCTAGCTCTATGCTTGTTGTTCTTTATCAGAAAAAAGTGAACAAAGTGACATACATGAAAGGAAAACAATAACAGTAAGAGGTACTTCACCAATGATATAGATCAGGATCCCAAAAATCAGCTTGTATATTGATTGTCAATCCAGTTACAAACTACATGTCCAATGTTTCATCACAGCTTCAAACTTCTCTTCTTAGCCTATATTCTTCAATAACTTAACAGAGCTTCACATCTTCAGGACTTATCTACATTCAAAAATGATTCGATACAAAAACTATTACATTAGAAATCCAACAACCAACCCTTTACAATGTGCTCTTCAAGGAGATTTTATAAGGAAATGAGGAGGTGGAAGAGTTTCTAGGGTTGAGTATCATTAATTCTATACTGAATGAAATTCCTAGCCTTGAAAACCATGCAAGGCATAAGGCAAGAATGCATTGAATTAAAACTCTATTTCTTTTGTTCCATTTCTGCTTTTTAGGCTTAGTGGGCAAAAATATTGACTTCAAGTCTCTTTTTATCTTTTACAATAACTTTACTGACAGTTTGAAATATCTTCCTTTGTTTGTAATAACTGTTCAACTGTCTTTGGCCTTAATGTTTGGGACTGAGATTTGATCTGTGTATATTTTGAGGAAGAAAGGATGCAAGGTGTCAATTTGGTAGCTGGGGAATCAATTAGACCCTTTGACGTGGTTCTAAGGTGTCCTTCATTGTTTTGTATTCTTTTACTTTTAAACACTGATTTACTTTTAATACTATGTTTATGCCTGATTCAGGCTTTGAGACTTTATCTTTAATCATCCTCGAACTGCTGACTGTGCTCATCTGTTTCATTTGTGGATTAGGCCTTTGATTCTTGAGTTTGTGCCTTAATCCCTTTCAAGCTTTGATTAACATCTTTAAACCTTTGATTATGCTCTGATCTTCATCTTGACACTGATATTCGTTCATTTAATTAAATCCGACTGAGTTTGTTGTTGCAGGTGCGCAGAGGGTTTGTTTAAATAATTTATCCGAAAAGTCGATGATCATGACTCATCGACCCTTCCAAACCATGAAATTTAAACCCCTAATCTCCCTAATTTGCATTCAGGGCTATGAGGATCGTCATCTTTGGCCCAAAACACTATAATTTCCTGTGGGAGGGTTTTATCTTGAACTTCATTAAACCTGCATGAAAAACAAACAAATGTTATTTAAATCCTACTAAATCAGTTTAGAAATGCTTAGGAGGTTCGTGGAAATGTTTCAGAGCCATGAGGATGAATGGATGCAGCAGTGGAAGAAGAAAAACCATGGTGGAAAATGAAACAGGGTTTTAAATTTGAATTAGGGCGTGCATTGAGGTTAAGTGGTTTTGGAAAATCGGCAGCAGTTTTCGTGCAACATTTGGGGGGTAGGCGGTATTACCTTTTGGAATGCGATTCCATTCATCATGCGACATGTGGAAAATGGAAACCGCCTATTTCGCGCAGAGGTAGCACACTGCGAAGCGGGGCAAAAAATTACATGAAATGCATCGACAACCATCAGATCTAGGGTCACATATCGTATGGTGGAGGAGAAGCGCGATGGAGGAAGAGTTGCAAGGGTGGATGAAGCAGTGGGCCCGGTGATGATATCGATCGCTTTGTTGCGTAGTGGATCGATCTTGGCTTATCGAGTTTAGTCCCGATCGTAGGATCACCTGAATGGATGGTTAGGATTTAAAGACGGGGCAGGTTATTTGAACGGAGGAAAAGGTAAGGTAATATGGACGGGTGGAGAGCGAGTAACCCGATGGTCGTTGATCTGCAGAGATCAACGGTCTAAATTTTTTAAAAAAATTATATGTCGGGAATGTGAAATAGAAGGGAAAAGGGGTTTTTTGCATGGGGGTTCAATGTTTTAAGCGCCTGGTTGCGGGGCCAAGGTTACATGAGGAAAAAAGGTTTAAAGGTAATAGGCCCTTAGGGGCTTAAGACCTATATAGTGTAGAGGAGTGTTTTTAGGCCAAAAGCAAAGGTTTTTGAGGCCAAATAAGGGTTCCGATAGGTGAGAGAAAGGTTTTTTAAACCAAATAAAGGGAAATATAAGGTTAAAAAGGGGTTTAGGATGATTTGGAGGTTAAATGAAGGTTTTTTTGAGGGATTTTGTGAGGGAAGTAAGGATGAAAAATGGAGATTTTTTGGGATTGAAATGGAGAGGTGAATGGTGAGAAATGGAGTTTTTAAAGCAGTTTTCTCTTGGTAACTAGTAGGTACTTTAGGAATAATAGTGAAACAACAGTGAAGATTAACTCAAAGGGTAAATATCATTAGAAGACTTCAAGAACTCACAATTTGAACATGAAATTGTTTCTTGAATGCCTAAAAAAATTTAGCCACCATTTGGTATGACAAATTTTTATAGGTGGCTAACAACAATAACAATATAATATAGTTGCCATCATTTTTCCTTTTCAAATAAACACAATGATCAGAGTGACATCTAGTATAGCCTTGTTCAGACATAAACTTGTCAAATTTTAGATACCACTGCTTTGGACCCTGTTTTAAGCCATACAAGCTCTTCTTTAACCTGCACACTAATTTTTTTTTTTCCCTTTGACCTCATATCCTTCTGTTTGCTGCATATAGATCTCTTCCTCCAAATCTCCATGGAGAAATTTTTTCTTTACATCTAAATGTTCAAGATGTAAATATTTTGTAGCTACAAGACTTAAAATAGTTTTGATTGAAGTCATCTTAACAACAGGAGAAAATATTTCATCAAAATCAATACCTTTCTTCTGTGCAAACCCCTTCACCAGAAGTCTAGCTTTGTACCTCTGTTTTCTCCATCTTCTTCCTTCAGCCTGTAAACCCATTTATTCTGAAATTTATTTTTACCTGCAGGCAACCTGACTAAGTCCCAAGTCTGGTTATGCATTAAGGAGTCCATCTCTTCTTCCATGGATCGCTCCCACTTATTCCTGGTTTCAACCTGCATTGCTTCTTTATAACATTTAGGTTCACCAGAATCAGTCAACAATAAATAATATAATGAAGGAGAGTATCGTTCAGGGGGTATACTTATCCTGGTAGATCTTCTAAAACCACTTTCAGGTGTTTGAGGTGCTTGTTATTGTTGTTGTTGCTATTGATTATTATTATTTTCAGGCACCTTTACTTTTTCTGTGATCTCATCAAGAACTGTGTATTCTTTGTTTTCTTTTTCCTGTTTCTTTTCCTGCAACTGATTCTTATACAAGACCTTTTCATTGAATATTACATCTCTTCTTCTAATGATTTTGTGATTTTCATAATTATATAAGTGATAACCAAAATCATTAACACCATATCCAGTAAAGGTAAATTTATTTGATTTTGCCTCAAGCTTTATTCTATTTTATTTATTAATATGGACAAAGGCCTCACAACCAAAAGGCTTTAAAAAAGAGTAGTTTACCTTTTTACCTGTCCATGTTTCCTCCAGAATACCACCATCCAAGGAACTTGAAAGCCCTCTGTTTATTAGATAAACAACAGTATTTACAGCATCTGCCCAAAATTGTAAAGTCAATCCTGCATGCAATCTCATGCACCTTGCACGCTCCATGATTTTTATGTTCAACCTTTCGGACACACCATTTTCTTTTGGTGTTCTTGGAATTGTCTTCTCTCTGCGAATTCCATGCTCTGAACAATACCTATCAAACTCTTTGCTGCAATATTCACCTCCATTGTCTGATCTGAGACACTTCAACTTCTTTCATGTCTCAATCTCAACCAAAGCTTTCCGTTTCTTGAAAGTATCAAATACATTAGATTTATTCTCAATACAATAAATCCAAGTTTTTCTAGTTGCGTCATCAATAAAAGTAACATAATAACGAGAGACACCAAGAGATGATACCTGAGTAGGTCCCCATACATCTGTATGCACAAAGTTTAATTTTTCGCTCTTCTGTTCTTTCCCAACTCTGAGAAATCTGACTCTCTTCTATTTTCCATAAATGCAATTCTCACAGAAATCCAAATCAACATTCTTCAATCCCGACAACAAATTTCTTGAGTGAATAATCTTCATCCCTTTCTCACTCATGTGTCCAAGCCTATGATGCCATAATGCTTCATCTGCTCCTTTGGAAGTGAAAGCATTAATAGAGTTAGAAATACCATTGCATAAATACAATGTACCAACCTTTTCGCCTTTTGCTATTACCAGGGCTCCTTTGGTGACCTTCCACATTTTATCTATGAAAGTTGTCACGCAACTTTCACCACCTAATTTCCCTGTTGAAATCATATTTTTCTTTAGATCTAGAACATGCCTTACCTCCTTTAATAGCCATTGGTTTCTATTCTTCTATTTTACAAGAACTTTACCCATTCCAACAATTTTATAGGGTTTACCATCACCCAAACGAACTTGTCCAAAATATCCTTGAACATAGTCATGAAAATATTTTTTATTAGGTGTGGCATGGAATGAGGCCCCTAAATCCACCACCCAGGAATCAGTAACATTTTCGAAGGAAAGAATCAAAGCATCTTGTAACACTTCACCCGTCACATTTGCTTCATGATTGTTTTCTTGCTGTGCATCTCCTTCTTTTCCCTTTCGAGATCTACAATCTTTCTTTAGGTGTCCTTTCTTTCTGCATTTCCAGAACACTATCCCCGATCTGGACTTGGATCTGCCTTTTCTTTATTTACTGCAATATCTCGAGCTCTTGGCTCTTTCCATTTTTCTTCCCCTAGAATCTGCACTCAAAGCATTAGTCGATGTCTCACCGGAGCTTCTCCGTTGCATTTCCTCACTAAGGATAGCACCGACAACATCATCAAACTTTAAAGTACTAGATCTAGAGATAAAGTTACTAATGGCCATAACTAAACCATTCCAACTTTCTGGCAATGAGCAAAGATATAAAAGAGCCCTAACTTCATCATCAAAGTTTACCCCTACAGAACTTAATTGACTGGTAACTCTATTAAAATCATTTAAATGGTCTGCAACAGATCCACCTTCTGACATCTTCATATTAAATAAAAGTTTCATAAGAAATGCCTTGTTTGAGGTTGAGGGTTTTTCATATAATTTCGTCAACACCTTAATCAAACCCTCTATTGTTGTTTCCTTCAAAATATTGAAGGCTACCGACACCGCAAGCACAACCGTACTATTCCGAGTGCCTTTTTATCGAGAATATCCCATTCTGCATCTGTCATAGCCATCGGCTTCTTTTTTTTTCCTCTCAATGGTAGGTACAAATCTTTATGATATAGATAATATTCCAGCTGCATCTTCCACAGTGGGAAGTTTTGGTCGTTAAACTTCTCAACCCTAAACTTACCATCTTCCGTCATTGCTCCCACTCGAACTAGGAACCCTTCTTTCCTGCGAGTTTATCATCCAAATAGACCTTCGGCTCTGATACCAGTTGTTATAAAATTAAATTTTATAGAGAAATGCAACACATAAAATATGCAGAAAACACAAGCACACAAAACACATAAAACCAAAGAGACATAGATATACGTGGATCACCCAGTTTGGGCTACGTCCACCCCGAAAAATGAGTCCTTCCTTTCTATTATCCATCAAAATGAAGAGACACAACCTATATCAGATCCGCTGTAATATCCTCTGTTCTCTCTCACAGTCTCCCTATCTGTTTCTCTCTCTAAGAATACACATACAATGCACAACCACAATCCAAGACCCTCATACATGTGAGGGGTTGAATTCTAGGTAAAAAACCCTAAACTAAACATAAATTCTACTGTCATATCATTCTCTTAATGAACGACCAAGATTGACTAGAAATTATTATACTTTTACAAGGCAATTTTATATCTATTTTTAGCTTCATGGGTGCTGCCCCCAAAACCCCCCGCCAAGGGGGGGGGCTCCATAAAGTCATAGCTGCCCCCCCTAGACCCCCCAGGAAGCATTTAATTACGGGAGACGTTTCCACCCCCATTAAGGTACAGGGGTCCAATGCTGTGATACAAAATAAACAAGATAATCATGCTCCACACCCAACAAAAATTTTCATGTTGAAGTTCCACTTCCCAAGACCATCATCATACTGGGGAAGAGCTTGTCCATAACAAGCACATAAATGGTCTTGGTTATTACAAGGATGTGTCCTTTCATATTCCAGACTATTCCAAGCCCATTTAGTTTCAATGTGAAAGATTTCTTTATGACATTTCACCTTTAGTTGTTCCAGTTTTTGCTCCTCCACAACAACAAATTGTGAAATGAAAACACTGTGATCGAGTTGGTAATATGAAATATCATTTTTTTATCTTCATACATGTGAGAATTTTCATAAAACCACTCATTATTCACATAGATGCTTCAGAAAAAATCCTCCTGCAAGAACAAAGATTCATCTTAGATGGATCGCTTCTTGGCAATGGGCATCAACAACCAAGAATATGTTTTAGTCATATGTCAGAACTTGTTCCATATTATTGAACAGTCTTGCGGTTGAGTTGTCGCCATCATATCACCTTGTATCTTACAGGGGGGAAAATGATGGTCATCTACAAGCTTCAAATCCACATCAAGTGAGCCTAAGCCACAACCTGCCATTCCAGATCCATAGCTGTAGCCATAGACACATAAGTTTAAGTGAGCCTGAGCCGCAACTTGCCATTCCATATTCAGAGTTGTAGCCAGAGACACAAATGCCCATAAGCATGCCTTTGGTTGGTGGTCAACCTTAAACCATCTATGTGAGGTTGAGCTTCTTCCTCTTCAAAGAATTGGGGACACTTCCTCTAGCAGAAGAATTTAACTTCTTGCCAGTTTTAGATGAGTTCTAGGAAATGTATCAAGAATTCCAGAGTTTGTTGTCATCCTTAAACCATCATAGGTTGCAGAGCTCCCTTTTCTAGGTTCAAGGTCCCCTCTTCAAAATATTAGGAGCACTTCCTCTAGCAGAAGATATCATATTCTTTCCACATTTGGAAGAGTTCAAGGAACTGCACTAAGCGTTCCAGTGTTGGTGGTCATCCTTAAACCACCTCCTTATGAAATTTTTTTAAAGAGATCATTCAACCTAGTTATTCCATGCATAATTTTCACATTTTGTATCACAACTCTCTTCTTGGACTCATACATATCCCTTCGGATGAAGGGGGGGAATGTTGGACACCTAATCCTCCAAGGGTTAGTGTGGAAGGCGAACACTAAATAGGGAGTCAAAGGGACGTTGGAATATGGAATTCAAGGGTCATGCCTAATAAACTATAAGAATATATCATTTTGAATAATATGACATATCATTCTTATCTTTCCTATGATGTCTATTCTTGTCTATTCCATAACTGTGTTTGATAGATATTATCTAATGACTTGTATTGAAGATATCTAATTATTGTTTGGATTTGACAAAAGTTCCACTACATACAATGATGTATTCTTAGATTACGAGGGTTTGTTTGTTATTATTGGAAACAATGTTGTGAGAATATTTGTTGTTGCAGCTAGGGTTTGAGAGAACAAAGAGAGTATGGTTTAGTATACTGTTGGTCAGACCCATTGAGTGCATGTTTGTTGATAGTAGATGAAAATCTAGGGTTTTATGATATTACTATAAATTGATGTAGATTGAGTAATGGTGTTATCATTGTGAAATTTACAGAGTAAATATTTAGGGTATTTCATGTTGATGAGAATAAATATTTATGATGCAAATATATTTTGTCTTAAGATTGGATTTTGAGGCAACGAACTTGATGCTACTAGAATTGAGGTTTGTTATTGATAATATTGTCTGATGGTTTACAAGATATATAGAAATTGATTAAAAATGATGTTTTGTTATTAATTACAAGTGGACCGAGTCTAAAAATTGTGAAACATGGTTAGCTTGCTAAATAGGGTGGCAAGGTGGTGCAAGGAAGGAGGTTGGAGTCTCCTCCAGGTTGGAGACCGAGAACACTTTAGGGTGGAAGGGTGTTTCTAGGGTAGGTGGTGGATGCATAGGGAATTGGAGCATCCTTTCAGTAGGAGCTAATACATCCATGCCATTGGAGAATCCTTCCATTTGTAGATGGTAAATCAGGGTGTTGGAGCCTCCTTCCAATTGGAGTTGGTAAATCAGGGCGTTGGAGTATACTTTAGATTGGAGCCTGTAAAATAGGGGGTTGGAGCCTCCTTCGGTTGATGCTAAGAATGTTGGAAGTTGGAGCTTCCTAATTGATTCTGAGAATTGTTGGAAGTTTCATTTGATGGTTTTTATCTCAAAAGGATTTCCACCTAAAACATCTCTTGTGTATTGTCTTAGATGTTGTGGATTGTTTAATTATGTTTTGATTTAGAGCTAATGATGATTAACACTCTATGAAGTTAAAATTTCCTAATCAAATATAAATATTTATTCATCCCCCTCTCAGTATTTCCAACAATTGGTATCAGAGAATGTTCCTTTAGTTACATCCTAACAACTGGAACGTAGATCTTAGAAGTTCATAGATGGGAAATTCAAGGAAGAATACATCCAAATGATCAATAGAAGTCTTTGGTAGTGAAAAAATCTCCATATACAAAGAGAATCAAGTTGGTATACCAACTCTTGATTTTTATTAAGACAAATATGAATTATGGGAATATAGAATGAATGAATTTAGAATCTAGATGATCTTTTAATTAGCGCATTCACATTATGGAAATAATCTAGGGAGGAAAACATAACCATAATAAAAGTTGTCAAGGTCGTGAGGACTTAACATAACCATCAACAAAATCTAAACTACCTCAAATTCTAGACAAGTACATGAACCGTGAGATGGTGAATCTTAAGAATTTATTGGCTTGATGAGATCAACAAATGTAAGCGAATAACCGTCGTTGGATATACAGGTGGTAAAATGATTAATGCAATGATATTTGTTAGAGATAGTATGTCTATGAGATTGGTCAGTTAAGACACAAGACCCTCTATTATTCCATGGGGGATTTAGTGGAGAGGAAATACCATACCATATGCATTCATATTGGGGGATATATATTGAGGAAAAAATGACATAATATATTGGGGGATATATAGGGGTTAAAAGGTTTTTATACTGGAAGGTATACAAATTGGAGCTCAAGGTGAATGAAAAAATATAAAGGGGTATAAAAAACATTAATGAAAAAATGGATACCTACAATATTTAGTGAAAGTGGGGGTTTTTTAAATTGGGAAGGTGTATTGGTAGGGGGTTAAATAATGCAATTTTTAGAGGTATTTCCCAATATGCAGTCAAATTAAGGAGATTGTTTAGTATGCCATGAATTAATATGATATGTCAAAAATTCATTTAATGAATCCTCCATGCATTATTCAAATATATAGATGATTCTATTTGAGATATTTTACAAACACTTTGAATTAAATATTCTTCATCCTCACATGTTGAGGATCATAAATAATTGGTTCCTTTGTTAGGTCCCTCTAATACTAGTGTAGCCCCCATATTGTTATTGTTGTTCCCCATAGAAACCAACTATTGTTATTATTGAATCCTTAAATTCTTGTTGTTATGTAGGACCTAATTATATTTGACCCTTTAGACTCCTATATATACCATAAAGGTATTTTTATTTGAATCATCCAAGAATTGTTCATTTAATTTATGTGATGTAAAAGGGGGTTTCCCCATTCAAGAGTCTTATTTTTAAGTTTTTTACCTATATGTTCTTATGTTTATGTGATATGGTTACATAAAATCTGGTATGAGAGCTCTGGATCATAGGGTTTCACAACTTCAAATAGGTCATCTTAGAATTTTTGCTATAAAGTGTTTTTCAAGGCTTCAAAAGCTGAAATTTTGACCACATAGAGTCAAAATATTAATGAAAATATTGTAAAAAATTTATATCTTGTTTCAATATATTTTCGGATATATGTTCCAAATAATTTAGGGTTTCTGCATACTCCATAATTCAGTCTAAAACATGTGTTCTGAGAAAAATATTCATAACTTTCTCTTCATGGATCAGATTTAAATTTCTTAAAAAGAGATTGAAAATGAATGGAGTGTAATTTTTCGTTTGTCATTTTCAGGGTAGAAGGGCTAAAGAGTGACATGAAACATCACATACTTGTTCACTCTATTGAATCAATCCATAATCAATCCATCTTGGGAGATTTGGCATAAAGTGTTCTTGAAGAATACATTATTGGTCTAACTTGTGGCATTGTAAATAAGACTTAGAGGGCTATGACAGGACACAATATTAGACCTTGGAGATCTAAAATTACAGAGATACAATAGTTTCAAGATAGAGCTCCGAAAAGTAAGAAAAATGTGTGTATTTTTTTAAACTTGCATAAGTTTTGTTTGAAAAATCAGTTTGAAGTGATTAAAAGGGAAAAGTGAAGCATATATATCATTATTTTGTCCCAAAATTCCTCGAATCAAAAAAATGGACACACCCAGTAAGACAACAGAAAGCTCTACTATGACACATGAAGAAGAGGAATAAATGAAACATGATATATCAAAATTATGGGAACAAGTGTAACAAATTTTTCTCTCGCAAAGAGTAACCAAAAATGAACTGGAAGATACAATGGATAGTTCAAAATAAAACATGCAAGTTTTTAAAGTAGACACAGATGCGATGAATCTCAAGTTGGAAGGGTTGACAAAGTTGCTGCAAGAAATACTTCCTAGTGGTGACAAGGTAATCTATGAAAATCATGATGAGGAAAAACGAATATGAATTATGATTTTAGAGACTCCAAATTTGGTTTCAATACCAACCACATTCCAAAGATAAATACGAGGAAGTTTTAGGGCAAGGATCTGGTAACATGGATACTAAAGATGGAGCAGTTCTTTGATCTACACGATGTGAAAAACACACAAAAGAAACACATTGCATCTTTATATTTGGAGCCCAATTAGTTTGTATGGTATTGATGGCTTTGTTCTCATACAACATTAGTCACTTATACAAATTTTATTGAGGAATTGATAGCACATTATGATGATACAAAGAGAAATACCTTCTTTATCCAATTGATAAATATCAAAGATTGAATATCAAGCTAACTGATATTATAGAGGAGCATATGATTGATGTATTTATAAGAAATTTAAATGATAAATCCAACATGAGGTTTTCCTTTGGAAACCTAAGTCATTGGAGAATGCATTTAGGGTGGCAAGAAAATTTGAAGGAAAAATTATTGAAACAAGGAATTCTACCACTCACAACTATAAATATGGAAGTGTTGCTACTCCTAGCCCCCCATAAACTTCAAGGTTGAAATGACAAAAACTAGAGGAAAAAACAGAAAAAGGGCTTTGTTACAATTGTGATATAAAATACACTAAAGGTAATAAGTGTGCTGAGAATAAATTATTTTATATATAGATTATGAAGAGGAGAAATAAAAGGATCAAGAAAGATCAAAATAAGAAGACAAATGCCAAGAACCAACCCTAGGGGTTGAAGAAGAAGAAATAAATATGACCATATCTTGTAATTCTTTGGAAGGAATTACCACTCCTCAAAATCTCAAGAGAGAAGGATATATCAAGAAGAAAAATGCAATAGAATTGATTGATTAAATAAGTACCCATAATTTTATTCATTTTAAGATAGCAAAGGACTTGAATTACTTTCTATATCCAACACCCTAATGTCAAGTGACATTTGCAAATGGAGGAACTATAAATTTCTCAAGGAAGTGCCATAATATGAATATAAACAAGGGGTAATATGTATTTAATAGTCCAATTCTTTCCACTCTAATGGGTAGAGTTGATGTTGTACTAGGAGTCTAATGGTTACAATCTTTGGGGACGATAAATTTCAATTTTCACGATTTTTTGGGAAGGAAATGCAATTGAATTAAGGAGTATCATAGGGAATCCTGGGAAGATAATTATCTCTAATGGCATGAAAAATATTTTTAAGAAAAAAAAACTAGGGGAAATTATGCAATTATTCTCACTAGATGTTCAAACATATAAGTGATATGTTTCTCTATATCTCTAAAGAGTCCTTGACAATAATTCCAAGTTATTTGAGACTCCCAAAGGTATCCTACCGATTCGCGATCATGAACATTTTATCTACTTGATTCCCACAATTTTTCCTCCAAACATTAGACCTTACAGATATCCCTATGCCTAGAAGAGTGAAATTAAACTTATGTTTGCAGAAATGCTAGAGATAGGTATAATTCAGCCTAACCAAAGTTCCTTCTCTTATCTAGTAGTATTGGTGCCCAAAAAGGATGTATCATAGTGTATGTGTCCATATTATAGAGAGCTCAATAAGCTCACTATTAAAGCTAAATTTCCCATTCTTATCCTTGATGAATTTGTGGATGAACTACATGGAGAAATTTACTTCACCAAGCTAGATCTTCACTCAGGATATCATCGAATTAGAATCAAGACATAAGAAATTATGAAAACAAATTTCAGAACTCATGAAGGTCATTATGATTTTTTGGTCATGCCTTTTGGTCTTACTAATGCACCTTCAAAATTTCAAGGTTTGATGAATTCCATTTTCAAATCGTTCCTTACAAAATTTTTGTTATTATTTTTTTGATGATGTACTAATCTACAACAAGTCTTGTAAATATCATCTTCAACGTGTTAATAGGGTGCCCAAACTATTGGAAGAGAAGCAGTTCTATGCAAAACCCTCCAAATATTTCTTTGGGGTATATGACTTGGAATATTTGGTTCATATTATATCTTGTGAGGGTGTCAAGATAGACCCTGACAAAATTAAGTCCATAAAGGAATGGAAAATCCCCACAATATTAAGTTATCTTTGAAGATTTATTGGGTTTACAGGGTGTTATCACAAGTTTGTTAAGAATTATTGGAAAATAATAGCACCTCTAACAACATTACTGAAGAAAGATGCATTTTTTTGGATTCTAGAAGCAATTAAGGCCTTTGAACATCTTAAAAAGGAAATGTGCCAAGCTCTGGTCTTAGCTACACTAGACTTCACAAAAAACTTTATTGTTGTTAGTGTAATTTTTTTTTATGCAAGTGAGCTAAAATCCCTTACTTAAGTTATAGTTGACTTATAACCCTAACAACAAAAGGTGGTTGTGTCTATGCTTCAGATCTGCAACAAAATGTTAGAAAAAACCTATAGTAAAAGCTAATATCCAAATAGAAACATATAACATAAAAAATAAGAGTGTAGTAACCCAGTGGGTAATATGAATAACAAATTTTATCAATCATAATGATACACCTAATGAAGAGAAATTATATAAATGGGCCTGCAAACCCCCCTCCATGGGATGGGTTCTTCTTGACCTTGTGGTTTAGGAATGTGCTTCTCTCTCTCAATTTGTGAAATGAAATGGGTAGAAAATAAAATAAAATATGCTTGAACTCAAGTGGGAGCTAAAATTCTATGAGATGATAATGGGGATGCTGAAAATGGTCATGGTGAATAATGGAAATAAGCCCCTCTATTTATAACAAAATATTGGAATAGATTGAGAATTATAAAATAATAAAATAATATTTAATAATTCAAAATCTAAATGTTGTGGATATTTTATTACATTTTTTGAGAGGGAAAATATATTCAAAATGGTCAGATATCTTTATTTAGAAAGTGGTTGAATTATTAAAAAAATAAAAAAGTTTTATTAATCACTTTGTGATAATTAAGAGAAATATGCATTTTAAATAATTATTAGATAATGATTTACAATTATCTTAAAATAAAAATATGGAATAAGTAATTATTTATTTAATTATTCTCATAGTTTTTTTTGGATTTTAATGAGAAATAATTTAGAAAAATAGTTTATTAAATTATTTCCTATGGTGAAAGTGGGTTTTACCATGGTAAAATTAATCCTACATGGTGTATTTTTATCTAGCTAGTAAGAAATGGATAGGTGACAATTTTTGGGTGATAATAATTGTGGAATGTGATGCTTCAGCAAATGGCATTGGTGTTGTTTTAATGCAAGAAGGAAGACCCATTTTTTTTTTTAAAGTAGTCTAACCAAGGGAAAGTATTTACACAAAACTATTTATGAAAATGAAATGTTGACAATAGTACATGCTCTAAATAAATGGAATCCTTACCTGATGGGAATACACTTCAAGGTAAAAACAAATCATGATAGTCTTAAATAATTCTTAGAAAAAATATTATCTTGAGAAGAGAAGAAAAAATGGGTCACAAAGGTGTTGGGTTATGAACTTGAAATCATATACATAAAAGGGAAGAAAAATGTTGTTGTGGATGCATTCTTAATAAGGGATGAGGATGTGGAAGCATTTATTTGTACCATTTATATTATCCAACCTGATAAGATAAATGAAGCAAGGGGTTAATGGAAGAATGATGAATGGGTATGGACACTCATTCAAAATTTGTATCAAGATCCTAGTGCATCTAATACATTTATCTAGAAAAATGATTCATTATGGTACAAATATCACTTATATCTATGTAATAACTGCCAACTCAAACAAAGGGTTATTTTGGAATTGCACACCTCTCCTATAGGAGGGCACTCAGAATTTTAAAAACTTACCATAGGGTTAAGAAGGATTTTTTTTGGGATGACCTTAAATCTGATATTCAAAAGTTTCTGGCAGAATGTTTGGTTTACCAATAAAATAAAGTTGATACATTTAAGACCACGGGTATTTTACAACCATTAGCCATTCCAAGTCAGTGTTAGGAGGAAGTCTCAATGGATTTTATCACAAGTTTACCCAATTACAAAGGAAAGAGTGTCATCATAGTGGTAGTTTATAGAATTACCAAGTATGCACACTTTTTTGCATTGTATCATCCTTTAAAATTCAATGCAGTCCCTAATATATTTATGGAAACAATTCAAAAGCTACATGGGAACCCAAATATTATTGTAAGTGATAAATATTGGGTTTTCACAGGAAATTTTTGGACAATTTTTTTGTTTTTATTGATAGTCAATGAGCTCATAGCTCATCTTATCATCCTCGATATGATGGGAAAATTGAGATAGTGAACAAATGTTTGGAAGGATATATTTATTTCTTTGTATATGATAAACAAACACAATGGGTTAAGTAGTTACCTGTGACAGTATGATGGTTTATCATTTCCTTCCATACCACACCAAAAATTACCCCATTTATGGTGCTTTATGGAAATCATCCACTATCTATCACATCATATTTAAGAGACACATCTAAGTTTCAAGCAGTGGAATATCACATTGAGCATCAACAACAAGTTCCCCAACTATTAAAGGATAACCTGAATCTAGTGCAAATTCAAATGAAACAACAAGAAGATCAACATTGCTGTGAAAGAATTTTTGATGTGGGTAATTGGGTATTTTTACAGCTATAACCATACAAACAAATGTACCTAAAGGAAGCTAAGAAGGACAATAAATTATCACCCAACTACTATGGCCCTTATAAGGTATTCCAATGGATTATTACTATGGCATACCAATTATAGTTTCCTGCATCTTCACAAGTATACCCAACTTTCCATGTTTCATGATTAAAGAAGGTTATAGGTGATAAGCTCCCAGTTCAAACTATGTTTCTGGAACTTGACGAGGAAGGAAAAATCATATTGGAACCTGAAGAAATAAAACAACCAATAATCTCACAGCTATGAAATTGATCAATTTCAGTATATGTCATTAAGTGGAAGAACTAACTTGTTGAAGATTCCACATGGGAGGATGTGTGTTTCATATAGAAGAATTCAGAACTACTCAAGCATTGAGGACAACACTTTTTTGAAGGACAGGTACATGTTAGGTCCTATAATACTAGTGGAGCCCCCATATTGTTATTGTTGTGCCCCATAGAACCCCGATAATATATATTTTTGTGTCCCATAGAAACCCACTATTTTTATTGTTTCGCCCTTACATTATTATTGTTATGTAGTCCCTAATTATATTTTGACACTTTAGACTCCTATATATACCAAGGAGGTCTTGTCATTTGAATCATCCAATAATTTATCATTTATCTGATGTAAAATAAGGTTTCCCCCTCGAAGAGATTTATTTTCAATTCATTGATCAATCATTTTTTTTTTGATATGGTATGATAACATCCTCTTCTCAAGTACAAAGTGTCATTATCTCGTATCTGATAACAAACTATACCAACAATGTGAGATCTTGGAGGAATAAAGATGATTACCAGTATAATAAATCTATAAAACCAATTAGGATAAAAATAATAATGAAACCAAGATGACAAAATATTAGAAGTATGTGTCAAATCAGATCGAATATTCATATCAACATGGGAAACTCATTTATTATCATAAGGGTTTTTTTTCACCAAATGATTCAAGCATTCACTAATACTCAATAGGATAGATTGTGCCAAAACAAAAAATTATTAGCTCCATAACATACATTAGAGAGATGACAAGTTGATCATTCATGGAGGAGTTTAATAGGAAGAAATATTTTTTCCAATGATGACCTATGTCATAATCATAATAGCAGGTTTCAAAGTTGGGTATATATATGAAAGATATGCACTCCATCTCTATATTTAATACAAGAGGTTTCTATGAAGATGAATTAATTGAAATAGAATCTTCTATCTGATAAAAAACCTAATGTTGAATATTTGGAAAATTAACTTGAAAACACTAATAGTATATAATTTCATAATGGCCTTACATCTAGTGGAAAAATGCGTAGAAAATAATCTTGGAAGAAATTTATGATATGAAATAGTTCAAGGATCTCATCAAGATTGCAAGGACCTGACATAACCATCAACAAGAGTTGAAGTGCCTCGTCTCCCTAACAAGTCCTTGAATGTTTAAATGATGGATGGTTAAATTTTGAGGGATTTATCATATCAGTAAGTGCATGAATACAACTATCATTAGTTATTTTAACAAGATCATTATTATTCAGATGAAAACTATTGAGATCAATGGTTTCATAGGATATTTAAATATCACAAAATACATTACTAAAGTCATAATATTCTTCAAGGTTTATAACCGGCGATATATAGATTTAAGGGGTTTAATGAACATCCTAAACAAACAATTTTTCCCCATCCAATGCTAGTGATTGCAAACTATAATAAGGATACTCAATAAATAAATTTTCTTATTCTTCATCATGTACTACCTTACCACCTTCTGTCAACTTGAAATCTAGTTCATCTGATTGTAAATTTGAAGGGCATGGCATAATTTCAACGTCGTTTGACTCATGACAGGCGTCAGGACACAAGGGTTACTTAGTTGAGGAAGAAAAATATATGAGAAATTCTTTTATGATTGGATCATATTCTAGATATAGGCCTTACAAATCAAAAAATTCTTGAGAAATCAAGAGATCGATAAATACACATGGGAATTCACCACCATATATGTTAATGGACTCATTGGTGTTCGGTTGAATTTTTCCCAAGGCTTCATTTTGATTAATAGCTTGTATTTCATTTGACTAATTTCTAAGATCACAAGATTATTGATCAAATTGACACAGAGTAATTTGAAAGAGGGAAGAGTGATCGAATGTGTCTTCATCCTCTTTCTAAGATACCTATGAGATGTAACCATTATGTACCTAATCACCATTTGAACCAACAAATTGAGAATTGAGAGTATCTGAAGCACTTTCTAGTGGAGTGAATATATCAAGTGAATCAAGGTATAACATAGAGCCATGAGATGTAAATGATAGAGGATGAATGGTATCCCTTGAAGGAGAAATAATTTTTATAAAATCATATTCAAGATTTAAATTGTGCACAATAATGTCATATCGAGGAATCGAGGGAAAAATATTCACATTAGGCTTCATGGAATTATTGGAACATTAAAAGATTTTCTGGATAAGATCTTGATCATGGAAAGAAAAAGAAAGTGGAAAGAGTGGATGAAAATTTTTATTTTCATATTTCCCAATTTCAACATTGGCAAAAGAGACCAATTCATTTGGTATTGAAAAAGGAGGATGAAAAGAGACATAAGGGGTAGCAGATTCTTCCTCTGAGGGTTGAGGTGCCTCATGACTAAGAATGGTTGGAAAAATGAAATTGGGGATAAGATTTTTTTTATTTTTTTATTTGAAGATTATTGTCATTATAGGATGGCTCATTATCAACTAGGAATTTAGATTCAAATTATTTCAAAGAGATTCAGACCAAACATCTAAACTTTTTAGTCAAGAAATACCAATCCACATGTCCTTCGGGAAAATCATAAAAAAAATGAAGAAAACTATCAACAAAATCCTCTAATGATTCATCAATTTTAATTCTAAGCTGATTGATACTTTTAAAGACATCTTGGTAATCACACTTCTCAAAATCTTCATGAAGTTCCTTGATGAGTTTCTTGAAGGAATGGATAGAAGCGGATGCTAACGTGTGCCACCATTTATTGACATGACCTTGAAATGTGAGGGTGAATATCCAACAAGAGAAATACTCCCAATTTAAGAAACTTATGTTTATGTTTAAGAATAGATTTTTAACCCTTGCCATCAAACTTAAAATATGACAAGTTATGAATTATTTCCACTAGGTTTGAAAGGTAAAATATCTCAGAAAAAAATCTCATTATTAAGATTTAGACCGAGAGCCATTCAAGGTGAAAGACTCAAACTAGGCTCCATGGTCTCAACTTTTCATCTACCCTATTTATAGCGCCAAATGTGTTGACGTTGTTAGATAATCTTCCAACACTTTGGGGGTCTCTCTGGCATGAAGTCTCAATTAGACCTCACATCGTTTAGGATAGGAACCCCATATGAATAATAGCGAAACTTTCATTTTTTGTGTGTTTTTATCTTGGATATCAAATGTAGAGGGAAATGTAAGACCAAGTGTAAAATTTTATAAGATTGAGGACAAGATTAACTCTCCAATGATAGATTGTGGAACATGATATAAAAATAGAACAACAATATCATGAGAAACAATGTGCCTTAAGGAAGTATCATATAACTTAAACTAACTAAGACATAGATAAAGGGAAAGTTTTATAAATCAATAAAAAATTAGTTCACAATCAATCGCTAACATTAACATTGAATTCAGAGAAAAGAGTCAAGTTCAACACACAAACTAAATGAAAATGAATTAGTTCATAAACATGTAACTGGTGTGTATGGGGGCTTCACTAACAAAGCAATACCATATCACATGCAATCATATTGGGGCATAAAAAATGAGTAAAAAATGAAATAATATATTGAGCATATAATAGGGTGGTAAAGGGGTTTTATATGTTTTATAACAATATGTGTATTATAAGGTATTATTCATTAAATACATTGGCCACACGAAGGCCAAAAACAAGTGGGTTGGAGAAAGAAAGGTTCAACAATATTGTGGGGATATTCAGAGTGGGAGGGAGACATAAAGGACTATGGTAATATTAGGTCCATAGTAGCCTAATATTCAAACCTATGACCCTAGTATTGACATGCAATTCATGGCAATGTTATATTCTTAAAGTAAAGTTGTAATTCTCCTTATATTTCATTTTCATCCTTTTACTTAAATTTTTAACATTACTATGAAATTACTTTGGATGTTTGAGAGTTGTTTCAACCTCATTACAATTTATATGGAAAAAGTAGAATTTTAGATCTCACTCAAAATCTAGGAGACTTATTAGTTTTTTAGGATTCCCAGATTGGGGCATTGAAATGTTTCCATTGGATTTTTTCATGTACTATGGTATGGAACTCGTATTTAATCAAGATAACCAAGACATCTGTGTACCTTGATTTTAGTGACATTGGTTGTTGAAATCCTCTATCATGACCCTACTAAAAATGTACCCATCACTCAAACAAAACCTTGATTTGACATGCTACTATTTTTCTATATTATGTTAATTCTTAGAGGGTGATATTAATGATAAATATCCCAATATAGGCAATGATATTGATGATATGTAGGTATTTTTTGTAGCATGATTATTTTTAGATGTTAGAGGTCACCCAGAGCCTATTTGTTGATCTCTTTTTTATTCAAAGATGGATTGCACTCAATGTTATTTTGGTTACACTTACATGCTATATAAATGGGAACTTGTAATTTCTGGACTTGTGGTTGATGAAGATTATAACTACTAGATGAATAATGTTATATAGTGTAATCCATGTTTTTATGTTTTTTAACACAAATTCATCATTCTACATGCTTTTGTTGACATATTTGCATCAAAATATATAAAAATATATATTATATAAAACTTACTCCCAAAATTTCTCCCAACATGGGAGCTTTTGAAAATGTCACTCCTTGCTCTTGCTTCCACTCCCACCTCTACTCTCACTTCCCGATTCCACTCCCCATCCCAAGAAGCCTTGCTCTAGAACAAACATGCATCACATTACTAATACCTCTATGATCTATGTATAATGTGTGCATTAAGATTTTTTACATGTTTCTTAGCTAGTGATCCTCCCAATGATGGGGCCGTAGAGAACACAACATATATGGCACCTCCCCCTTTCCTTACATTAGTGATGAACAGGTTGAATGAAAGTGAAGGAGATTGTGATATCAAATATTTCTTGGTAGAGGGAACATGCATGTCGTAGGAGATAATGAAATATACTATTGTTTGGAAGAGGGTGCATGCATGTTAAGGGCATGCATGTTACACCTTCAATTAATTCCAATTTAGATGTTGTTTCAAATTTATAAATTTCGGGCTTGGATAAAGTTTTCCTATTATCAAAGATTTATTTTGTTATTTTTAGCATTCATAATCTATTCTCACTAAGAGGGTGTAGATCCTTAGTCAATTAGAATAATTATGCATGTGAAATTCACATATTAGGTAGAGGACACTGATATCAAGGAAGGGATGCATGCTTGCATGCTTAAGTTCATCTTTTGATGGAGACACATTTACTTGGAACTCTTACCATGAAAATATGGTGCACTACGTGATCAGGTTAGGGCTATGATTTGACAAAGTCCAACCAGATAGGATTTTTCATGTGTCCATATTCATTGTACTTTCTCTCCTCTTCCTTTTGTATAAGCGACATGAAAGATGTGCCATTGTGTTGGTTGTCGAGGTTTTGTTTTGAACTATTGTAGTGTATATTTTTCATTATTCAAAAGAAGATAGATGCAATTGAGAGTTAAAATATATGTGTTTTACATTCAAATTTTCCGCAATATCTATTTGTAAATCAACCAACTTATATCTGCCTCTTTTTTATTGAAACTTTCAAATTTTCAGCTACTTAGTATTTAGGTTATTCTTTCTAGGTGCAGAAACTGCTTACCATTGTTAATAAAAGTAAATGGATATAAATATAAAGGGTTATAAAAAAAAATTAATGAAAAAATGGATACCTATAATATGTAGTGAAAGTAGGGGCTTTTTAAATGGGGAAGGTGTATTGGGTTCATATTGGTAGTGGGTTAATAAAGTGACTTTTAGAGGTATTTTCCAATATATAATGAAATTAAGGGTATTGTTTAGTGTGCCACAAACGCATGTGCTATGTTAGAGGTTCATTAAGTGAAGCCTCCGTTCCTGCGTGTAAACCACATGCACACATAATTATAATACCATATAACCAATAGAACAACAAAGGAATGCATGAGAATCAATGCATGGACAAAGAATATTCTCATTAATATTATCTCCCATTCAAATACAACTACAACAAGCTCATCAAAACCAAAGTGTGGGATGATAGCAGTTCATATCATCTTCATAACATATCACTAGCCTCAGAACCCCTCCACCTATAGGCTACCAAGAGAAAATGATTTCAATTCCTCAAGCACGAGATAGCAATTATTTAACTAGCCTAGATTAAGTGCTAAAATACCAATTGAATGAGGCATGATGTTACATTTATAGAAATCTATAGGGTGACCTTTCACCTTCTCCTATGACTTTTGGAATCCCTCATGACCTTTCAACTTCCACATTGACTCTTCATCTTCCCAAGGAATTTTAGATTTCCAACGTGACTTTGAGTCTTCTATGTGACTCTTGATATTTCCCTTTTGTTTTTTTCCATAATTTCCATATTTTCCATGAATGGAAAATTAAATTATTTTTAACATGATAAAAACTCCATGTTCTTTGGATGTGTAAACTTGACAATGCATTTGTTGTACCTAGGGTCACATTGGCATTGAGGACTATTCAAGGATTATCACTAACTTTAAGCATGCCCCCACCAAGTCGTAATTCCAATATTGTAAACAGGTATCCATAAATTTAAATACAATATGAATATGCTTTAATAGGATAAGAATCCAATGTCATAATTAATAATTAATCGAGAGAATTAATATTGAGAAGCAAAGAAAAATACATAGCCTTAAAATATTAATGTAATAAACTGTTTGGCTTGGTTTTCTTTCGCCATTGTTGCGTGGTTATCAATGTTTCTCCTTTAAGAGTTCATGTGCAACCTTAGAATGATCTCCAAATCCTTTGTCTTTATAGCTCATGATCACACTTTAATCAAAAAGTGCCTCACCTATACTACCTTTATATATTGCGCTTACGATTTAGTTTCTTGTGCGCTAGTGTTGGTGAGTTACTTTTTGTCACATATTTTTTAATTCAATTCTTCAATGCATTTTAGGAATTGTATTACCATCCCCTTGTTCATTCGTATCAAATCATCCTCATGATAACACATCATGGACTAAAAAATATGGTTTCTATAGAGGTCGATACGTTTTATTAACAATAACACTTGATATTTAATGTTGGCACCAACACAATAGCTAAGGGAAAGGATTCGAGAGTAAGGTTAGTAAGGATGCAGTGCAGAGTATGGTAGCCTTCTTGATATGCGATTTGTGACATCATTGGCACAATGGTTAAAGGAGGTACGTCGATCACTTTCATGATGTTGTTTGATGCATTGACTTTCCCTTGCCTTGGATACATCGATATATCACTATTTCCATAATTATTGGCATGTGACCATTATATGATGTGTGTTACATATAACATTGGTATCATTTATGGCATGCATAGTTTGTTGTTGCATTGGGAAATGATCTATCACTACGATGAGTGATAGATCATCAAGCTCCTCCAATTGATCCATTATTTCACATTTGTTAGCTTTCCTCTACCCGAGGTTGCACTTCATTTCTAGTAAAGATTTAGTGAATGATTGTGGATGTATATCTTTATAAGGTTTTCAAATATCTAATATTTCTTCTGTAATAAAATTCATATTTGCATGATGCCCCTTGTCAGGTATCTTAGAATTGTCAATCACAAAATACGATTCGATGGAGAATAATATTTCATTTTTTACTTGTGTTGAATTAGAAAAGCTATCCTTCCTGGCACACAACACATGATTTGGATGCAAATATGCATTATTCAACTAAATTTCTTGTTGGCCCCAACATCTCTCCTAAGTTTTGACCAGAATGGAGGGCCTCATTTTAATTTTTGTAAAATTCTTTTGCCTTGGTTGTACTTAACTTATTATTGGTTTATCCTATTTGTGTTGACTTGCTTATGCATCCTCCAGAGTTCGGCATGATTTGCGAAACCTCTTTCATCATTTGGGGTCATCCCATCATAAAAAGAATGTGTTCGTCATATACATATGTCATTTTTGTGTCCTTATTTTATTATCTTGTTTTCATTAGAATTCAAGGTATGCAAATATTATAATTAGTGACATATTTTTTAGAGGAGATTTCAACCCATCATGACTTGGACACGTTTTAATTGGATTCTTTGAAAATTTCACTTCGATTTAGTGGCTTTTTACATCTATTTTGATTTCCCTACCTTTTGACAAGTTTTTTTTTACTGAATTAGATTGATACACCTCTC
Organism: Pinus albicaulis; assembly: GCA_034641835.2. Lineage (NCBI taxonomy): Eukaryota > Viridiplantae > Streptophyta > Pinopsida > Pinales > Pinaceae > Pinus > Pinus albicaulis. The sequence goes on from CM076578.1 coordinate 1,760,298,735, forward strand.
TTATGTCATTTTGACATCTTGTTTCAATTAATTCCTCCTTTCGAATAGCTTGATTTTTTATGTTAATTTAACGTATTGTTTCGATGAATTCCTCCTTTCGAATAGCTTAATTTCACTTAAATTATGTTCTATTTACTTGCTCCCAATATATATAGGTATTTATTGACATTTATTTTATTATTATCTAAGTATAAACCATTATTGTACATAGTTGAGTGTCATTTGTGAACATTATTTAAATAAATATATTAATTAACTTTATTGAAGAGAGGCTTTTTCTACAAGTGAGTATGAGGGAGTAAGTTCAGACACATGCCTTTTTAAAATAAAAATAAATTATGCTCTAAATAATATTATGCCTTTTTATAATATATTATAAAACAATTAAAAATTAAAAAAATGTGTGAAATGTTGATGTATATATCAACAAAAATTTTTATGGTTAAAATATCTATTTAGTTAAATTATACAATTTGATCTTTCTCAACTTATATTAGATGTTTATTTAAAATAAAACAAATTTATCCCTGTTAAATCCATATTTAAAATAAATATATACTGATAGTATACATATTTAATATCACAATTTACTAAACAATGTAATACATTTAAAATAAACCAATACTTTGTAGTTATATTCTAATACCCTGGGTCACGAAATCAAAATACAAGTTTGATTTATTACGTTATGCTTCAAACTTTTCATTCAAAGTGGTATGAGAGCCACTATTCTGCTTCCAAAAGCAGCATGCTTTCCAATAGGGAGCTAATTAATGAATTGAAAAAGATTGATACTAGTGCTTGAGTCCAAAATTGAAAACGTGCAATTATATTGATATGGTAGATAATATAAATATAGTTATATTATATAATAAATAGAAGAACGCATTAAATTCCATACAACATATAGCATAACACAAAACTTGTAAAACATATAATGTATGGTCTTATAATCAATGTATCAAATTATAAATTATAAACTATATTAGAGTAACATGGGAGCACTTGGTCTTAAAACAAAGAACATAACAAACAAAAACACGATGAAGTTAAAGGGCCATATGTGGAGAACGCAATATATTAGCGAAAGTAAAATCCAAACGATGATGGGTGTTCCATATATGACATACAATACAATAAAGGCCTTCTAAGTTACAGTTTCATACATGTTTATTTTTGTAATTTGTTGAGTTGATGTTTATTTTATAATTTATTATGAATAATATTATTAATATTATATATAAGTATTTTGTATTTAATTCGGAGTTGATATGTGTTTTTTTTAAAATAAAAATAAAATAAAAAATATTTAAAAAAAAATAATGTTGATAATAATAACATAGATTAATATTAAATTTTTTTTGTTATTAATATATTTTATGTATAAGTTAATATTAATTGATATTAAAATATGTTAGATAAATGACTTTTTCGATTAATCTTAATAATGTGATTAATGTGAAAAGATATTTACGCCGATAGGCGTAGTCCCTTATTGGAAATTGTTTTATTAGTGATTATGCTAATTAATCTTTTTAATCCGATGGTCTAGATTGAAAGATGCCGGTATATTCTCGTTGTCTCCACTCAATCAATGAATGAAATTAAAAGCCATAACCTCCTTGCATGTCTAAATCAAGTGTTTAAATCCTACTTAAATTAATTTTTTACCAAATGATCATTAAAAATTTATTGTTCCTCTTATTTATCTCCACATATGAGAGTATGAGTGATTAGAGCGAAATAAGGACACGTTTCGGGCGAGAAATTTCTATCATCGAAGCCACATGGCATGTGGTTAGCTTAATGTTTCAGGTTTAATCATGGGATTTGTATGGAGGCGGTCATATCTGCAAACAACAAGAAATATTGATGTCCATCCATCTTCCAACGGGAGCAGTGTGCCACACGAAACAAATTCTTTAATGGCCATTATCTTCACCCGGTGTCACGCGCAACGAATTCTGCAGAGCTATCGCACAAGCGGGAAATGTTACGGGAAGGTGAACCAGAGCATCGCCCAAACGTTTCAACAGAGTGGTTCCACGGAGTTGTTCCACCTATCTTTTGTGATAGTTGGCATCGTAACGCTCAATTTATTTCAGACCATAAGGCCACCTGGTTTAGAGCAACCGATGCATTTGGACGCAGAGAATTGGGATTATGGCTGGTTGGATCGAAGTAATAAATCCTTCTAAAGAGCTTCGCGGCTATAGAACACATGCTTTGGACGGTAAGCTTTCGAACACACATGCGTTGTTTTTTATTCACGCAGAATTTTTATTCACTGTGTATTGAAATACACATGCGCTACTTTTTAGTAATGTTGGACACTCAAGTGTCCAGTCAAAGCTCTCTTCTTTTGGTACCAAGCGACAAGAAGTTGCTGGTGGTGATGCATATAAACTCTTTCCCAATTGAATCAAATGTATACATAAATGAAGCCTGGAGATTTTAAAGTAGCCGTATTTTTTTAACCTCACTCTCAGGAAGAGATGTTCATTCTTGTGTCGTTGTTTTCATTAGCGTTTGGTTTCATTTCGAATGTAGTGAGAATTTTGTTATGTTATTGCCGCTTGCGGAAGTTTTACATAGTCAAACTTTGGTTTATGGGTTTCCTAGTGGTGTGGTCGGCCTGCCGCGGCCAGTAGGTCTTCAAATTCCAACGTATAGCATTAGTCTACTTTTAGGTAGAGCAATCAATAAAAGTTTCATCGGATAAGACCAAAGTAATAAATAATTGTTCCTGCAAATGTCTTCTCAATGTAAATATCATCATGTTTATGTAGACTCTATAGGTTCCTCTGGCATTATAGCAGTGGCTAACCTAAGCGTGGGCACCAAAATATGCAAGGGTATTATATTTTGATATGCATTACATACCCAAAATATTCCATTTAATGGAATGGTAGGTCTCGATAGGGGATTTTATTCATTATTTTTCCAGTTAGGCTGCTACAAGATAGGTCGCATATTTTCCTATTGCCTCACTCCTGTAGATGTCGCTGCACCTGGCTCGATATTCTTCGCTATATCTGCAGCTCTCAATAGCAACAAGTATGTTGTGAATATGCCTCTCATAAATCCAAACACTCACGTTAGGATTATAATAATAAAATTTGACTTTTGTTGTGAATGGAATACGTACAAACATATTATTAATATTGTGCGGTTATGTTGGGATTATAATAATGAAATTTTAGACACACATAATTAATAATATCGTCTAGTCATGTTATAGTTAATAAGAAATTTTAATGGAAAAAATCAAAACATATAATAATTAAACTTGCTTATAAAAAAATGTTCCATAAATTGAAAGCACAACTAGCCAGATTTATTCATAATAACAGTTGATCTCAATAAGTTATTGCAGTGGCCAGAAGAACACTGCCTGTGCAATATGTTGCTCTTTAATATTTATAATATAACATATTATAATATTACAAGATTCAATATGTGTCAATAATATATTAAAATTCCTCTGATGCCCGGGCTACTCTCAAACTCTAATCTTGTTGCATATAAAATGCAACTAAAAATCATATGCCGATTCAAACCTTGTAGCCAACATAACTCCAATTAATACACCATTACATTTTAAAAATGAAATCAAAGAAAGCGCCAATATCATACAAAGTCATTCATATACACCTCATATATTAATCAAATACAAATATATTCAAAACTATAAATCTCATTAATTAATTCATATATATGAGCAAAGGGTTTCTATAATGTCCATTATTTTAAATAATTTCCTTATAATTTACACTCAGCCGTGCCTTTTTTTTTAAGAATTCGATTACCTATGTCCTTTTCTTCCTATTACCTATTTTCAAATGGAATCCTTCTTATGTTCTTATGACGTATTATAACATGTATAAGTTATATTCTCCATCAAAGTGACGAAACCAATCATGGATTATTTTTACTTCACTGCGCACATGGCATTTTTCTTGTCATTTACTTAAATAATAGATTAAAGTTTGGGAAGGAGGCTTTTATCATGAATGGATATTATGAACTCACAAAACGCCTGTGGCGGAAGACTGCCTGTTTTCCATCCCTATCATATCCATTTAGAACTCCCACAGAGAAAACAAACCGGAGGTAATTTTGTTATAATATGATTGGTGAAGCACTGACGGAACCTTGAGCCAAGAGGATGGAACCTTGCGGGAGCATTGAAACCAGAGAAGAGAGACAGCGGTATTTGTGCGATCGAAGTAGTGGAAAGTTGTTTTCATAAAAAAAACACGATATTGCCCATTTATTAACACGTAGGCCTCAGACAGTTTATGAAAACCATCTCTTTCACGTTATTTTTGTGCATTAACCTCCGGTGGGAAAAAAAATGCAAAACTTGGTTGGGGACGTCGGATCATCCAAAGCGATGCAACGTGCTAGCCGCCATTGGATGTGGATGGCCCGTTAATGCTGGGCCCCATGCTTATATCCAAGTGAATGATAAAATCCAATATTTAGGTTAAATGAGTACTCGTGTGACGCATGCCTTCAGCTCCAAATTGATGGAGAAGCCATCTCTATTTTTTTTTTCCCCAATAAAATGCCAAAATTACGAAATGTGCAATTAAAAAGATAATAGCAATATCTAGGGTGAAAGTGTGAGGATGCTTCAGCCCAGCTCGATAGCTTAAGGTATATTAATTAAAAAGATAACAACAATATCTACGGTGAAACTGTGAGGATGCTTCCGCCTAGCTGGAGAGTTTGAAGGTAGAATATGTGATCTTTGAATTACTAAGTATTAAAAGGATGGATTGCTCTACCATTTCTTTATATGTTTAAAAAGTATTAGATTTATGAGTATTTACATATATTGGTGAAGCACTGATGGAACCTCGATCCAAGAGGATGGAACCTTGCGAGAGCATCGAAACCGGAGAAGAGAGATAGTGGTATTCGTGCAATCGAAGGAGTGGAAAGTTTTTTTCATAAAAACAACGTGATATTGCCCATTGATTGACACGTAAGCCTCAGGAAGTTTATGAAAACCATCTCTTTTGCGTTATTTTTGTGCATTAACCTCCGGTGGAAAAAAAATGTGAAACTCAGTTGGGGACGTCGGATCATCCAAAGCGATGCAACGTGCTAGTCGTCATTGGATGTGGATGGCCTGTTAACGCTGGGCCCCGTGCTTACATCCAAGTGAATGATAAAATCAAATATTTAGGTTAACTGAGTACTCGTATAACGCATGCCTTCAGCTCCAAATTGATGGAGAAGTCGTCTCTATTTTTTTTTGCCCCATTAAAATGCCAAAATTACGGAATGTACAGTTAAAAAGATAATAGCAATATCTAGGGTGAAAGTGTGAGGATGCTTCAGCCTAGCTCGACAGCTTAAGATATATTAATTAAAAAGATAATAGCAATATCTACGGTGAAACTATGAGGATGCTTCCGCCTAGCTCGAGAGTTTGAAGGTAGATTATGTGATCTTTGAATTAGTAAATATTAAAAGGATGGATTGCTCTACCATTTCTTTGTATGTTTAAAAAATCTTAGATTTATGAGTATTTACACATATTTGATATTATATTTATTAATCATTACTATTAATTAATATGGTATAAATTCATTTTTATTCTGAATTTACAATGTGTTGTGTTGATAGGGATCAATTTCAAGTGTAAAATTTGAAAGAAAAAAATCTAATTAATTTTTTTTTTGTATATCCTCAATTAAAATTAAATCAAAGATCTATATTGTTTCTTAATAATATAAATATTTATATATATTTTTTAATAGTATTATTCTTATTGTATAAATTTCACACTTACATGTATAAAATTATTTTAATTTTTAATTTTATTAAAATCTAGATTTAATATCTAAAGTATATTTATGGATTATTTTTTAAGTAATAGTAAGGATAGAGGATTTAGCTATATCTCAAAAGTATTTAAAACCTTTTTTTTCTATTAAATTTAGTGAAAAAAAATTATAAAATATTTTTATTGTAAAATGGGTAATAGTTTTAAACTATAGTTTTGACCTTCACTCCATTATGTGAAGGTCAGTGGTTAGAAACTTAATTGGAGAAAATACACCTATGTTAAGGCCTCTGGTGTGACCGAGGTGGTGTGACCGAGGCTGGGTGTGATCCTCTCTTGATTTTGACAACTTAGATGCTCTTGGGTCATGGTTTCTCAAGGAAACACTTATACTTGCAGTAAGACACAACTTGGCAAATAAAAAAATATCATAAAAATGTATAATCATAAATTTTGATTACAATTTACAAAAATATGAAAATAAAAAATTTACCATAAAAATATCAAAATTATTGTTATAATAATAAATTGTATATGGTGCAAAGCACCATAAAATAAAAAATGGTGCAAAAAATCATTTATTATTATTATAATAAAATTATGTATGGTGCATAAAATATGAAATGGTGCAAAAAAAAATAACCTCCTTTATTTAGAAAGGTTATATATTGCCAAAGTTTATAAGATGAACCTTGCGGGAGCATTAACAAATATTATGATGTGCTCTAATACTTTTGCAAAACAGATAAGTAAATGCAATAGAGAGCGATGGCGAAAGAAGTGACTAGGGTTTGCAGCGTTTTTTCGTTGGTTTGCGCCGACTCGGCCTCTCAAAGGGCTAGCCGCCTTCTGCTCATGAACCAGATCACAAACTTGAATTTGCAGGATCGCAAGATTTTGCATAGGGATGTCCATGGAAGAGATGACGATTCCGTCTGGGCAACTACATACCCTGCAAATGATCCAGACGGCTTTGGAGCCACCGCCTTCACAGCTGCTCACAATGCAAAAAAGACTTACTCTGGAGATTCCACAGATCTCACCTCAGCAGTAAGACAGCAGTGGATCTGCCTCTCGAACCTGCCAAATTGGCTTGCAGAGACACCAACGCAGCAATACTCATTGGCTGGGTCGTAGACTTGAATTTGCAGGTTAGCAAGCCTATGCACAGGGCTCCCCTTGGCATAGATGATGTCATCGTCTGGGTGGTTACTTTCCTGGAAAATGTTCCAGACGGCTTTAAAGCCACCGCTTTTACAGTTGCTCACATTGAAAATAGGAGAAACCCTGAAGATCCCACAGATCTCTTCTCTGGCATGCGCAAGCAGTGGATCTGTTTCTCGAACCCACCAGACAGGCCTGTAAAGATACCAAGGATGGAAATACACATCGACTGCGTCTATGCTCCTCGTCCAGCTTTGGTCAATGCTCAAAGACTGGCGAATTTGAACATGGATCTATCCACTGTTTGCCAAAAGCAGATTTCTTTTTTGAAACAGCCAGATCTGCCAGAAGAAGAACTTGCATTTCAGATCCAAGTCACACTCTCGGGAAAGACGATAATGCAATGGGTGCGTGCAATAGATCTTGTGCAGGATCTTCTGTAAAAACTCGAACACCTGCTGGGGATCCCCTCCGTTTACCTGAGATTTCTATATAAGGGTAAGAAACTTATGAACCCCCTTCCCCTCTCCTATTACAACATTCAAAAGGACGCTTCTATTGTGGCTACCTTTCGTTTAAGAGGTGGTTCCATAGGGCAGACCTCCTCTGCCCCTTCTTTCTCTTATAAAGATGCAGTCCGCAAAGACGCTGCCCACCCTCAGTCCTCTTCGAAAGAAGCTCAACCAACTATGGATCCAAAGCCATTTTTGGTAGATAAATCAGAGGAAATTCCTTCTATCAATTTCTCTCATCCTGAGATTGACGATTGCTACCAGATTTTTGCAGAATCCGCAATCATATGCAGATTTAATGGGCTATGGCCTCGCACAGCAGATCTATACCAATGGATCCATACCAATTGGACTAAAAGAAGCAAGATCTTCTTATGTTCAAAATGATTCTTCATTGTGGCTTTTGACTTAAATGAAGACTACCAGAAGGCCTTAATGGGAGGCCCTTAGTTCTGGGGTTCGGCTAGACTTTTCCTCACCCCTTGGTTTCCAGACTTCGACCCTTCTATAGCTGTCATCACAAAGCTTCCCATTTGGTTCAAGCTCCCGAATCTTCCAGCACATCTATGGCATATCTCTGTCTTCTTAGCCATTGGAGACACCTTAGGACGTTACCTAGCTACAGACTCCTCAAGAAAGGAAAATGGACTCTACACCTACGGTAGAATATGTGCAGAAATAGATATCAGCAAAGGACTTCTGGATCAGATCAACCTCGAGATTGGAGATTTCCACTGGACACAAACCTTGGATTAAAAAAATACAGCCTTCTGTTGCCGACATTGTCATCAAACGGGGCACCTCCAGAGTACATGTTCCCAGTTCCTCGACAAAAAGAAGAATATGAATCGCAAACCCAAATCCAAGAGCTGGAATCCCTGTGTCCCTCCCCCTCCTATGAACAATACAGATTCCTCTAGTTCGGATGAGGAGGAAATTGAAGCAGATGGACAGAATGATGAGATTCCGCTGGATGCTCCCTCGGTCAGTCCGACAGTCCCCTCTGCCCCGCCGATCTCTCATAAACGTTCTCATGTATCTTCGTCCTCAGACTCTGATAAGGATATTCTGCCGCCAGAGCAGAATAGTCTACAACTTGTTATGGCTCATCCAAACTCCACTGGTTGGGTCAAAGTAAGCAAAAAAAAGGCAAGAAATGTCGTGTGGTAGTAACCGCCCACTCTGGGTAGATACCTTTGCTCAGATCCAGCTTTTTTGTATTCCCGTGTTTTCTTTTGCTCATTCCTTGATTGTCTTTCAGGAGCGAGGTAGATAGCCTATCAGCTACGGCTCCCATGCTTTTCTGCTTCGCTTGCATGCAAGCTTGATTGTACTATACATTTCTTATCTTAATAGAATTAGTCTTATTCAAAAGAAAATATATATATATATATATATATATAGATATATATATTATGATGTAAAAGATGTAATATTAAACTCATAGTAATAAATATATAATAATAATATTACAAAAATAACTAATTTAATAAATTATTATTATTATAAATTATTTATATTATTATTATTAATTTACAATAATAATAATAGTAGTAGTAGTAGTAGTAGTTATGGTATATTATTTAATTATTTAAGAATTTTTTATTTAATTGAATTATTTTTAAATTATGGTATATTATTTAATTCAATATATTATTAATTCTTAATTATTACTATTATTGTTAATTATTTAGTAATATTAGTAATTGATAATAGAAATAATATTAAATTAATAACCATATTTTTAATATTTTTTGGGAAAAAATAATATAGATTACACCTCCCATCTTGGAGGAGGAACTTGTTGTTCCCTTTGTCCCTTGTCATCCTCCCTTTTCATTGTGTAATAATGTTGACATTAATTTAAATACAAATATTGAATTACTAACATTATTAATATTTCATTTTAAACATTGAGTTTAAAATTTTGTGCTTTTTTGTTGATTATTGTAATAGGGGTCATATCAGTCATTTATTTTTATCACTCATTTCATGTGTGCAGTATGTATTTCTAATGAGGTTTATGTTATTTGTAATGAGTTTTATAGCATGCCGTTTTTAAGATTAAGTTTTTTAAAAACAATACAAACAGGGTGTTATATATATATATATATATATATATATATATATATATATGCATGCCTAGATGTTTCTATCTCTCCTTTCAAATGCAGGTATGGATAATAATGATGGGATCTATTATAATCAAGCGGTGGCAAATATTTCTAGACTCATCAGTCTTGTTTCTTACATTCAGAACAAGATCGATAGAAAACATGGCTTCCATCCTACTTTTATTGATGAGCATCTTTGTGTGCTTGATGAAATGAAAATGAATGTAAAATACATGTTGCATGTGCACATGAGGGAGGCTAGGAGAAAAACAAGAAGAGATTGGTAGGAAAACGTTAAGTATCGTGATCATTATCCTGTTGATTTGAATTGGTGCTCCTTTTGTGGCCGATCTGGTTGTGTTATTGAAGAGGCTATTTGATAAATGACCTTTGATGGAGTGTTTTGAGTCCATTTTTGTGGTGGGATTTATTTATGTAAAGACAACAAAAAACATATGTTAATTTCAGTGTTTTTTTTTTGTTTCACTGATGGTGGAATTGAGTATCATTTTAGTTTATTTATTTATTCAGTTTATAATATTAACAATCATTAAGGTTGATTGATCACTTGTGGTTTATCATAATAATATTCACGTGACTTTAAAATTCTTCTCTATTTAAAATATTGGGTCGTATTCTTTATTAAGCTATTGTGTTTTTAATATTGTTCCCTTGGCCTTAATGGTCCCTTGGGTTATTAATATTTTTCCCTTGGGTTCACCAATTCCTTTGGTTTATGATATTAAACCCTTGGGTTTATTAGTTCTTTTGGTTTATAATATGAATAATCCCTTGGGTTAATTATTTGTGTTTATCAATTTCTTCGACTTGAGTATTTTATTATTATTATTTTTATCCTTCAACTTTATTAATCACTTGATTTTATTAATAATATTTGTTTCTAATACTAATTTGTTGGGTTTATAATATTGATAATCCCTTTTGTTTATTGATGTTCAATTTTTATAATATTAATGGTCCCTTTGCTTTATTAATGTTTTATGATTATACTATTAATATATCACTGTATTTGTTGATCAATTGGGTTTATAACATTGATTCCTTGATTTTTCGAATTCTCTCGGTTTGTAATAATATTCCGTTCACATTATTAAATTCAAATATTGGGGTTTTTATATTAGTCCTGGAGTTTAATACTAATGCATTGTCCAATTTCACATTATGAAAAACACTCACTCAACTTAATATAAATAGAAGGGACTATTGATATAACTTATGTTTTTAATAATTTTCCCTTGAGTTCACCAATTCCTTTGGTTTATAATATTAAACCCTTGGGTTTATTATATATTTTTGTTTATATTATTAATAGTCCTTCCACTTTATTAATCTCTTCATTTTAAAATATTAAATACTATTGTTTATTAAATTCTTAGGTTTTGTGTTTAAAGTATGTTAATTTGAATGTTATTTTTTTGGTTTGATATTATAATGTTTTATAATTGTTTTTATTGTCGTCTCCTTTTTCATTTAGTATAATAATTTTTTCATGTATTAATTCAATGAATACATTCATGAGATGCAATATAGAAATATATGAGAAATTTCTTACATCGTTTTTCGTGTTGTTCAATTTACCTCCTTTTTTTAGTCACTATTGTTCTTTTGTTTGCGATATACCATTCAGACATATACAGCCAGTTATATTAGCCATTCATTAAAAATCAAGATTGAAGTCCATATTCCTATTACATGAAACTAAAAATATTTATCAATGTGGTTTGCTAAATATGTTGTGGTTTGGTTCAATGTCAAGATATTTATATTTGATACTAATATTCAACTAAAATTAATATATACATTGACATTAATTTAAATACAAATATTGAATTACTAACATTATTAATATTTTATTTTAAACATTGAGTTTAAAATTTTGTTCCCTTCACGTTATTGGTCCCTTGGGTTATTAATAGTTTTCCCTTGGGTTCACCAGTTCTTTTGTTTTCTGATATTGAACCCTTGGGTTATTACTTCTTTTGGTTTAAAGTACTTTGTTAATCACTTAAGTTTGTTAATAATTTTTATTTCTATTACTAATTTGTTGGGTAATGTTTTTCCCTTGGTTCACCAATTATTTAAGTTTATAATGTTAAACCCTTGGGTTTGTTAGTTCTTTTGGTTTATAATATGAATAATCGATCAATGTCATCCCTGATCAAACGTTAGATTCTCACAAATATTGTCTCAATATGAAAATCACCCATGGCCAACCATGGCCATAGTTGGTCCAACGTCGCATTGTGACAACAATTGTCTCAATATTTAAATCAAGCATGGTAAACCATGTTTATTCCCCTCCGTTTATAATATTAATAATCATGTGGCTTTACTAATTTTTTCTGTTTTTTATAGGTATCCCTTAGCTTTCTTGATCTCTTATGTTTTTAAAAATTTTCCCTTGGGTTCCCAAATTCCTTTGGTTTATAATATTAAACCCTTGGGTTTATTAGTTCTTTTGGTTTATAATATTGATAATCCCTTCTGTTTATTAATTAGTTGCTTTTAAAATATTGATTCTTATGGTTTTTTATTTTCTTATGATTTTGAATTTAAAATATTTATTCTTAGGGTTTGTTACGCTCTTCTATTTTTAATATTGATCCCTTGGCCGTATTAATAACTTATGTTTTTAATAATTTTCCCTTGTATTCACCAATTCCTTTGGTTTATAATATTAAACACTTGGGTTTATTAGTTCTTTTGGTTTATAATATGAATAATCGATCAATTTCATCCATGATCAAATGTCACATTCTGACAAATAATGTCTTAGTATGAAAATGACCCATGGCCAACCATGGTCATAGTTGGTCCAACGTCGGATTGTGACAACATTTGTCTCAATGTTTAAATCGATTCCCTTGGGTTCACCAATTCATTTGGTTTATAATATTAAACCCTTGGGTTTATTAGTTCTTTTGGTTTATAATATGAATAATCGATCAATGTCATACATGATAAAATGTCACATTCTGACAAATCTTGTCTCAATATGAAAATCACCCATGGCCAACCATGGTCATAGTTGGTCCAATGTCGCATTGTGACAACAATTGTCTCAATTTTTAAATCAATTCCCTTAGGTTCAACAATTCCTTTGGTTTATAATATTAAACCCTTGGGTTTTATGAATAATCGATCAATTTCATCCATGATCAAATGTCACATTCTGACAAATATTGTCGTAGTATGAAAATGACCCATGGCCAACCATGGTCATATTTGGTCCAATGTCGGATTGTGACAACATTTGTCTCAATGTTTAAATCAATTCCCTTGGGTTCAGCAATTCCTTTGGTTTATAATATTAAACACTTGCGTTTTATGAATAATCGATCAATTTCATCCATGATCACATGTCACATTCTGACAAATATTGTCTCAGTATGAAAATGACCCATGGCCAACCATGGTCATAGTTGGTCCAACATCAGATTGTGACAACATTTGTCTCAATGTTTAAATCAATTCCCTTGGGTTCACCAATTCTTTTGGTTTAAAATATTAAACCCTTGGGTTTATTAGTGCTTTTGGTTTATAATATGAATAATCGATCAATGTCATACATGATAAAATCTCACATTCTGACAAATCTTGTCTCAATATGAAAATCACCCATGGCCAACCATGGTCATAGTTGGTCCAATGTCGCATTGTGACAACAATTTTCTCAATTTTTAAATCAATTCCCTTGGGTTCAGCAATTCCTTTGGTTTATAATATTAAACCCTTGGGTTTTATGAATAATAGATCAATTTCATCCATGATGAAATGTCACATTCTGACAAATATTGTCTCAGTATGAAAATGACCCATGACCAACCATGGTCATAGTTGGTCCAACGTCAGATTGTGACAACATTTGTCTCAATGTTTAAATCAATTCTCTTGGGTTCAACAATTCCTTTGGTTTATAATATTAAACACTTGGGTTTTATGAATAATCAATCAGTTTCATCCATGATCAAATGTCACATTCTGACAAATATTGTCTCAGTATGAAAATGACCCATGGCCAACCATGGTCATAGTTGGTCCAACGTCGGATTGTGACAACATTTGTCTCAATGTTTAAATCAATTCCCTTGGGTTCACCAATTCCTTTGGGTTATAATATTAAACCCTTGGGTTTATTAGTTCTTTTGGTTTATAATATGAATAATCGATCAGTGTCATCCATGATAAAATGTCACATTCTGAAAAATCTTGTCTTAATATGAAAATCACCCATGGCCAACCATGGTCATAGTTGGTCCAATGTCGCATTGTGACAACAATTGTCTCAATGTTTAAATCAATTCCCTTGGGTTCAGCAATTCCTTTGGTTTATAATATTAAACCCTTGGGTTTATTAGTTTTTTTGGTTTATAATATGAATAATTGATCAATGTCATCCATGATCAAATGACACATTCTGACAAACATTGTCTCAATATGAAAATCACCCATGGCCAACCATGGTCATAGTTGGTCCAACATCGCATTGTGAAAACAATTGTCTCAATGTTTAAATCAATTCCCTTGGGTTCACCATTTCCTTTTGGTTTATAATTTGTTAGGTAATGGTTGTCCCTTGGGTTCACCAATTCCTTTGGTTTATAATATTAAACCCTTGGGTTTATTAGTTATTTTGGTTTATAATATGAATAATCGATGAATTTCATCCATGATGAAATGTCACACTCTGAAAAATATTGTCTCTATATGAAAATCAGCCATGGCCAACCATGGTCATAGTTGGTCCAATGTCGCATTGTCACAACAATTTTCTCAATGTTTAAATCAATTCCCTTGGGTTCACCAATTCCTTTGGTTTATAATATTAAACCCCTAGATTTATTAGTTCTTTAGCTTTATAATATGAATAATCGATCAATGTCATCCATGATCAAATGTCACATTCTGAAAAATATTGTCTCGATATGAAAATCACCCATGGTCAACCATGGTCATAGTTGGTCCAACATCACATTGTGACAACAATTGTCTCAATGTTCAAATAAATTCCCTTGGGTTCACCAATTCCTTTGGTTTATAATTTGTTGGGTAATGATTTTCCCTTGGGTTCATCAATTCCTTTGGTTTATAATATTAAACCCTTGGGTTTATTAGTTTTTTTGGTTTATAATATGAATAATCGATTAATGTCATCCATGATCAAATGTCACGTTCTGAAAAACATTGTCTTAATATGAAAATCACCCATGGCCAACCATGGTCATAGTTGGTCCAACGTCGCATTGTGACAACAATTGTCTTAATGTTTAAATCAATTCCCTTGGGTTCACCAATTCCTTTGGTTTATAATATTAAACCCTTGGGTTTATTAGTTCTTTTGGTTTATAATATGAATAATCGATCAATGTCATCCATGATCAAATGTCACATTCTCACAAACATTGTATCAATATGAAAATCACCCATGGCCAACCATGGTCATACTTGGCCCAACGTCGCATTGCGACAACAATTGTCTCAATGTTTAAATCAATTCCCTTGGGTTCACCAATTCCTTTGGTTTATAATTTTTTGGGTAATGATTTTCCCTTGGGTTCACCACTTGCTTTGGTTTATAACATTAAACCCTTGGGTTTATTAGTTTTTTTGGTTTATAATATGAATAATCGATCAATGTCATCCATGATCAAATGACACATTATGAGAAACATTGTCTCAATATGAAAATCACCCATGGCCAACCATGGTCATAGTTGGTCCAACGTCGCATTGGGACAACCATTGTCTCAATGTTTAAATCAATTCCCTTGTGTTCACCAATTCCTTTTGGTTTATAATTTGTTGGGTAATGGTTGTCCCTTGGGTTCACCAATTCCTTTGGTTTATAATATTAAACCCTTGGGTTTATTAGTTCTTTTGGTTTATGATATGAATAATCGATCAATGTCATCCATGATAAAATGTCACATTCTGACAAATCTTGTCTCAATATGAAAATCACCCATGGCCAACCCTGGTCATAGTTGGTCCAACGTCGCATTGTGACAACAATTGTCTCAATGTTTAAATCAATTCCCTTGGGTTCAGCAATTCCTTTGGTTTATAATATTAAACCCTTGGGTTTATTAGTTCTTTTGATTTATAATATGAATAATCGATCAATGTCATCCATGATCAAATGTCACATTCTGACAAATACTGTCTCAACATGAAAATCACTCATGGCCAACCATGGTCATAGTTTGTCCAACATCGCATTGTGACAACAATTGTCTCAATGTTTAAATAAATTCCCTTGGGTTCACCAATTCCTTTGGTTTATAATATTAAACCCTTAGGTTTATTAGCTCTTTTGGTTTATAATATGAATAATCGATCAATTTCATCCATGATCAAATGTCACATTCTGAAAAATATTGTCTCTATATGAAAATCACCCATGGCCAACCATGGTTATAGTTGGTCCAACGTCGCATTGTCACAACAATTGTCTCAATGTTTAAATCAATTCCCTTGGGTTCACCAATTCTTTTGGTTTATAATATTAAACCCTTGGGTTTATTAGTTCTTTAGCTTTATAATATGAATAATCGATTAATGTCATCCATGATCAAATGTCACATTCTGACAAATATTGTCTCGATATGAAAATCACCCATGGCCAACCATGGTCATAGTTGGTCCAACATCGGATTGTGACAACAATTGTCTCAATGTTTAAATAAATTCCCTTGGGTTCACCAATTCCTTTGGTTTATAATTTGTTGGGTAATGATTTTCCCTTTGGTTCACCAATTCCTTTGGTTTATAATATGAATAATCAATCAATGTCATCCATGATTAAACATCACATTCTGACAAACATTGTCTCAATATGAAAATCACCCATGGCCAACCATGGTCATAGTTGGTCCAACGTTGCATTGTGACAACAATTGTCTCAATTTTTAAATCAATTCCCTTGGGTTCACCAATTCCTTTTGTTTATAATTTGTTGGGTAATGCTTTTCCCTTGGGTTCACCAATTCCTTTGGTTTATAATATTAAACCCTTGGGTTTATTAGTTCTTTTGGTTTATAATATGAATAATCGATCAATGTCATCCATGATCAAATGTCACATTCTGACAAATATTGTCTCAATATGAAAATCATCCATGGCCAACCATGGTCATAGTTGGTCCAACGTCGCATTGTGACAACAATTGTCTCAATGTTTAAATCAATTCCCTTGGGTTCACCAATTCCCTAGGTTTATAACTTGTTGGGTAATGGTTTTCCCTTGGGTTCACCAATTCCTTTGGTTTATAATATTAAACCCTTGGGTTTATTAGTTCTTTTGGTTTATAATATGAATAATCGATCAATGTCATCCATGATCAAATGTCACATTCTGAAAAATATTGTCTCAATATGAAAATCACCCATGGCCAACCTTGGTCATAGGTTGTCCAACGTCACATTGTGACAACAATTGTCTCAACGTTTAAATCAATTCCATTGGGTCCATCAATTCCTTTGGTTTATAATTTGTTGGGTAATGGTTTTCCCTTAGGTTCACTAATTCCTTTGGTTTATAGTATTAAACTCTTGGGTTTTATTAATCTCTATTGTTTTTAATATTGCCCTTAGCCTTATTGATCCCTTAGGTTTTTAATATTTATCCCTTGGGTTCACTGATTCCTTTGGTTTATAATATTAAACCCTTGGGTTTATTAGTTCTTTTGGTTTATAATGTTAATCACACATTCGGTTTATTACTCTCTTGAGTTTAAAATACTAATTCTCAGGGTTTGTTAATTTCTTAGATTTTTCAGTTTAAAATATTAATTCTTAGGGTTTATTAATCTCTATTGTTTATAATATTCATCCGTTAGGTTTATAATATTTATCTCTTGGGTTCATTAATTCCTTTGCTTTATAATATTAAACCCTTAGGTCTATTAGTTCTTTTGGTTTATAATGTTAATAATCCCGTTGGTTTATTAATATCTTATGTTTAAAATACTGATTCTTATGGATTATTAATTTATTAGGTTTTTTAGTTTAAAATATCAATTCTTACAGTTTATTAATCTCTCGCGTTTTTAATATTGATCCCTTATGTTTATAATATTTATCCCTTGTGTTCACCAATTCCTTTGGTTTATAATATTTAAACCTTTGGTTTATGATGACATTGGGTTTGTATTATTAATTATCCCTTGAGTTTATTAATATATTCACTTTAAAATATTAATTATTAGGGTTTATTAATCTCTTAGGTTTTTTGTTTTTAAATATTGTTTCATATGCTTTATTACTCTCTTGAGTTTAATATATTAATTTTTAAAGTTTATTACTTTCTTATGATTTTGGGTTTAATATTATTAATATATTAATATATATTATTAATAATATAACCAACTATGATATAATATATATTATTAATATATTATTAGTTCTTTTGGTTTATTAATAATATAACCATCTATGATATTAATATATTAATAAATATTATAATATTATTAATATATATAAAATAATTTTGTGATTTTAATCATAATTAATATATTAATAAATATTTTTATAAATATATAATATATATATTTCAAGTTAATATAATAAAATTATTATATATAATATTTATTTATTGATATATAAATTAATGTGATGGGTAGTGGATATAAGCTTATCGGTGTATATCAACCACATTAGTAAATATAATGTGGTTGTGCTAGTTATCTAATCTATGGATCACAAAAGTTTTAGATCTAACATGAAAATATGTTATTCATAATTCACTAAACATTTTTTTTCTATATATATAGATATACATATAAAATTTTACGGTTGGCATTTTTTGGGTTTTTAGTTTTCACTACCCACGCTATTTCCTCATGATATTTGAAATTTCATATAAATAAGAAAAAAATGTTAAAAGAAAATATTTTAATGTTGCATATAATAAATATTGAATCTGAATTATGAATAAAATATTTTAATATAATTTAATATTAAAATATACTTAAAAATACATTAATAACAAAGTGTTAGATAAATTTATATTAATTTAATATTTACAAATTTATTTGTATGTAAAAATCTCCTAAATTCATGTTAAATTCATGCTTAAAATAAATATATACTGATTCATATTAGATCAATAAATCTATACTGGTTTTAGGTTCATGTAAGATCAATAAATCTATACTGGTAACATATACTGATTAGCCATTACTACGTGATGACTTTCATTGAGCTTTATTTTACGTCGAAGTGAACTATAACCAAACTCTTTGAATATTACAACGTCGACAACTAAGACGTATATAGCATTTATTTAGAAAAAATCATTTATACATCATTCTTTGGTTTGAAATAATTTTTACAGGATATTATGTCGTTGACTCGCGTGAAATTTATGATCAATAATATACTTATGACTTGGAATTCGACCAATCCATTTTGTCTGCCACGTCTGCTGTATTGTTACGCATGCCTAGCGCCTTCTTTACATAAAAGGCTTTGCATGTTGGCACTATTAAAACATTCAGAGATTCTGCTGCCCATATCAACCGACAACTTGATTCTATTTTGCGTAGATTTCACAGAAGAAGGGAGAAGTTATTAGCTGGTGATTCATGCAAAACCATAATAATAGTTAAAACTAATTTTCTCTTTTTCGACGAGGAAGGTAAGGAAGGCCATGTGAAACAATTTATTCAATCGGTCATGAGTGATATAACAATTTATCTCATCATTATTTAACTAAGACTAAGATCTTACAATCTGTAATGAGTGTCATAACAATTACTCTCATTATCGTTTAATCAAAATCCTACAAACTTTATTGAACCAATCTTAAAATACACAAAGTTTTATTTAACTAAGATCTTACAATCTGTAATGAGTGTCATAACAGCATCATAATCGTTTAATCAAAAGTACACAACGCTTTATATATGTTTAACTGAATTACTCTAACTGAAGTTATGACTATAAGGATTCAAACTACTTTTTCTGTGGTTTCCGATTTACTTTAAATTTGAAGTAACTATAGAATCTAGAATTCTGTAGTCACTATGTTATTTGAATAAAATTTGTTTGTTTTGATTTGAATGATAATTCTGGATTGTCTTTTTGGTAGGTTTTGTTGTTGAAGATTGGAAGCTTGTTGATGAGATCGATCCAGAGATTCAGAACATTACTTGGACCTCTCGGAATTGGTGAATGATCAGTTGAAGTTTAAAATCTGTTGTAATGATAACTGAGGGGCTCAAACATATTATGGGCTAGCCAATCATTGGCACAAGTGGGCAGATCTTCATTAAGCAGAATCGATATGCAGAGTAAAATATTTCAACCAATGAAATCCATCAGAGATCTTGTCCCCCCATTCGAATGTTTCTCTGGAAATAAACTGTTAAAGGAGAATTTATTCCTCGGACATATGTATTATATGTATTATTATATAAGGGTATTGAATTCTTTGTAAAGGGGGTAGATCGATAGTATAGGGAGGATCTTCGGCAGAAATGAAATGCTCATGAATTTCAGTATGGCTGCGGAATATTTTTAAGCATTGTTATAAGTTTTTGCACTCGGTTTTATTCAATCGAATAACTTATTTTTTCTTCTTTTGTTATAAGTTTTTGCACTTGGCTTTATTCAATGGAATAACTTATTTCTTCTTTTATATTCCATGGTAATTTGCTCCATCATCAGGTTTTGTGTAAATTGAATTTTCAAGATATAGAGGATATTAGTTTGTTGTAACAGTGATTTGTATCCATGAAAAACCCAACATGTTTTTGTATTTCTTTTCTCTTTTATATTAGTTTATATTTATTTTTACTGAATGAGTGATTTCTCTATTGATTAATATTAATAATTGATTTGGACATTTATCTAATCTAGATTGTTGTGATTTTGAGAAACATTTAACATTTCTTATCTGAAATATTATTTTAATTATTGGTGTATTGGTTTGATTCATAAACTAATAATTGAAAGGTTGTTCTGTTTACAAAGATTGTTATAGTTATCTTTTTTGTACACCTCTGCTAGAAAATATAGTTTAGGTAGTAATATTTAGTTTTTTGCATCTATATTTTCTTTGTGTGAATTATCCAAATGAACATTAGTATTATTTTTCAATAAATATTTTATTTCCCTAGATAAATGTTAATGTTCATTATTTGATCCTTTAGAGTTAATATCAACAGTAATATCAAAGTTCAATCATTGACTTTTTCTTTATAATACCTAGCACTCTTTTCATAATACCCAACACTCTTTTCGAATCTATCATGCTTTATTTGAATCCTTGATGATGAGTGGTGAGACCACTTGAAACATAGGACATCATTAAACTAGCACACACCATTTATCTATAAACATGTATCAATATGACTACCTGTTGTAGAAATATACACTGAGAAATAATTATTATTTTATTTTATTTTATTTTTGGTTTTAGTTTTATGTAATTTTACCAAGTCAAAATGTTTTATTGATGATGATGATTCTTCCACTAAGACCAATGCAATCTATCAGACATTAAGAATGTAAAAGATTAATTGTGAATCTTTAATATTTTATGTCTATGATAAAAATGTTTACATGACATTATAATATATGGGTTGAAGGGTGCGTCTCTAGTTTAAGCTATAGAGTGTCTCTACAATAACAAAATTAATTTGTATAGTTTCAAATATATATATAAACAAGCGTAGCAGGTAACTACTCACTTGAAAATTATGTTTTTGAAAAAAATGCATAAAAAATTATAATACACATTGGTCAATGCTAAATTAATAGTGGTAAATAGGCAAATCAAATCCTATAGTCTTGTTGTGACAAGAAGCAATAAATTTTGGTGGGTGGAAATCATTAGTAAGTACATAAACATAGATAATGGTGGGAAATAACTCATGGTAAGTATATTTATTTACATCTTATTCCTATCCATTCTTTTATTTACAGACTTGCTTAAATTATGGTGGAAGGTAAATGTTGATAATTATGACATTTACATGGGTATGAGATATTTTCAAGGATGCAAAGCATAAGGATTAAAAATCACTACATAAATATTTAACCAACCTAGATCCATATTAACCCAGAATCTATTAAGCAACCTAGATCTACATTAACCTAGAATTTATTATACACTAAGAGGGATCAAATTTCTCAAGGTACAAATCTCTTTTTTTATTGAAAAACATGATAAAAGGTTTGCACCATGAGAGTTTTGATCTCTCCTGGTACTTGAAATATTTGGTGTTAATATGGATCTAGGATGCTTTCAGTTGTGCTCAGTGAATTTGTTTAACATCTAATTATTTAGATAAATTTAAATATGCGTATGGTCATTTTAATTCTCAATTTACTCACTTATCTCATCTTTTTTAAATGATAGATACTATTAAAAACTTTAATAATGAAAAATAATGAAATAAATTTTTTGAATGCAAAGTGATAATATAAGAATGTTAATGATAGCAAAAGCTAATGAGGCGGGCTATTATAGCACTCATCACAGGTTCAATTCCCTTCCCCTATCGGGGTGATGTATTTGAACATTTTGATGAAGATGGAAAAAAAGGGAGAAGAATGAAAGGTACTACCAAACTTACAAAAAAAAAAGAAATATTAATGATAGAAAATGTGAATAATAATAATGTATTCAATTATAAATAGTTTTCTTTATTCTCAAACTATTTTCTTCTATTTTTCTCATTGTATAGTTGTTATTTTTTCTATCTTTTGAAATCAATCATATGAAAAGGGTGATTAAAATAGTAGGAAATTCAAATATTTAACTTGAACTATTGTAATAAACTACATACCTTATGTCTCTTACTCTTCAATATTAAGACTAACAAAATTGAATGAAAAAAAAATAAGAATAATAAGAATGTATTCAACTAAAAATAGTTCACATTTTCAAAAGAAAACATTTGAGGTTTTTGAACATTTAATTGAAGATGAAAATTCAAGTATTTTATATATGGTTGAATTAATATAGCACATGATTCAATGCACATCATCAACAATTTGTTTGAGATGAAAATTCAAGTATTTTATTTATGGTTGAATTATTATAGCACATGATTCAATGCACATCGTCACCATTTTTTTTGTTCTTACTTTGAAATCAATGCACATTATTAATTTAATTACTTTGAAATTAATGTAGATCATACATCTAGTTACATCAAATTAGAAATTGTAACACCCCCATCCACCCCATAGCCCATACTATGGGTAGAACAAGATGTCACTAACATTGACTCGACCTCCATAATATAGTCATGGAAATCGAGTCATACAATTTCAAATTTTTTTTTTCAAACTCCTCAAATCTTAAAAAAAGAACCATCAATGCATTTTCCTCATCGTGATATTTCCTACGATATATATTTTTTCTAAAAGTGACATCAAGATCACAAGATATGACCGTTTGAAATTTGACCATCAAACCCTATAAATGTCAGCATTGAGATTCCACCTGGTAACCACGTGGTCCTCACATGGAAGCCATCCATCCTTCAAGGAAGCTCCACATCATCATGCCTACCTATTTAGCATTTCCACTTTGTGAACCCATGTCCCTACTGGTCTACATTTGTGACCTTGTTTTGGATCCAACTTATATATATATATATATATATATATATATATATATATATATATATATATATATATATATAACACCCCCGCCTCCTCGACCAATTAACAACCCACATCTGATAGAGGGATTGATGGTTGGGATTGAAATGATGACCCCACCTCCCTCGTGATATCGCTAGGGCTGGTCCCTCATCGTTGTCTCGTCCCTTCTTTCCATGCCTATTGATCAATAACATACATTCATCTGATATAAATCAAAAAAATGAGGGGGAGAGGGTACCCCTCAAGGTACTAAAAAGGAGGGGGGGAGTCCCTTATTAGAGTTTCGCCCCTCGTAAAACCATGGCACTGATTGGAATTTTAATGTCTTCTGTCAGAGGGATCTTCGTCTCTATATTATCAACCTCAAAGAAGATATATATACATAATTATATTCTTTTTCATATAATTACTCATTGTCACCACTCTTGACGCTTATCCATTAAGGCGTATGCCTTTTCTCATTTGGTGTATGCTTGAAAGAATATTATCATGTTGTTCTCATCTAAAACTGACTTGGTCACCCTACATATATTTCTATGTATATGTGACCTACGATACATAACCATTACACTCTATAATTTGAGCTTAAATTATACATATGTAAATCCTCTTCCCAACACTTTTAGACATCCTACTTGAAGTTTTCTAGCCTCCCTATACTGGGTCCCTGTGCATATGCATTAGCACAGTCGCGAAATAAAGGTGAATTTTTGCCACACTCAAGCTATAATGTGTGTGTGTGTCTATTCAACTATTGTTAAATTTTATGCATGATACAGGCCCTTAGTGGCATGACCCTTTTACATAATATAAGTTGTCCATCATAGGTGTAGTTAGTAATAGTTGAGAATAACCCTTTCTCTTACCACAACCATGAGCGATAATATACTCCTCATGGAATCTATGCATTTTACTAGTAGTAACAAAATATATATGTATATATGTTACATGGATATAATTATATAATGACCATGGAAGAGCTCATTCATAATAGATACTATGTAACCACAACATAGTCCTTATAGTGAGATTGGATTCACAACATCGTAAGTACACGAATTTTTTTTCATTGTAGGTGAATTTGGCATTTAGAATGTATTTAAACATAGAAATAGGCAAATGATTAGTCATTCTTCATTAGTCACATAAGAATTAAACCATTCTTATGGACTTAGGGAGGAATAACATTCCTCATAACGAGTTCAAGAATTTTAATAACACAACCAACATTTATACAATATTTACATAATAGTTACATCCATAGGGGTTCATATAAAGCAGTTATCTTAAATTAGGAAGTTTGATAAGGGTGAACCCATGGAACTTATTTGGATCTTTTTTCAAGCACATAGGGTGGTAGGAAAAGAAAATAATATTTATTGAGCACTTTTTAAGCACTCGATTGAGCTATTTGAGGGCTTAATTATTGCTTGGTTGAGTTATAAAACAAACCCTTGATCGATCTCATATGTAACCTATGGTTAATTAGGAACTCGATTGAGCTATAGGCTAGATCCATCTATTTTTTAAAAATTCCCGCCAAAACAAAAAGCATGGAGTTTTCAAAAAAGAGCTCAAACGAGCTATTTTACATGGTAATCCATGAAAAAATGAGCTCAATTAAGTTGGAAGCTTGATTGAGATCCTTTAACTTCTTAAAACCCCTTGTCACTTTTTGTGCACACATTTTTTGCAAAAATTGTGGCCAAAATAGCTCGATCGAGGAGTGCAACAACAAAATAGGGCTCGAATAAGGAGCACAAAGCTTGATCGATGATGTTGGAAACTGTCACCCTTCCACTAGCACATAGGTCAAAGGAGTCATTACAAAATGTCTTATTTTCAAGATAATTTTTCTACCCTCGAATGGTTCTCATTCCATCTTCTAAAACAAAAAATGCATTGATATTTTTCAGCTTTCTTTGAAATGAAAAATGCATATAGAAATATTTTTGATTTCCTAATAAATTAATTGATTTTAAATGAAAACCACCATTGAAATCATCACAAAAAACCACCATAGCTAGTTGAATGAAACTCGTAATAATTTCCAAAATATCCTCTTATACTAATTAAGTCATAGATAAAAATAAAATTCAACAATTCCTTAGATGTATCAATTATGTTAACAAGAATATTGTAAAATATTCAAATAAAGTAGTTCCTATTAGAGAACATCTATTCCTTGTTGATTGTTCATTTTGGTTGTTCATGGAAATTTACTATTCTTGTGTATAAATTATAGAAGAAAACTCAATATAGTCCCCCTCCCCATTTACATTTATAAAAAAAAAATAATCCTTTAAAATGATGAATTTAATAATTCGTTGTTTAAGTAGTATAATTGAGTTCTCGTTGTGTAGTTCTGCTAAACCCTATTCACGCCCTCTACTCTAACTTTGGCCTCAATGATGTCCTCGGAGGGGGGCCCTCCCCTTCCTCCACCTGCAAATGATACTTTGGTGTTCCAAATAATGTTGGGAACCCTCTCCAAGTGTCTTAAAACCAAAGAATCTCAATCGAGGTTTGTAGAAAAAGGTTGATTCAATCCCCTCAGTAGAACTTCTGGCAGGGATGTTAGGGTCCTATAATTTATAGGATCACAAGTTGATTGGATATTTTATCTCAGTTATATGACATTGTAAATAATATTTCAATTTGAAAATGATTTCCAAAAAATTATAATAAATAAAATGAAAAGAGGGCATTTGAAAAAATAGGATAAAGAGAAAGAAATGAAAGAAAAATAAAAGAAAAGAAAACCGAGAAAGAATAAGAATAAAGATGAAGGACCCATGAAAATAAAACAAAAATAGAAATGAAAGTGTTGCAAGTTTAAATTCCACTACTTGATAGATAGTTTGATTCTGTTGAATAAATTGAATGTTGTGTGCATCTTGTTCAAAATGCCATAACCCTGAGTCATCAGTTTGAACCATACAGTTTAATCAAGGTCAAACAGGTTTAAATTTTTGTCAATTATATTAGAGAACAAAGTTAGCCAAAATATCTAATATTGGCTAATGTTAGCTAGGTACATGAATAAGGCTGATTCAAATGTTTAAGATGAATCAATGAAGTAGTAAGTTGATAGGATATAGTAGGTATTTGTCTTCTAAAAAAGAAATAAAAGAAGGGTATGCAAGTTCAAATGCACACCTATGTATGATAAAAAGGATGGTCTTAGGTTAGGAATAGAAAATTGAAGTCAAAGGGGTCAAAGGGATAAAAAAGGGTAAATTTTACATCCTACGTCTTTATCCTAAGTCAGAAAAAATTGTGGAAATATGCACCTTTAGCCCAAACAATTGAGTTTAATTTGTTTTATCCAAAGTTCGGGCTATGATGCATTTTATCCAAATTTCCCCGCATATGTAATAAAGGTTTGAAAACGAAAAAAAAAAAAATTGTCGCTTGTGGTTAAATATCAAGCTCCTCCCAGCCCACGTGGTGTAGAACAGTTGGTGATGGGGTGCACTGTTAAGGCACTCCGTTCTGTAAGGTCACCAGTTCGAAACCCGTGGGTGGGATGGGAGGAGAAAAAATGGAAAGATTAGGATTAGTCTAAACGAGAAAAAAAAAATATCAAGCTCCTCCCAACCGCTAGATCATTCCTCCATCAGATCAATGGTCTATAAGCCTTTTTGCCCCCCCCCCCCCTCGCCATCCTACCTTTACCAGTAGGAGGTGTATGAAAATATTGTTTCATTCCTAATAGACCCACCTTATGTGTCGACACAATGTCATTTCAAACCCACCCCTCTCAATACCACAAATCATCTCGACCCCCCTCCGAAATCCGCCAAACAACCCTCCTTTCCTACTCTCCTTCCTGCACAGTCCCTTCCACTCTCATCCCGACTTGTGGCTATAACTGTTAGCCTATTGAATGAATTCTCGTGGTAATCGTTCAAACCTCTAATGTACCCATGCCCCTAACGGAAATATTGACACCACCATAAAAACCCGTGCGCCACCGTTTTATCATTTTCTATTGCAGATTATTTCACTCAACCTTTGTTTCTAGAGTTCACATGCCCAATGAATTTCTTCAATCAACCAAGCACTTGATCGAGCACAAGAAAAGCCTAATTTTATTACCAGTCAGTTACAAATCTGCAAAATTCCTGTTAATTATTCTCCATTCCCTCTTGTCTTTGTAATTTCATATTAAAAATATGCCTATAAAAATAAGAACACTTAAGACTCTGTCAACACAATGTTGCGTCCCCCTGTCGACCTCGATCACATTTTGCTTACAGACAAAGATTACAAAATCACAGAGACTTAGTGTGAGTTTGATCTTTTCGAACTCTATTATTTGCTCGAAGACAAATTTATTGATAAATATGATGAAATTAGACTTTGGGAGTCCAATTTGCCTCATTACATTTTTCCCTAGACCTTTCACTCCCCAGAGTTTATTAGAAAATTCCAGGCCTGTTACGTACCAAACCAGAGATCCATTATAGCCCCAAGTGGTGAAGTGTTATTCACCATCACCTCTGAAACATTGATCAAATGATGTAGGCCCCTAATGTAGAAACCAAAACTCCTTTTTATGTATAAACCTTAACTAAACTCTACCATAAATTATATTTCTCCAAGAGAACACATATTTTTCACATTTTCTTGCCTGAATATACCCAATTTCCCAAAAAAAACTCCACCTTCTCCATCTTCCATGTTCCGTAATCATACCAGAAAAAACACTTATGTGTTGTCTTGCCTTTTGGGCTATTAATCTCATGAATGGGTAGATGAACCCCTGTTAGTTCTCTTGTCAATATTCTCTATAGAACGTAAGCCTTCAGTCATTTTTAATTTCAATCAATGCTTAGCTGATAGTATAAATGAAAAAATCATTAAGCTACCAACTTAATGGGTATTCAGGTATGCTTCCATTCTTGTTTATATGTTCATTTATTACCAAGCAAACATATTCCAATTTTCACTGCATAAATTGGATGAGGAAGGGAATCCACAGTCAGTAATTTTTTGGACTTCCCTACTGAGAAAATATTCAGAGGAGTACACATTCAAGGAATACATAGAACAATTCACTCATCTAGTCATGATCTTGTTGACTAGTAATGTAGAACCAAGAATCAGTGGAGAAATTAGGAAGATCCTACATTTGATAGAGTAAGCTAAAACCGGTGATTGGTACCTATACCAAAATTATACAGAGATCAAGGTGTATGGGTGTGAATTTCCACCATACAAGCTGCTCAAATACCTCCCAGTGAGAGTATTTTCCCTGGAGTACATAAGACAAATGATTAAATATGATGAAATTCATTTTGTCTCAACAAAGAAGAAGTCCCATTTTAGGCTTAAAACACAAATTGGCCCCTTTGTTTGCAACAACAGGAAAAAAGGAGAATAAGTATACAATATTCTTAAAGAAATAAAGTTTAATTTGAGTTTTACAAGGTCTTATGATCCTCTTGGCCTAATTTCCAAGTTAAGGGTGGAACACAAAACCACTCCTTATATCCACACCCAAAGGCCAGATATGAATAGGTATCTGAATCAATTGACATGGAAAGATAACACTTTGCAAGAATTTGAAGAACAACTTGTGTCCACCTCAACTTCACGGACTCCTACTCCTCAAGAGAAATCATGCAAGAGGAAAAGAGAGGTAGAATCGCCTTCATTTATAGACAGTGTAGGCAAAGAATTCAAAATAATCTACAAAAAAAAGACCAAGATGAGTGCTAAAATAGATATAGAAAGAAAGGTAGAACAAGGAGCTACCATGATCATCAAAGAACCACTATTTTCAGCACAATCAGGTAACAAATTTATAACATCTCCAACAATTTCATTAGTGTCACACGATCAACTGGACATAGCCTAAACCTCTAATATCATTCAGGGAGAAAAGGAGAAAAGTATCTTTAGCAGGAAAAGCTTTCCTTGAAGCAATGGGAAATGAATTTTACATACACCATGAGGTGAATCATATTTTTGTGGTAAAAAATACTTTTTCCAAATATATCGAAGTAGATGAAATTATAGGAAGTTAACAAAGTTGTTAATCCAGATGAAGAAAGGTGGGATAAGTTGTGTGAGTTACTGGAGTAGGTGAATAAATCCAATTGTAGTTAAAGGATTAGAAACACAACAAATATAGAAAGGACAATTCAACAAAAACTTCCTTCAAATCAGGGCCACCTCTCGAGCAGTTCTAACCTATCCTATTAATTTGCAGAAAATATAATTTGTTTTAGATTTGACTAAATATACCTTGTTCAGTTGTGACAGGAGTTTTTTTGTAAATATTAGTATAAATACTTCATACTTCGAAGTATTATGGGTTGGCTATTGATTCTTGCTTTCCATAAGCTATTGTACTTTTTCTAGTTGATGGAATGATCCACAACTATATGCACCCCCTAGGGAAAACCCAATATGCGCCCCCTTCACGAAAAGGATGGAATATTTTATTAATGATTGGGATCTAGTTGATATCCCTCCCAAGGTGGGAAAATTTACTTGGTCGAATTAAAGGTGTGGGTTGGATCATATTGCAGCCCGATTGAAAAAATTACTCCTACATTGCAGTTGGCTCCTTAAAGGCCACAAATGATACTCTAATATTAAAGCATAAGGGTATTTCAATCATCAACCCATCTACTGACTATAGAGAGCACAAGGAATTTGGGCGTAGTCCCATTTAAATACAATCCAATCTGGTTAAAGGAGGATGGAGTAAGTTAACTAATGAGGCCCACATGGATGATCCCAATGACTGGGTCCCCAACATTTTTCTGGGAGGTGAAATTAAAGTTTTTTAAATAGGAATTGAGATCGTGGTTAAAGACGAAATTCCAACTTCCCAATAAAATGCACATGGGTTTGGTTAGATAGCTAGAGAAACATCAATCGTTGATTGAAACTAGTGGAGTGGAGTTTCCATTTTTGAATTAGAAAAGGAGTTCACCAAAAAAATATTTGCAACCTACAAAAATGAAGAAGAAACTTGGTTCCTAAAATCAATAAGTCTCTGGTTACAGTCCAGTGACCAAAACATAGTGTTCTTCCATAAGCAAGCTAAGGAACGAGTGTTAAGGAATATAGATAAATAAATTGTCCCTACAGGTGAGGAAAATATCACAACATTTCAAGAAATAAAACATGAATCCTTTCTACACTTGCAATCACTCTATAATGAAGATAGAACAACTCATTCAACCCAGGCACATAAGTTTCTCCTATGTGTCCCCTCAATGGTGTTGAAGGAAGGGAATTCAATGCTAATGAAAGAAAGTGAAGAAGAGAAGTTGTTGGAGGCAATTTGGAGTCTTGATCCTGATAAGGCCCTCGAGCCTGATTGATTCAAAATAAGCTTCTTCATAACTCATTGGGTCTTAATTAAAAAATACATTCTATGCATGCTTAACAACACTAAGCAAAAGGATAAAATTGGTGGAGCCCAAAACTCATCCTTCTAGGCCTTAACTCCAAAATAAGCAAATCCCCATAATATATCCACTAGTATATGCCAAATTATCCTCAACAATATCCAAACGAGTACTGTGGGAAAATACTATGGTTACGCCAATACCAAGTAAACATGAATCATGGTAATACCAATACCATGTTAATACTAATACCAAGGGCACCTTTACCATGGTAATACTAATACTATGGTAATTCCAATATTATGGTAATACCAATACTATGATAATACGAATACCAAAACCACATGTACCAAGGTAATACAAATACCACGTGCCAACCTACTCCACACACATATCAATACCATGGGAATGCCAATACCAAGGGAACATGTACAACTATCATAGCAACCATCTACACATAAGAAACCAAACAAAAAAAATCATAACATCTTACTTAAGCCAAACACACTCATCGGTTGCAATTGAAACTGCCACATGTAACACAAAATTTTTCCATAGGAACCATACATTTTGCAACCAATCATCGAACACCTGCACAAGTGAAATATTTGTAGCTCATGCTACCTAGTTGACATCAATTCATACCATCAACACACCATGAATACCCAGTTTACATCAATGTCAACAATATCCCCCTTTGGAACTGATGGAAACCTAGCTGAACCATCCAAACAACTTATGAAGAACTAATCTAGATATCATGTCTCCCCGTTTGACATTAATGGAAAAGGGCTAAACTCATCAAACACTCCATTTCAATCATAATAAATCCCCCTTAACACTAGCCAGATCTTGAATAAAAGCATGAAAAGAAGAAAAAACAACCATAACTCACTCTCCTTAAGCAACAATAGCACACTCAAATCTAACCTGAAGCAACCACAACAAATAGTATGTATCCCAACAACAACAAACTCAATCGACAACTCTCAACAACATCAATATATCATGAGTATTAACAACAACTTAACATGATAAGTAACATATCATCAATCATTATGCATCAACACATATATAGTAGTAATAATGACCATAACATCTCTCCTCAAGCATTTATCACACTCTCCATGTCATGGTAGCAAAACAGATCACCAACACACAACAACAACAAACATAAACAACAACTCCATGTCACCAACCACACTGTCAAGCGTATGATGACCATGAACACCAACAAGAGTAGAAAATATCACTCTCTCTCCTTACTCAATGAGCAACACCAACATCCTTTTATCAACCATATCATCCTCACCAAAATACAATAGCAACACATACATGGTGACAAAGCCAAAACAACAACATGATCATCAACATAGAAATGCTCTAATCATAGCAGCAACAACACATATGCATCATGAACAACAATAACATAAATGAATATACAAAACCAATAATATGACCCGTAGTCTCTTATCAATAACTCCATATGCAAGTTGTATTCTAGAAACTATTTCTCTTGACAATCAAGTCCTTGACATCAACATGTGACTAGAATATTATTGCATGGCTTATGATCCATACATAGTGGTAACATTGCTTTTTCATGATTGTATGTCTTATGAGAAAATATACCATGGAAAATAACAAATAGGAAAGTTGTAGAATATCATATTCAAGTGTGCCAAATATAAGTACAAGCATAAGCACAACATCTAATATATGGTGAAAAAATAACAATTTATAATTTTCCAATCTAGGTCCACTGCACTTTCTTTAAAATGAGACATATTTACATAAAAATCTATCAATTCATGCAAATAAGAGGACATAGATGTTTCTGGTGGAAAACCCCCTCTAGGGAAAAAAAACTACCCACTATTGTTGTTGCTAAAATATTCTATTAAGTCTTGATTTTTTTTTTTTTACATAGAAGAACTAGCACCCACTAGCTATAAGACTCAACTACTGAGAAAATTTGCTAGCACCATCAATTAGAAATACTCTTCTCCCATGACTCTACGAACAACCATTCATTGGAAGCCACCAGAATCAATGAGCCTCGCCCAAATCTACTGGACTCTGGAGGTATTGCTTATCATATTGATTTGTCTGCTAGAAGGTCCCCACCTTATCTATACACTGTCTGTTATGAATCCTTAATGCCTTCAACACCTCCATGTGAACCATGTTTCAACATTTTCAAACTAGGCTCAAGTATGCTCAACATGAGAAACCCAACAACCTCACTAATCTGAATCTGAAAAATGATAAGCTAATATGCACATTCTACTAAGATACATCTATGAATATGTAATATGCTAGAAAAAACATTGTAGCACACTCCCACATTCTCGCACCATGAATCCAACAACTAATACTGTCACACAAGTATATGCCAAATTATCCTCAACAATCTCTAAACCAATACCACGAGAAAATACCATGGTTATTCCAATACCAAGGGCACTTGTACCATGTTAATACCAATATCAGGAGCACCTCTACCATGGTAATACCAATACCAAGACCACTTGAACCAAGGTAATACCAATACCACATGCCAACCTTCTCCACACACATATCAATACCATGGTAATTCCAATACCAAGGTCACCTGTACAACTGTCAAATAAACCATCTACATGACCATCTACACATAAGAAACCAAACAAAAAACACCATAACATATGACATAATCCAAACACACTCATTTATCAAAAGCCAAGATGTCACCTGCAACATAAAAATCTGCCATAGAAACCATACATTTTTCAATCAATCATCAAACACTTGCACCAAGGAAATATCTGCAACTCATGTTACCTAGTTGAAATCAATGCCAACCATCAACACACCACAACTACCCGGTTAAGATCAATGCCAACCATCATCACAACATCAATTCGAACAGGTATCAAATGCATTCTTATTACATATAACATGAGGAATAACATGGTATTTAATGTCATAAAGGATAATTCTTTTGGATTTAAAAATATTTTTATTATATTTAGCCAAAATTTTTGGACATAAAACAGATCAAACTGTCCATGTCATGGCAGCGAAACAGATCACCAACACACAACAACAAAAACAAGAAACATAAACAAAAACTCCATGTCACCAACCACATTTTCAAGCATATGATGACCATCAACAACAACAAGAGTAGACAATATCACTCTCTCTCCTTACTCAATGAGAAACAACAACATCCTTTGATCATCCATATATATCGTCCTCACCAAAATACAGTAGCAATGCATACATGGTGACAAAGCCAAAACAACAACATGACCATCAACATAGAAATTCTCTAATCATAGCAGCAACAACACATATGCATCATGAAAAACAGTAACAACATTGAATCTACAACACCAATAATATGATCTGTATTCTCTTATCAATAGCTCCACATGCAAGTTGTCTTCTAGAAACTATTTCTCTTTACAATCAAGCCCTTGACATCAGTATGTGACTATAATATTATCACATGGCTTATGATCCATACATAGTGGTCACATTTTTTTTTCATGATTGTATGTCTTATGAGAAAAGATACCATGGCAAATAAAAAAATAGCCAATCTATAGAATATCATATTTGAGTGTTCCAAATATAAGTACAAGCATAAGCACAACAGCCAATAGATGGTGAAAAAATAACAATTTGAATTTTTCAATCTAGGTCCACTACACTTTCTTTAAAATGAGATATCTTTACATAAAAATCTATCAATTCGTTATGAATCTAGCTCCATAATTCCATTTAGCTCTATGTTCTTCACACCAATTGAACAAACCACATTTTATTCTTAGTGGTGCCAATAAAAATTCACTCCTCATGCTACCAGTCATTGATGGGACATTTCTTGGAGGAGATCCCCATGAATTTATGCATTTCCTGCTTCAAGCTCCCACTGAGGCTGAGTTGACATCAATTTTATTTTTTCTCTTTCTTTATCCAACCAGTGATGTACCACTTCCTACTGAGATATTCTTCTATTTTATATTTTCTCCTCCAATTCCCTATTTTTTTATTAGGCCCCTTAAGGACCTTAGGCATCATGCAATATTTGGCTATATGGACAAAATTATTAAAGACAAATAATGTAATGTGCCCAAGAAATGGAGGAAATCGTTGATTTTTACAGTGAATACCTTTATGACCTAATTCATTACAAAAATAACAATACCCATGAGAGAAATTTTTGTACCTAGAAAGTAATGGGACTGGTTGAGAATTCTCCTTACTCAACTGTAGCTTTTTCTTGTAATGATTTGTCTTCTTGCTTTTGAAATTTGCTGAAAAGTGCCCAAATTTTTTAGAAAAAAAGCATCTCATATTTTTCTTTGGTGTATTATTTGGCTTTTGATTCTGATGTCAGTTTCCTTTGTTTCTACTGGAAGTTGCTGCTTTGCGTTCTTCGGATTTTTCCTCATTTGTTCCTTTTTGGATTGATCTTATGTCTTCTTTTTCTACTTCTAATTTCTTACAATGGTTGACCAGATCCTTAAGCTGACTCCCAATATCCTCTTCAATCTTCATTGCCTTTTCCAAATGATTTTCCAAATCAAAGTTTCCTTCCTTGAAAACAAACTCTCTCTCTTCAAGAATTTGAAGAAGTTTCTTCAAATCATTGTTCTCCAATGTAAGATTGTCTATCAACCTTGCGTAAGATATATTTTTTTTTCCAGGGGTTACTAATGTTTTAAGCTCTTCATCCTTAGATTCATGCACTCAAAATATACCTTCCTCACCTCTTGAGGAATCAACTTCAAAACACTGATTATCTTCTTCTAAGCCATTGATCTCAAGAGAATCACTATCACTACATGCATAAGGAAATGTACAACCAGAAATAATATGAACACTACATTTAATTTCATCATTATTTACCCGCAAGAAGAGGGGTTCTTCTGAATTAGAAATATTATTCACTTGTTTACTATTATTTCTTTTCTGAGACTACTTCCTCTTATTCTTATCCATCACACGCGATCTGCTCTAAGGCGATCAAGATTCACTGAGAGAAACCTGATAAGATACCAATTTTTGTAAATTGCCTTAAACTGATATGATACCAATTGTTGTAAATTTCCTTACTACTGAGAGGGAGGGTGAATAGGTAGTGACTGTGATTATTTGATTTTTCACTTTTTTTCCAATTCACAAGATTCAGTAATCCATTAGACACTCTTATGATACCAACATGAAATCAATATATAAAAACATATATAACCAACATAGCATCAATGTAAAACACCATAAAAATATCAAATCATGAAATTAAGAGGACATAGATGTTTCTGGTGGAAAACACCCTCTAGGGAAAAAAACCACCCACTACTGTTGCTGCTAAAATATTCTATTAAGTGTTGATGATTTTTTACATAGAAGAGCTAGCACCCACTAGCTAGAAGACTCAACTACTGAGACAATAGTTAGAAAAATAAATTATAAAGACTCTTCTCTCATGACTCTATGAACAACCATTCGTTGGAAGCTTCCATAACCAATGAGCCTCGCCCAAATCTACTAGACTTTGGAGAGACTTCTTATCGTGTTGATTTGTTTGATAGTAGGCCCCCACCTTATCTATACACTGTCTGTTATGAATCCTTAATGCCTTCAACACCTATATGTGAACCACGTTTCATGCATTTTCAAACAAGGCTCTCAAGTATGCTCAACATGAGAAACCCAGCAACCTCACTGATTTGAATCAGAAAAATGATAAGCTGATATGCACATCCTACTCAACACATCTAAAAATATGAAATATGCTATAAAAAACATTTTAGCACACTCTCACATTCTCACACCATCAATCTAACAACTCAATACTCTCACACAAGTATATGCCAAATTATCCTCAACAATCTCCAAACCAATGTCATGGGAAAATACCATGGTTATGCCAATACCAAGGGCACTTATACCATGGTAATACCAATTTCAAGGGAACCTGTACCGTGGTAATACCAATACTGAGACCACATGAACCAAGGTAATACCAATACCACGTGGAAACCTTCTCCACATACATATCAATACTATGGTAATGCCAATACCAAGGCCACTTGTACAACTGTCAAATAAACAATCTACACAACCATCTGCACATAAGAAACCAAACAACAAACCCCATAACATATGACATAATCCAAACATACTCATCCATCACAATCCAAGATGCCACCTGCAACACAAAAATCTACCATAGAAATCATACATTTTGCAATCAATCATCAAACACTTGCACCAATGAAATATCTACAACTTATGCTACCCGGTTGACATCAATGCCAACCATTAGCAAACCACGATTACCCAGTTGACATCAATGCCAACCATCATCACACCATCAATTCCAACAGATATCAAATGCATTCTTCTTACATATAACACGAGGAATAACATGGTATTTAATGGCATAAAGGATGATCCTTTTGGATTTAACATTATTCTTATTATGTTTAGCCAAAAGTTTTGGATCGAAAAACGTTGACAACCTTTTCAAATATGTCCCACAATTCATGTTCCTCCAAAATTAACACTATCCTATCTTTCCGTGGGCTAAAATTTCCAGTCCTTTGTAATCCATCCTCAAATCTCAAACTTGTAGCCATGACTTGCTCAATTGATAATGAAGCCCAAAACTCACTACTTGGCGAACACACCCTGCAACTTTGTTGCTTCTTTCTAGTTTCAGCCTTGCAATATTTCTTTGATACCATGTAATCTTAAATTGATACAATCACCAATTTTTATTCTCAAATAAGTTTCTCCATTTCTTACTAGTTAGGGTTTAATGCTCATTCACAAATGCATTGAAAATTTAACCTATGAAAGAAAACTTATTGAATCCTTTGATTTAAATACTGAGATGAAACTTAGAAAACCAATATCATAAATGACATCAAATTTTGAGAAATTCCTGTGGAAAAACCCCAAAGGGAAAACCAGTAGAGAGAGAAATTTTTTATTAAGGCTCATAGAAAAATGAGTGCAACAAACTTTTCCAATCAACAAATGCATTACTTACCTTGTTTTTTGTACTAGAATCCTCCTTGAAATATTTTTTTTCAATTAGTCATAATTTATGTGCAAGGTGCCTCAATTTCTATGCAGTCAACAAATTCAAAATTTGTGCATTTAATCAACGTCGAATTCTATGCACTGTGCCTCAATTTATGTATAGTGAATAGCCTCGAAATCTATGTAGTCAATATCATTCAATCATCCTCGATATATATGCATTATGCGTTAATTTATGTGCAAGGTGTTGGAATGTTCTCGTAGGCTTGCGTGCCAACTATCTTGGAACTCGTGCTACTTCTCCTTTTCCTTCAGTGCTTCTTCTCCTCTCTCTCTCTCCTCAGAATTGGAAAATAAATAGTAATTTATTTTCCTTTGGATCTACCTTTTATGTCTTATTAAAATTTTTGTAGCTAAACCTACGATCTATCGACTCATATTGATTGCTAGCCATTAAGATTAATGATTGTGTTAAATTTCTCATTGGCAGAACTTAGGGCACCTTAAGTCATTTTATTAATTAATGATACTTAAAAAAGTCACTTTAACTTTATATCACATAAATTTAATGTCCTATGGACCACCTTGGACACTCTGTCATATGCTAGACACCAAGTCAATGTGGAACACACTTCTTTTAGATAAACCTTTCAACAATAATTTTAGTATTTTTAAAACTACATATATATGGGAAAGTCCTCTCTCACAGCTGAGGGTTAGAGTGAAGGTCAATATAACAATATTCATAGGAATGTAGCCATTACATCAATATTTCTCATAGTCATGTCACTCACCAAGAATTGAACCCAGATAAGAGAGACAACAAGCATTTTTCCCAACCACCCAAAATAACTCCATTTAACTTTTAAAATTATATATATAGAAATTTTTTTTTGTACTTTATGGAAGATATTTTGGGTCAAGTGCTTAGTCCCTAGGATGTGGTCCAATGGTTTGGTAGGGAGGTTTGATCCCCATAGGTTTTATGGTCCAATTCGGAGAAATACTATGAATACTTGTGATCTTTAAGATATATACTTATGATCTTTAAAGGGGAAGTCCCTATGTTCTCTGCATTTGTTGTTCTTTTATACTTGTGATCTATAATATATATACTTATGATGTTGTTCTTGCTCTTGTATACTTGTGATCTATAACATATATATATATATGATGTTGTTCTTGTATACTTGTGATCTATAATATATATACTTATGATGTTGTTCTTGTATACTTGTGAACTGTAATATATACACCTATGATATTTAAAGGGTCAACTCCTTATGTTCTCTGCATTTATTTTTCTTAGCCAGTTAAACGTTGTACCAAGTATTTTGCAACATGTAGATCCCTAAGAGCTTGCTTGTGACTTATTTTTCTAAGTCACATTTTGAGTGGTCTCAATCTCTAGTGTTGGACACTTGAATCCTTGTGTTTGTGTGTCAAGTGACAGATGAAATACAATATTTCTGAACTATTTACATTATACCATTATTATCTTAAATGTTCTAACATAATTTCTTAATTCAGTGTAAAAATCCCCTCAAAACTAGATCTGAATAATCTAGAGTAGGAAGAGGGAGATCCAAATGAGGACTAAATGATAGAAGGATTTAAATAAGGAGAAATAAATGAGAAATAAGGAGATCATAACCTACGAGAAGATCCACCTCAGCCAAATCTGATCCAAGAGACAACTCAACTAGCCCTCTCCACCCCTCAAATGGTAAATTTAGTTGGGAACACTCCACCTATTGGGGTAACCATAAGAAATCTGTCTCAAAATTAGAAATGGGCATACAACAATAGTCGTCATGAAAATTAAAATAACCAGAAGAAGACAAGGTGACCTCCTAATAAAGTAATCCTAGAGAGAGAAGGGGAACATAATAAAAAAATGTGGAATCAACCAATAATATATGAAATTATAAATATGGAAGGCACCAAAGCAATGGAAAACTAAGAAAAAATGGGAGGTTATTCACAAAACCCCCTCAATAAATGATAGTTTTGTCTTGGAAAAAAAGGGGTTTGGGAAACCTGCAAAAAACACAGTAAATTAGAGATCTAGTGAAGTAGGAAATGCCATGGATTTTATTTCTCAAGGAGACTAAGCTCAAATAAAAGGCAAAGAGAAAATTAGCTCATGGTTTTTGGAGACAAATCACAGGACTAATACAACACCGACATGGTGCTTCAAGAGGTTTGGATATGTACTGGTCTGATAATCATTTCAATTTAATAGATATTTTAAAGACACAGTTTTGGATAGCAACAATTGTTGAAAGAAAATATACAAGGGGGAATATCTAGTCATCAATGTTTATGTTTCAGTGTTGTATGGAGAAAAAGTGAGTTCTGGGAGTCCCTCAATTCTATCCATACATGACATTCCAATTGCATAATGTGGGGTAAATTTAATACCATTTTGAGATTCAAAGAATAGTGAGGAGGGTGCCCAATATGCACCCCCTTCAGGGAAAGGATGGAAGATTTTATCATTGATTGGGATCTAGTTGATATCCCTCCCAAGGTAGAAAAATTTACTTGGTCTAATTAAAGGTGTGGGTTGGACCATATTGCGGCTAGATTGGATAGGTTACTCATACATTGCAGTTGGCTCCTTAAAGGCCTCAAATGCTACTCTAATATTAAAGAAAAAGGGAATTTAATCATCACCCCATCTAATTGAGTATAGAGAGCACAAGGGATTTGGTACTCCCATTCAAATATAATCCATTCTAGTTAAAGGAGGATGGAGTAAGTGAACTAATAAGGCCCACATGGATGATCCCAGTGACTAGGTCACCAAAATTTTTTTGGGAGAGAAAATGAAAGGTTGTTAAATAGAAATTGAGATCATGGTTAAAGAGGAAATTCCAACTTCCCAATAAAAGGCACATTGATATGTTTATATAGCTAGAGAAACATCAATCACTGATTGAAACTAGTGGAGTGGAGTTTTCACATTTTGAATGAGAAAAGGAGTTCACCAAACAAATATTTGCAACCAACAAACATGAAGAAGAAACTTGGTTACTAAAATCAATAAATCTCTAGTTGCAATCC
This sequence comes from Pinus albicaulis, assembly GCA_034641835.2. Classification (NCBI taxonomy): domain Eukaryota; kingdom Viridiplantae; phylum Streptophyta; class Pinopsida; order Pinales; family Pinaceae; genus Pinus; species Pinus albicaulis. The sequence continues at coordinate 1,760,339,451 of CM076578.1, forward strand.
AGTGACCAGAACATAGTGCTCTTCCAAAATCAAGCGAAGGAATGAGAGTTAAGGAATACAGTTAAAGAAATTGTCCCTAAAGGTGATGAATATATCACAACGTTTGAAGAAATAAAAAATGAAGCCTTTGAACACATCCAATCACTCTATAATGAAGATAGAACAACTGACAGAGCCCAGGAACATAACTTTTTCATGTGTGTCCCTCAATAGTGTTGAAATAAGGGAATTCAAGGCTAATGAAAATAAGTGAAGAAGCGAAGGTGTTTGAGGCGATTTGGAGCCTTGATCTTGATAAATGCCCTGAGCCTGATTGATTCACAATAATTTTCTTCATAACTCATTGGGTCTTAATTAAAAAATACCTTCTATGCATGCTTAACAACATTAGGAAAAATGATAAAATTGGTTGATCCAAAAAATCATCCTTCTTGGCCTTAATTCCAAAAGAATAAAATCCCCATAAATTCTCCACTAGTATATTATAAATTATCCTGAACAACCTCCAAAACAATACCATGGGAAAATACAATGGTTATGCCAATACCAAGGGAACATGAACCATGGTAATACCAATACCATGGTAATATTAATACCAAGGGAAAATTTACCATTGTAATACCAATATTATGATAATACGAATACAAAAACCACATGTACCATGGTAATACCAATACCATGTGATAACATGCTCCACACATGTATCAATACCATGGGAATGACAATACCAAGGGAACTTATAAAACTATCATTGAAACCCTATACACAACCATCTACACATAGAAACCAAACAAAAAAAATCATAAAATCTTACTTAATACAAACAAACTCATTGGTCACAATCCGAACTCCCACATGTAACACAAACATCTGCCATAGCAACCATACATTATGCAACAAATAATAGAAAACTTTACAAATGAAATATCTACAGCTCATTCTACCCAGTTTACATCAATTGCTACCATCAACACACCATGAATACCCAGTTTATATCAATGCCAAAAATATCGCCCTTTAGCATTGATGGCAACCCAATTGAACCATCCAAACAAACTGTGAAAAACTAATCTAAATATCTTGTCCCCCCCTTTGACATTAATGACAAAGGGTTAAAATCATCAAACACTCTATTGCAATCATAATAAATCCCACCTAACACTATCTCGATCTGAAATAAAATAATGAAAAGAGGCAACAACAACCACAACTCACTCTCTCATGAGGCAACGATAGCACACTCAACTCTCACTTGAAGAAACAACAACAAACTCAATAAAAAACTCTCAACAACATCAATCTATCATGAGTATTAGCAACAATTTAACATGAGCCATAACATCATCATCAAGCATTATGCATCAACACATATATAGCAGTAATAATGACCATAAAATCTCTCCTCAAGCAGTAATCACATTCTCCGTGTCATGGCAGCAAAACAGATCACCAACAAACAACAACAACAACAAGAAACACAAACAACAACTCCATGTCACCAACCACACTGTCAAGCATATGATGACCATCAACAATAACAAGAGTAGACAATATCACTCTCTCTCCTTACTCAATGATCGACAAAAACATCCTTTTATTAACCATATCGTCTTCACCAAAATACAATAGCAACACACACATGGTGACAAAGCCAAAACAACAACCTGACCATCAACGTAGCAACGCTCTAATCATAGCAGCAACAACACATATGCATCATGAACAACAATAACATCATTGACTCTAGAATACCAATAATATGATCCTTACTCTCTTATAAGTAGATCCATATGCAAGTTGTCTTCTAGAAACTATTGCTCTTGATAATCAAGTCCTTGACATCAGTATGTGACTAGAATATTATCACATGGCTTATGATCCATACATGCTGGTAACATTTATTTTTCATGATTGTATGTCGTATGAGAAAAGACACCATGGAAAATAATAAATAGCCAAGCTATAGAATATCATATTCGAGTGTGCCAAATATAAGTACACACATAAGCACACCATATAATAGATGGTGAAAAAATAACAATTTGAATTTTTCAATCCAGGTTCACTGCCCTTTCTTTAAAATGAGATATCTTTGCATAAAAATCTATCAATTCATTGTGAATCTAGCTCCAGAATTCCATTAAGCTCTATGTTCTTCACACCAATTGAACATACCACTTTTTATTCTTAGTGGTGCCAATAAAAATGCACTCCTCATGCTACCAGCTGATGATGGGACATTCCTTGGAGGGGCTCCCCCTGAATTTATGCATTTCATGCTTCAAGCTCCCCCTGAGGCTAAGTTAGCCTCAATTTTATTTTTTCTTATTTTTTCTCTTTCTTTATCCAAACTGTGATTTACTGCTTCATGTTGAGATATTATTCTATTTTATATTTTCTCCTCCAATTCCTTATTTTTTTTTATTATGACCCTTAAGGACCTTAGGACACATGCAACCTTTGGCTATATGGCCTAAATTATTACAGAAAATGCATGTAATGTACCGAAGAAATGGAGGAAATAATTGATTTCTACAGTGAATACCTTTATTAACTAATTCATTACAAAAAAAAAATACCCATGAAATAAATTTTGTACCTGGAAAATGATGGGGCTAGTTGAGAATTCTACTTATTCAACTATAGGTTTTTCTTATAATGATTTGTATTCTTGCTTTTGATATTTTCTGAAAAGTGCCCAAATTTCCGAGAACAAAAACATCTCATATTTTTCTATGGCACATTATTTGGCTCTCTATTCTGATTTCATTTTCCTTCGTTTCTGTTGGAAGTTTCTACTTTGCGTTCTTTGATTTTAGCCTCATTTGGTCCTTTTTGGATTGATCTTCTTTCTTCTTTTTCTGTTCCTAATTTCTTACAATGGTTGACCTGATCCTTAAGCTGACTCCCAATCTCCTCTTCAATCTTCATTTCCTTTTCCAAATGATTTTCCAAATCACAGTTTTCTTCCTTGAAAACAAACTCTCTCTCTTCAAGAATTTGAAGAATTTTCTTCAAATCATTTTTCTCCAATGTAAGATTCTCTATCAACCTTGCCTAAGATTTATTTATCTATTTTATTTTTTATTTTTTATTTTTTTTATTTTTTTCTGTTTCAAGGGTTACTAATATTTTAAGCTCTTAATCCTTAGAGTCCTACACTGGAAATACACCTTCCTCACCTCTTGAGGAATTAGCTTCAAAACACTGATTATCTTCTTCTAAGCCATCGATCTCAAAAGAATCATTATCACTACATGCATAAGAAAATGTACAACTAGAAATAATATGATCAGTACATTTACCTTCATCATTCTTTACCAACAAGAAGAGGGGTTCTTCTGAATTAAAAATATTCTTCACTTGTTTACTACTATTTCTTTTTTGAGACTGCTTTCTCTTATTCTTAGCCATCACCCGCAATCTTCTCTAAGGTGATCTAGCTTCACTGAGATAAACTCGCTCTAATACCAATTGTTGTAAATGGCATTACTACTGGGAGGGAGGGTGAATAAGTAGTGATTGTGATTATCTGATTTTTAACTCTTTTTTCCAAAACAAAAGATTCAGTAATCCATTAGATACTCTTATGATACCAGCATGAAATAAATATATAAAAACATGTATAACCAACATAGAATCAATGTAAAATACCATAAAATAAAATAAAATCATGCACATAAGAGGACATATATTTTTCTGGTGGAAAACGCCTCTAGGGAAAAAGACCACCCACTACTGTTGATGCTAAAATATTCTATTAAGCACTGATTTTTTTTACAAAGAAGAGTTAGCACCCACTAGCTAGAAGACTCAACTACTGAGAAAATTTTCTAGCAACATCAATTAGAAATACGCTTCTCTCATGACTCTATGAACAACCCTTTGCTGGAAGCCACCAGAAACAATGAGCCTTGCCCAAATCTACTCGAATCTAGAGAGACTGTTTATCATACTAATTTTTCTGTTAGAGGGCCCCCACCTTATCCATACACTGTATGTTATGAATCCTTAATGCCTTCAACACCTCCATGTGAACCACATTTCATGCATTTTCAAAATAGGCTCTCAAGTATGCTCAACATGAGAAACCCAAAAGCCTCACTGATTTGAATCTGAAAACTGATAAGCTAATATGAACATCCTACTCAATACATCTACAAATATGGAATATGATAGAAAAAACATTGTAGCACACTCTCACATTCTCACACCATCAATCCAAAATCTCAATACTCTCACACAATTATATGCCAAATTATCCTCAACAATGTCCAAACCAATACCACGGGAAAACACCATGGTTATTCCAATACTAAGGGCCCTTGTACCATGGTAATACCAATATCAAGGGAACTCATACCATGCTAATACCAATACCAAGTCCACTTGAACCAAGGTAATACCAATACCACGTGCCAAGCTTCTCCACACACATATCAACACCATGGTAATCCCAATACCAAGGCAACATGTACAACTGTCAAATAAACCATCTACACAACCATCTGCACATAAGAAACCAAACAACAAACACCATAACATATGACATAGTCCAAACATGCTCATCCAACGCAAGCCAAAATGTCACCTGCAACACAAAAATCTGCCACACTAATCATACAATTTGCAATCAATCATCAAACACTTGCACCAATGAAATATCTACAACTCATGCTACCCGGTTGACATCAATGCCAACCATCAACACACCACGACTATCTGGTTGACATCAATGCCAACCATAATCACAACATCAATGCCAACAAATATCAAATGCATTATTCTTACATATAACATGAGGAATAACATGGCATTCAATGGAATAAAGGATAATCCTTTTGGATTTAACATTCCTTTTATTATATTTATCCAAAAGTTTTGGATCGAAAAAATTCGTGGCATCCTTCTCAACTATGTCCCACAATTCATATTCTTCCAAAATTAACACTATCATATCTTTCCATGGGCTAAAATTTCCCATCCTTTCTAATCCATCCTCAAATCTCAAACTTGTAGCCATGACTTGCTCAAATGATAATGAAGCCCAAAACTCACTACTTGGCGAATAAACCCTGCAACTCTCTTGCTTCTTTCTAGTTTCACCCCTTCATTATTTATTTGATACCATGTAATTTTAACTTGATCCAATCACCAATTTTTAATCTCAAATAAGTTTCTCGATTTCTTACTAGTTAGGGTTTAATGCTCATTCATAAATGAATTGAAAATTGAACTTATGAAAGAAAACACAATGAATCCTTTACTTCAAATACTGATATGAAACTTGGTAAACCAATCTCATAAATGATATCAATTTTTGGGAAATTCCCATGGAAAAACCCAAAAGGGAAAACCAGTAGAGAGAGGGAATTTTATTAAGGCTAATAGAAAAATGAGTACAACAAAATTTTCCAATCAACAAATGCATTACTTACCTCATTTTTTGTACCAGACTCCTCCTTGAAATATGTTTTTTCAATTGGTCATAATTTATGTGCAAGGTGCCTCAATTTCTATGAAGTCAACAACCTCAAAATTTGTGCATTTAATCAATGTCAACTTCTATGCAGTGTGCCTCAATTTATGTACAATGAATAGCCTCAAAATATATGCAGTCAATAGCATTCAATCATCCTCGATTTCTATGCATTCTGTCTTAATTTATGTGCAAGGTGTTGGAATTCTCTCCTAAGTTTGTGTGCCAAGTCTCTTGGAACTCATGCTACTTCTCCTTTTCCTTCAGTGCTTCTTCTCCTCTCTCTCTCCTAAAAATGAGAAAATAAATAATAATGTATTTTCGAACTACCTTTTATGTCGTATTAAAACTTTTGTAGCTAACCCTACGATCTAATGGCTCAGATTGATTCCTAGTCATTAAGATTAATGACTGTGTTATAATCGCTCATTGACACAACTTAGGACACCTTAAGTCACTTTATTAACTAATTATGCTTAAAAAAATCACTTTAACTTTATATCACATAAAGTTAATGTCCTATGGACCACCTTGGACACTCTTCCATATGCTCGACACCAAGCCAATGTGGAAGACACTTCTCTGAGATAACTTTTTCAACAATAGTTTTAGTATGTTTATATATATATATATATATATTGACTATGACAAATACTGATGTAATGCCTATATTCCTATGAATATTGTGATATTGACCTTCACTCTCACCCTCAGCTGTGAGAGAGGATGATTTCCCATATATATATATATATATATATATATATATATATATATATATATGTCATTGGCTAAGAATTGAATCTAGATAAGAGACACAACAAGCATTTTCCCCAACCACCCAAAATAACCCCATTTGACTTAGCACCTATACTTGGAGCTACCTGGTTTTACACTCATTTTACTTCAGGTACCCAACATATATATATATATATATATATATATATATATATATATATATATATATATATATATATAAAGTGTTTTGTACTTTATGGAAAATATTTTGGATCAAATAGCCTTGATGATGTGGTCCAATGATTTGGTAGGAAAGTTTCATCCCCACAAATTTTATGGTCCAATCCCGAGCAAGACTATATATACTTGTGATCTTTAATATATATACTCACGATCTTTAAAGAGTCACGTCTCTATATTCTCTGCATTTGTTGTTCTTGTATACTTGTGATCTTTAAAAGGTCAAGTCCCTATGTTAACATTGTACCAAGTAGTTTGCATATGTCTAAGTATTTGGTAGATCCCTAAGAGCTTGCTGGTGAGGGGTTCTTTGAGGAAAAGAAGAAAAACATTATATATCTAAGTCTCATTTTGAGTGGTCTCAATCTCTCGTGTTGGACACTGCGTCCGTGTGTCGGGTGACAGATGAAATGCAATCTTTCTCACCTATTGACATTATGTTCTAACATAATTTCTTAACGGGAATAGATGTATAACAAAAATTCTGGAGCAAGTCTTTGTTTAACTCAATGACTAATTATCATGGTGTTACCCATGAATTTAATTCTGGTTGTTCTGAATTTAGAGGTACTTGGTGTTTTTTAATTTACCTATGAATATTTTGCAATTCTATGTTGAGGATATCTGCATTCTACATATGCTTGAAACGGCCATGAAGAACTTTTCATTATTATAGATTCTGGTCAAAGTTATACAAAATTTGAAACTTTTGAATGAGAACAAAAATGTTGGGCTAATTCCCACGTTGACCTTTATAGCAAGCAGGAAAATAACTGAGTGTCAGCGGTCCATTCTCGAAGAAATTACGAAGGAGGAAGGCAGTTAAGTAGGTCAGCTTACTGCGTTTTAGAATTTTCTTTGCCATATTGTAGTGTATCATTGAAAGTGCTATTGTTAGACTCGTTATGTGATAAATATTTAATAACTTGTGCTTATGAACCAGATGCCCTTTATAAGTTTGAATCAATGGTCTGATTTTTAAATAGTTCCCTTCACTATTTCGCTCTTTTTTAAATTTGTAAATAAGAAAATTATTATTAGCAATAACATAATTTATGTTATATTTTTTACTAAATAGGTTTTATATATAGTATTTTTTTAATATTACAAAGTGTTTTTGATGTTTATTATAAATTGATATATATTGGTATTTATCAAATTTGAATAGTCTTTAAATACCAATATGTAACATTTCATATTAAACATTAAAACACTTCATTGTAATATTTCACATTGCTTAAATAAATGAAAAAATAAAAAAAATCATAAAAACTAATTAAATTGTAACTTTAATTTAAACTATTATTCTTATTATTAATAATCAAAATAAGCAATATATAAGTTAAACACATATATATTTAAAAATTTCATGGAATAATATTTGTAACTATGGAGAGTTACTCCACTTTGGCATGGAAATTTTTAATTTGTAAATATGCTTTGCATGTCCAAAAAACTATAACTCATTACCATTTTTTAAATTAATTAATTATATTTAGAAAAATAAATATTTTGAACATAAATTTCAAGTTTTTATTTGTATATACCTTTATGAATATTCTAGAATATTATGTAGAGATTAAATCGCTAACATATACTTAATAATTATAGCTAATTAAATTAAAATTTTAGAAGTCTTAAATTTCAAAATAAACACATCTATAAAGTAGATAAAAATGTCTTTCGGATTAATCTTTTGGTCAATGTTTTGAACTAGCTAATATGGTTTATCCTCAGATCAAACACATCTATAAAATTTATTTACTTTTAACTATCTCCCTACAATGTATTAAGCTTTAAAAATCAGATTCTAAAACCAAAAATTATCAAATTTACAGATAATTTTTTTAATTTCGTTTAACAACTGGCTGTTTCAGTTAGTTATTTATGTGCTTCATTCTGTAACCGTTTGTTTTTCACCATTAATTTATGGGTGTTTTTCATCTTCTCTGCCGGCAAGAACAGTAATTTTAGTCATTTCTAATTTTATAGGTGTACTAACTCTTTCTATGAGTTTAGCATTTATGACATTTTATCACTGCCCTTGATACCGATGTACACAGGATGGACCATGTCACAGGTTAATTGTCTCATACGATGAATCGTGGAATTGATTTGCTTTTCTTAAAAAAAAACTGTGTTTTTTCCCATAATGGTGGTATTGTTAATGGTAATAAATAAGTGGTTTTAGCAATAAGTATTAAATGAGGGGAGTTGTAAATATTCTTGATTAGATAATTAATTGTATTAAAATAAATTTTCTGGAAAATTATGTGAGAGATTTTAGAACCGTATATATATTATGCAGAGAAAAGAAACAGTCAAAACGGAAGGAAAAATAGATATTAAAAAACAGTCAAAAATGAAAATATCAATAAATAAATGAATGATATATATATATGGATAGTCAGATCAACCAGTCTTCATTATCTTGATGAATTACATGCAGTAGTTGGAAACGGGTTGGTTCTAAAATCTCTCATATGATTTCCCAAAGATTTATTTTAATATGATATGAATCACAGATATTTACACTCTAGATAAAATAAATTGATTAAAAAAATTTCTTTGACATGATGACATTTTCTCTAATAATATTGTTATTGGTAATAATAAGTAACTTAATCTTGAACATTAAATAAGCTAAAATTGTATATACCCACAATTAAATAATTGATTTACTAAAATTCACCAGCTAAAATACACACCTCACTCATTTGAAAGTACATTTAGTTATGATTTTCGGCCATTGCTAACGTTTAACAAGTGAATTTCAAACAGAGAAAGTGTTGGGCTTTTTGGTGATTTTTTGGACATTACCTTTAGTAATTTGTTCCCCATATATGGTGTCGTGTATCAAATCTTTGATTTGTACTCAATCAAAGGATTCCTTTTTTACTGGCAGTGTCGTTTCATGTCTTTAATAACTATATTGTACAAATTTATAGGATTCGATCCTTCATAAATTAGGTGTACCGTTACGAGAATGAAAAGAGGATCAAGGTTAGAGTTATCGTTCCTATTCTTTATTTTGCTGAACTTATTTTCAAGCTACAAAATGAATCCCAATACATTTATCTTTCACAATAAAAAAAAATAAAATTACTTGTAGCATTCAAGTCTAAATTACTTCTAAAAAGCCACTTCAAGAAATGAATATTTGCAATGCTAATAGTTAGGTGCGCCATCTCTCACTAGACATTGCTAACATTAGCAATGTTGTGACAATAATTAAGAACTGTTATAACATTTTATATTATATACATTTATACTATACATGTTTATTTCATATATTGGCAATCACTTAACCATCGTTCTTTATAATATAAACATTAAACATTTTATATGGTTTTGATTCTTTTTATTGATCTTTTTCCTTGCACCGAGGTTGATCATCGTTTATATATAACATTGGATTTTTCATTGTACATACAATAATGTTGGATTTGATTTATTCGACTGTTGGCATAATTTATTAAATGATTGAATATAAGTTTATCTCCACTTAGATTCATCGTAGCTTTGATTTGACATCACACTGGTTGGTGGAGACAAGTAGGCAACCATCCACCATCGTTTGAGTTCTCAATCAACAAATGATAAGGTTCCTTGGATGTTTAGGGTAATACCCTACCCCCCGAGCCCTAATTGCTTTCCTCATTTGGTTGTGTTGCTTCGGCCGCCGCGCTATGTAACTCCGACAAATCCTCTATAAATTTCTCGGTGTTCTAGTTATGATAATACCATGTCCCTTCGCTGCTTCGCATCTTGCTCAACTCCTTCACGTTATTATCTACACTTAACAAATTCTACTGTGCACCGCTACTGCACTAGTTACTGAGGGTTTAATGGATGGTTTGTTGGGGCCGTTCTGCAGTCAACCTGTTTGTCGACGGTGTAACCATTGGAGCTATGCTCACAGTGTATCCTCCGAACTGTGGTATGGTTGGAAGGATTCGCTTCACAGGTTTCGTCAAAGGTATGTTATATACTCTTTTCTTCTTCGAGCATTATGGTTGTTCATTCATTTATCTCTATTTTTTGTTCTTGATATAATGGCTTTAATTGTTGGAACAGGTGTGAGGAACTCGTTACCTATTCGTCTTGAGGCAAGATGTTTCAATGTTCTTGTGAATCATTTACATTTTCCTGCAACATTTACATTTCTTTATCTCTGTGTTAATGGTCCTTTCATTTGTCATGCAGGTAAAATCTTGAATCTCTATATCCACAGTGTTTTCAGGTTCTCCGCGGCATTCCCAACTGATGAATCTTGCTTCCTTATAGGTGCACAAAGTCATTCCAGGGTAGCCTCCCACTTTCTTCTCAGAAATTTCTCTTTATGGTTTAATATCAAGGTCTCTAAGGCTATGTACTTTTAATTTTGAATCCAATCCCCTTTCGAGGTTTTGGGTATTTATGAGACTGTCATATATATATATATATATATATATATATCTTAATGTTTTCGGTTACGTTCCGTGCACAACATGAGTTTTATTGTATTTAGTTACTGTAGAAAATACCTGTAAGGGTTTTCACAGTTTGATACTTTTGTATTTAAGTTAATCACCGAGTGTTTCTACTTTTCCCTCACAATTGTGGCCTTGTTATGTCGACATTTTCACCACAGCTAGTTTTGGGATGTACAGGTTTTAAGGTTTTTGACTGTTAATGTTTGATATGTATCATATACATCCTTTTGCAAATCCGACTCGACCACCATTTCATTCTCTGGTTAATAGACGTGTTCATGGTTATTCAAGGAGACCCATTACAACTATTAAAGATCCTAGCATTTATTTACTGCTTAGCTCTATCTTTCGGGTTGCGTATCTCAGTTTCCTTATTCATGATATAGTTCATATATTTTCAGTTTCAGATATGTCTCTTGTTCTGGGTTTTCCTTTTCATTCGGAAGAGGGTTATAACCAGAGTTTATTTTCAGAATTTATTTATTTCTAGTTGTCTATATCCTGAGAAAATATATTCTGTATTTAAAAAAAATTCCTATTTAAAATAATAGAAATAGAATTTGTAAATACTTCTATTTAAATGTTGGTATTTAGTTTCTCAGTTCTTTCTTTCCATGAAAATTCTTTCTTTCCATATCATATATTTTCTTGGAAATCTATGTTATATGTTCTTTGTAATAAAAATACTCTACATAGGTGACTAGATCACCTTGATAGAGTTTACCCTCTGTCCGTGTATTATTTTTTCACCTACATGATAGACTGCCCGTTTTGGGTTCTTTCCCAAGGGTATTAACTGTCCAAGGAGTTAATGGTTACCGATTTCTGTCAAAATATTAACTAGAAACTTTCTAATACTTATTCTCTCAGAAACCTCATTTTATAGTAATAGTTTTCAAGAGAATAAAAAAATTGTTTGAATACACATTCACATAATCTTTACTACTCCTGTAATTCAGATAATCACATACTCAGAATTCTATTTTTACCTCTACAATAGATATTCACATTCTCAGAAATTCTATTTATAAGACTGAACATATTAAGAAGATTTATTTTCATTTCTTTTCAGTCTAGTTTACTTATCTCAAATAAGTAAAGTTGATGGAATTCGCCCAATATTGAGCAAGAAAATGACGTGCTCATCTCCCCCTATTCTCCTCACCAAAGTAGAATCCATAGAAGTGTTTCAAGGAGGTATACCTCATGAACCTTGTCTAGTTTCGTCTCCTATAATAGGTAGCAGAGTTCCACTAGTTTTCCACCAGCTCTAGATACTCTCTCCTTTCATCTATTTAGTTGTTTCTCATCACCTGCACAGAACCCCTTTCCTCTAGGATTTTACTTTTATCCCCAGAGGAAAGGTAACTGCCACTAACTGCTTAATAAACTACTTTGGAGTCTTGGAAAACTTTTACCATCAGACTTATGGAAACATACCATAATTAAATCTTTATTCAAAAGAAAAGCTTTAGTTCATAACTTGATTAACATGTTTTTTAATCCTATTAATTTAAAATAACTCCAATGTCTAAATTAAAAATGTCTTTAAGTTAAATGACATTAAATTCGCGTGTTACAAAATCATTGATTTGTACTCAATCAAAGGATTCTTTTTTTAGTGACACTATCATTTCATGTCTTTAATAACCATATTGTACAAATTTATAGGATTTGATCCCTCATAAATTAGGTGTACCATTATGAGGATGAAAATAGGCTCAAGGTTAGAGTTATTGTTCCTATTCTTTATTCTGTTGAACTTATTTTCAAGATACAAAATGAATCCAAATACATTTACCTTCATCACTATGAGCTTTCGAATTCAAACAAAAAAATGAATCCTCATAAATTTAAACTCGAGGAGATTCCATCTTTCTATTCATTTTTAATCCTCATTGGAGATTATATGTTTCTTATCATTTGTGCTTATATCAAGGAATTTCCTAAGTAGTTGATTCATCATATGTTTCTCAACATTTGTGCTTATATTAAGGACAACCAAATGAAACTAAGTATGGTCAGCTTATTTGCATAAGTATTCTATGATTGGGTCTTATATTAATGAAAACCAAATAAGATTAAATATGGCTTATTTATTTTCATAAGTAGTCAATCCATCAATCCATCAAAACTAAGAAAAAATCATTTAGAAAAACTATCTCAAGGATAAGATAAATGATTAATAATACTAGATCATTTAGAAAAACTATCTCAATACTAAGATAAGTGATTAATAACACTATTCCAGTGTAATATGTGGTAGCGTATATCTCACAACCAATCCAATATGATTTGAAACATTAATTCGATTCATATCGACTACAATATTAATAACACTATTCTAGTGTAATATATGGTAACATATATCTCACAACCAATTTGTTGGACACCTCATCCGCTAAGGGTTAAGGTATGGAAAACGAAGATTCAAAAGGAGTCCAAAAGACCCTAGAATATGGAATCCAAGGGTAACTCCATTGTATGATAAATATGTATCATTGTGAGTAATAGAGTATCTCATGTTTATCTATCTTCTTATGTGTTTACCATGATTGTGTTTGACATGGTATCAGAGTGGGGGATTGATGACCCTACTCCAATCAACTAAATTCTAGCGCCTTGCTCCAATCAGCTAAATTATAGTGCCCTGATCCAATAAAAAAAATTCTAGTTGTATTCTCTGAGCTTGTTAGTATGTAATGCTCATTACTAAAGACACTCCCTTCGCACTCGACCCTCACACTTTTGTGATAACCCATGTGTGCCCTCGGTGGTCGGCCTCCTCGCATTCCCTCATACGCTCCTATCCTTCCCACTGTTCAGCCCTCCATACACAGTGCTCCTCCCATTTACGTTCGACCTCCATGTACTCGGCCTCCATGTTTGCACATACACTGCTGGAGGACTAGAATTCGAGCTTAGCCAATTTTATGTCACTGGCGGAGCCCAGATTGATGGGCGCTTATAAAAAATAGGAGGAAATGGTTAATATGGTTGTAAAATAAGCCCTTCCAATCCAGAGAAGCTATAGAGAGAACTGCATATTTGGGAGCTTCCAGTGTCACACATATGGCCTGTGGGACTGTAAGGGAAGGAGGAAAGAGAGCATTTGAGAGAACGAAAACATCATTCTAGAACTTGAAGGTCACGGTTAAGTTAAGGCTGAAGCTACCACTGTTGGTCATGTTGGCACAAGTCGACATCTATGGATCAATTAAATAAATAGTGGTTTGTTTTTAGCGAATATATGATATAGGGAAAGTGCCTTATTGAGTAATGAACATCAGATTCTAGTTCATGTAGTCATACTATTACTCTGCCTAAATTCATTCGAAAATGCCCACATTCCATACATTATCTGCACTCCCTTGGTGACATGTAGTCTATAACACATTGTCCATTGCACGCTATCATCACTCCTCAACCCTCTTGGAACCTGATCCAAGTATTCAATTGTTGGAACACCTCCATGCTTCTCGTTACTGATCCTCTCCTATAGTCATCTGCTTCATCACCCACTATTACAGAGAATAACGCACTCGTCCATATCGTTAAGGAAACAAACCCTACAAATAAAGGGCAGAACCATTCATCTAGAGGAGGATGAGATATGAGCCTTGGTTTCATTCAGTCCACAATCTGAACCTGTTGCATTTACAATCGACCTATTTTCTCTTTGCTACCCAATACGCTGCTCTTTTCTACCCATGATGTTTGTGTACGACGAGATTTAATTGTCGATTGTGTGCCCATTCTTTTCATTGGTCCATTGATTTTACATTGTATGCTGGTTGGGGAACTCAACTTGGCCATTGAGCATGGTGATGTAGCCCAAGTGATAAATATTTGTTGTCTTTGCTGGAAGATCGCTATGGATTGCTTGACGTGGCTCCCCTAAATACATTTCAATCCCCAAAGAAATTGTGTGTTGAACTATGACACATAATACCTGCATGGTAATTTGAAGACTCCTCCATTTTGATGCATGGCTATTCCATTCCAATGGTATGTATAATACATTTTATATTGTTTTCATGTTGTGTATTGGTCATATGGTATATGGTATGAAGGGCATATGAGGGTGATATATCATATGTGACGGTGTATGTGAGGTTTGTGGGATTTTGATCAAATATTGAAATGCTACCATATGTCCATACTGCATTAGATTGGGAATTTTAAGGTATCAAGAATTTTGTTCAGATTATTGTAAAGAAAAAAGAGAGAGAGAGAGACTAATTTGAAAATTAAAAGATCTTTGGAACCAGTGTCAGAAAATAGTTCCTTTTTTAATGGCTTGAATTGATAATTTATTAGAGTTATTAATAACTCTAATCGAATCTACAATTGAAAGAATAGTTAAAATCAATAAGGACACCTTGTCTAATATTAACACCTGTCTACAAAATGCACAAGAAAAATTTGAGTTTTTGCATCTTTAGACAAAGCTACAACAAGAAGAATTACAACAATAGATTCATCCTTCTGAATCTGTTTTTGTTCGGAACATTTAAAGAGACTCCCATAAGAAGGAAGTCAACAATGTTGTGATTGATTCAAATTCAATGCCTAATGAAGTAGTAGAGGTACATGCATATGCAGAAGTTCAATATACACTTCCCAAGCCCATCATGAGACCTTGGGAAGAGTTGGTTCATAACAAGCACATAACAGATCTTGGATATAACGAGGAGGCGTCCTTTCATATTTTGGACAACTCCAAGCCCATCAAATTTCAGAGTGTCAGATTTCTTCATGATAGCTCACCTGCAGTTGTTGTAGATTCTGCTCCTCTTCCATAGCAATAAAAACATATTGTAAAATTCCAACACTGTGACTGAGTTGGCCATATGAAAGATCATTGTTTTGATCTTCACCCATGCAAGCACTATGGTTAGCACACTCATTCTTCACACAGATGCTTCAGAAAGAAGCCTCTTGCAAGAACAAAGATTCATCTTGGATGGATCGCTTCTTAGCAATGGGTATCGACAACCAAGAATACATTTCATTCATACGCTAGAACATGTTCTAGAATATCGAAGAGTCTTGCAATTGAGATTTTTTCATCATCTCACCTTGAATCTGACAAGGGGGGAAATCATGGTCATATACAAGCTTGAAATCCAATTCAAGCGAGCCTGAGCCACAACTTGCCATATCAGATTCAGAGTTGTAGCAAAATACACAATAGTTGAAGCGATCCTAAGCCACAACCTATCGTACCAGATTCAAATTTGTAGCCAGAGACACATCAGTTCAAGCGAGCCTGAGCCGAAACCTGCCATTTCAGATTTAGAGTTATAGCCAGAGACACATATTCCCATGAGCATGCCTTTGGTTGGTGGTCAACCCTAAACCATCTATGTGAGGTTGAGCTTCTTCCTCTTCAAAAAATTGGGGACATTTCCTCTAGCAGAAGAATTCAGCTTCTTGCCAATTTTGGAAGATTTCCAGGAAATTCATTAAGCATTTAAGAGTTGGTGGTCATTCTTAAGCCACCGTAGGTTGTAGACCCCCCTCTTTACAGGTTGAAGGTCTCCCTCTTCAAGATATTAGGGTAAATTCCTCTAGCAGAAGACCTCAGCTTCTTTCCAGATTTGGAAGAGTTCCGGGAACTACACTAAGAATTCCAATGTTGAAGGTCATCCTTAAACCACCTCCTTATGCCAAATTTTTAGAGAACTCATTCAACCTAGTGCTTCCATGCATACTTTTCATATTTGTATTACATATCTCTTCTTGGACTCATACGTAACCCTTCGGATTAAGGGGGGGAATGTTGCACATCTAATCTGCTAAGAGTTAAGGTGTGGAAAATGAAGATTCAAAGGATTCCAAGAGACCCTGGAATATGTAATCTAAGGGTCACTCCATTGTATGATAAATATGTATCATTGTGAGTAATAGAGTATCTCACATTCATCTATCTTCTTATGTGCTTACAATGCTTGTGTTTGACACAATCCAATATGGTTTGAAACATTAATTAGATTCATATCAATTTTTGTGAATGTCAGCAAGGAAATATAATTTCAAAAATGTTGTAATAGATTTGAAAAAAATATTTTAATGTTATTTATCCAGGCAATATAGATATAATTTTCTCTGATAACTATATAGGATGCTCCCTTAAAACAATAAAATATACACACTATGAAGTAAAGGTTCTAAATGTTGAATGACGAACAATGATTTATATAGCGTGAAGTGATCCCAATTAGATTATTATATAATTTTTCATCCATCTTGACATTTATAGAGTGGGAAAAATGGAGGATTCAACTCACAAGACCAATAATATCAAGCTATTTGGAGAATATGGGGGTTCTAACATAGAGGTAGGATTGGAGGAGAGATCTAGGAATCATGAAGAACTAGAGAGGGAGTTGAAGAAAGAACATGAAAATAATCAACCCAATTCGAGTGTCATGAAATATGAAAAATCCATGTTCATGATGGATTCAGTGAAAGTCGACATCAAGTCATATCAAGGTGATATTGACACTTTGAAGTTAAATTATTGGTTGTAGTAGTTAAAAGTTTCTTTTAGTGTTCATCATATAGAGGAAGAATACACATTTTTATTTTATTGTCTAAAATTAGAGGACCATGCCCTAACCTAGAGGGAAAACCACATGAAAACCCTAAGGTTCCTCCAATGACAAAGTGGGAGGATTTCAAAACTCACAAAATCCTAGTTCTACCATATCGGGTATGTAGAGGACTAATGGATCTAACGACATTACTTTAGGCAGAGACAGGGAGAAAGTGTTGAGGAGTACACCATAAAATTTCGGAATATGGAAAAATTTTGGACATATCCCCAAAGAACCTAAACATACTCCTCAAGTATTAGTGGGTCTACACAACCATTTTCATAAGAAATTAATGTTCAAACAAATAATTGTGGATGAGGCTTGTGCACATGCACAATCCTTTGAGAACATAAATCAGAATAAAGGGAAATTAAGTGGACCAAAGCAAAAAGAGCATCAGGAAACTTCTAGGGAGGGGAACATAAGTTAAAATGGGAAAAAGAAAAAAGTATAGAAACCATAGTAGACTAGTGCGAAATCCTATAAATCATTGTAACATTGATATTAGTACAAAGGAGAAATGTTGGAAGTTGCATGGGGACCTCAATGTGAAAAATTGAAAGAAAGATGCTAAGAAGACAAATTGCATGGGCATATATTTCATAAATAAGGTATAAAGTAGCTCAAATGTGGATGAGAATATTTTTTGTACATCAGTGTAGAAGGGGATGAATTGAAGTAATCATTAGCAACAAGAAAAGAAGGAAATTAATAGAATATTCCATATAACGATACATATCAAGGAGACAAAGTTTGATGCTTTATTCAACTAATGATCATAGATAAATTTGTTGAATGCTGTTTTCATTTATGCCAACATCGGTCTTGAATTCTCTTAATATACGTCATTTATTACATTATTTGGAAACTCCAATAGACAAGAAGCCCTAGAAGGAAACCCTAGAATCCATGCACTTGTTGAATTTTTTGAGGAAAAATATGAGTGAATTTTCTCTAGACATGTTCATAAATTGATGCTCCTCATCATGCCGATTCTAATGGTATGTGGCATGCCATGAGGATCCTTATTCTTGAGGAGATATTCCCCATCAAATATTGAATCCTCCTTCTTATGGTCAAGGTCACCAAATGAGTTGATGTGACAACTCATCATTGGCAAGAATATTGAGACCAAGGAGGAATTTCGTTGAAGAATTAAGGTAAATAGTTTGAGGTCAAAACAAAAATTATTTAAGGGAAAAGTATTAAAAAATAAATTTGGTCCTAAAATCATGTGGGGTTTTTGGTTTCAAATTAAAAATTGAAATTGAAATTTTAAATTTCTTCTTCTATCCTTGATCATGTAAGCTCCATTAGAGATATCCTCTTCCATATCTATAAATATGTGGCTTTATCCATCCTTAATTTCATGGATTAACTTTCTATATTATGTATGAAATCTGCGACTTGGAGTAGTCATGCAATTATAAAGCAACAGGTCAATATTCTGAAGGAAGGTTCCATTTTTGGCTTAAGGCTTATACTTCTCAGGTTAGGATTTTATCTAGGTAGAATATGAAATCAAACAAAGGGAGATATGAGCTTACCATCAGAGGAATTTTTTTTTAACAAATTGATCTAATCCTTTCAGTCCTCTGGTAGGGATATCCCAAGCCAAATTGAGGCGGAATCATGGAGATCATACAGGCTTTTGAAGCTTGAACCCTCTATAATAGTGCATGTTGTTGTTATGATTTTGTTACTTAGCCCTTGATCTATGGATCATTAATATGGTCTTTCAATCTGTAAAAAAATACAACTACATTAGGGGAATTTTGAGGTCTAAAATGGGCCTCCTAAGAAAAATGTACAATCAAAATTCACTTTATGAGAACCAATCACATTTTAGGGGATGCCATCATCCCTAATGGTTGAGGTGGCATTTCTTGAGTTAAAGGTACTTACTTTTCACATTCTCAATGGTGGATAAAAACTCATGGTTAACCATGGTAGTGCTCTAAGTACTTTTAAAGTCAAAGTAAAGTACTCATAATAAATGTCAGTTCACACTTTTTGAATAAAAATATATTATTGTTATTTCATATTTCTTGAAAGAAGCAATTCATATCCCTATACATTTATTATATTATATTATTTTTATATAGTATATTAATTACATGTTATTATACAATTTAAATAATATAAATTTTAATTAATAGCATATAATGTAATTAAGAATTTATAAATTTATATTTATATTTTATTTTAAGTTATTTAAGTACAAAGGACAAATGCATTAGTTGTTCAATGATAACGATTTTTTCCTAAAAATCTCATTTTTATTTTAGTCACATCAATTCAATTTTTTAATTAATTTTATTTTGGTACAACTTTTGAATTGAAATTAACTATGGTTACATGGATTGTGGTGCAAAAAGAGAATTGCAAATTCATAAATATTATTTTATTGGTTTAACTATTATTTTATTATTTCCTTAGGAGGCCCATTTTAGACCTCAAAATTCCCCTAATGTTTATGAAACAAATATGAGGCATTATTTTCACACGTCTGAGGTTAAAAGTGTTAAGGAAATCAATCTGGAGTTTTGTGGAATGATCATTGTGTATGGGTCAAGATCTGGAAGAAAAATTGTGTGGAGTTAATGGAATATAGGAGTGTTACTACCAAAATTTGATTGTAAAGAGAAAATGTGCATTGGCATGATTGATAAAATATATACACCATTGTCTTAGATTGATATACTAAATGTAATGATTGTTGGAGATATCTTTGGTTCTAGTCACTGAAGGTTTCTTTTATGTGCATATTTTTTTAATCATGGAGGTTCATCCCTGTTCTGCAAACCGTATTGTAGTCACAGGAATATGTTGGAGATTTAGTTTTGTTATGCTTGCCAGATTTTTTGGTTAACTTGCTATGATTGGAATTTTAGATCGATAAACTAGACTTATTGGTTTACCACAATTTTGCATGTCTTGAGTTTCCATTTATGTGTTTAAATTCAAGCTTGTTTTAATCACAAGATATTTATTCCAGTTTATGCCCGCTTATGTCCATCATACATCTATCCTATGGAGTTTTTACTGGTTTGATTATAGAGATAGATCTTGTTTTATCTACTTTGGGATTGAAAAAGATTTATGTTTTTTGTGAGACACTCCTATGAGTGTTTCTACAAACAATAGTGGATGAATGATATCCATTGATGACCTTGTATATTTTTGATGGATATGAGTTGTATTTGTATCAGTAAATGTGCAGTTTTGATTGATCAAAAGTTCATGAAGTTGATGTATATGATGATGTTTTTCCTATGATATTTTATACTGGATTGAAGTGAGTGTACCCATGATTAATTTGAATTTGTTGTTTGTTCTGTAAATTTCAAGGTTGGTTGCTTGTTGCAGAAGTATTTATTTCAACACCTTGATGACAAAGGTATAGCAGACGTTAAGTGAATGCACAATCATAGGTTATTCTACATCAAGGTTTAATTATGTAATGTTGTTTTTTTCTTGATGAGAGCTATAGGATGTGTATGTGAGAGAGATTTCTTGGAAGGCTTGGCATTATCTAAGGACTTGTATTGAATAGATCTAATTATTGTTAGAATTTGACAAATGTTTCACTACATACAATGATTTATTCTGAGATTAATATGGTTTTGATGTTAATATTGGAAACGATGTTGTGAATAATTTTTTTGTTGCATCTAGGGTTTGATACAACAAGGAGAGTATGGTTTGGTATAGTGTCAGTGAGAACCATTGAGTGCATGTTTATTTCCACTAGATGTAGAGCTAGGGTTTGATGATATTACTACAAATTGATGTAGCTTGAGCAATGGTGTTATGGTTATAAACTTGACAGATTATATCTCTAGGGTTTTTCTTGTTGATGAGAAGAAAGGTTTGTGATGCAAATATATTTTTTCTTAAGATTGAATTTTGATGCAGGAAAATTGATGCTACCAGATTTAAGGATTTTTTTATTGATGAGATTGTTTGATGGATTATAGGATATAATGAACTTGATTCAGAAATAATATTTTCTTATTAAGCACAACTAGATCAAGACTGAAAATTGTGAAACATGGTCTTCTTGGTAACTAGGGTGGAAAGGTGGTGCAAGGCACGAGAGTGGAGTCTCCTTCAGGTTAGTGACTGAGAATAATTTAAGGTGGAAGGATGGTACTAGAGTAGGTTGGAGTATGTGTAGGGAATTAGAGCATCCTTTCAGTGGGATTTGTTAAATCCAAGCCGTTGGAGTATCCTTCTAGTTGGAGCTGCTAAATCAGGGTGTTGAAGTTGGTAAATTAGGGTGTTGGAGGGTCGTTTAGGTTGGAGCATCCTTCAGTTGATGTTGAGAATGTTGGAAGCTGGAGCTTCCTAATTGATGTAAAGTTTGAAGACCCATATTAAGAAGTGTTTGGTGGTTTTTCTCTCAGAAGAATTTTCATCTAAAAATTCTCTTATGTATTGTATTGTATGTTGTAATATTGAATACGATGTTGTTATTTATTTTTTGATTTAAAGCTAATGATAATTAATTCTTTGTGAAGTTAAAATTACTTGATTGAAGAGAAATTTTGATTCATCGCCCTCTCATTAATTTGAACCATTCAATTATCAGAGTAGTTTCCTTTAGTTGCATCCTAACAGCTGGAACGTAAACCTTAGAAGTGCATAGATGTGAAAGTTAAATAATTACACATCCAAATGACCAAAGAAAGTATCTGGTACTGCAATAGTCTCTAAATATGAAGAGAATGAAGTTGGTATACCAACTCTTGAGTTTGATGAAGCCAAATATGGAATATGGGAATCTAGAATGAATGAATTTAGAATCTATATGAGCTTTCAATCATCGCATTCACATTATGGAGATAATGTTGCAAGGAAAAAATAATGCTCAGAATTTTTTTCAAGGTCATGAGGACCTAACATAACTATCAACAAAATTTGAATTGACTCAACTTCTAAACAAGTACCTGAACCATGAGATGGTGAATCGTAAGAATTTATTGGCTTGATGAGATCAACAGATGTAAGTCAATAACCATCATCGTATATACAGGTGGGAAAATTATTAATGGGATGACATTTTTTAAAGTTATTATCTCGATCATATATGTCAGTTAACACATAACACCCTCCATTATTCCATCCGATGAGCTAATTTGAGAGTTTTTACAAAATTGAAATAGAGAATATTCCTCCTCCCATGTTGAGGATAAAAAATAATTGGTTCCTCCGTCAGGGCCCTATAATAATAGCGTAGCACCCATATTGTTATTTTCGTGCCCCATAGAACCCCCATATTGTAATTTTTGTTCCCCAAGGAATCTCACTATTATTATTGTTGATCCCTTACATTCTTACTATGATGTAGGCCCTAATTATATTTTGACCCTTAACTCCTATATATACCACGAATGCATTTTTATTTGAATCATCAAAGAATTGTTCATTAATGTGATGTAAAAGGAGTTTTCCCCCTTGAATAACCTTATTTTCAAGTATTTTATCTATATTTTCTTTTTTTATGTGATCTAGTTACATAACATTTGGTATCAGAGCTCTGGATCCTAGGGTTTTGCTCCTTCAAATATGTCATCTTGGAATTTTCGCTATAACTTTTTTTTTGCGAGGGTTCAAAAGATGAAATTATGACCACATGGATTCAAAATCTTGATTAACACCATGTAAAAATTTTAGATCTTGGTTCACTATATTTTCGAATATATGGTCCAAATAATTTAGTGTTTCTCCATGCTCCATAATTCAGTCAAAAACAAGTGTTACAAGAAAAATATTCATAACTTTATCATCATGGATTGGATTTAAATTTCTTAAAAGTAATTTAAAATGCAGGGAATATAGTTTTTCATGTACAATTTTCAATGTAGAAGGGTTGAAGAGTAACATGTAGCATCCCATACTATTTTTCTCTACTGAACCAATCCATAATCAGATCATCGTGGGATATTTGGAATAAATTTATCTTGAATAATTCGATATTGATATGACTTGTAGCATTGGAAATAAGACTCATAGGGATACCACACGACACAATTTCAAACCTTGGAGAGCCAGCATTACAGATATACAACAATTTCAAGATAAAGCTTCTAAAAGCAAGAAAATGGTATGTATTTTTTAAAACTTGCACAAATTTTGTTTGAAAAATAAGTTTTAAATGATTCAAAGGGAATAGTGAAGAAAATATATCATTATTTGGTCCCAAAATTCCTTGAAACAAAAAAAAATGGATAAACACAGTAAGCCAATAGAAATTTCTACTATCGTGCATGAAGAAGAGGAAGAAATGAAACATGATATATCAAAATTATGGGACTAAGTGCCAAAAATTTTGCTCTCACAAAGAGTAACCAAAAATGAACTTGACACTAAGATGGATTTTTTAAAGGCAAACATGGGGGTTTTTAAAGTATACATGGACATGATAAATGTCAAGTTGGAAGGGTTGACAAAGTTGTTGCAAGAATGAAGAGGAAAAAATAATATGAATTATGATTTTAGAGACTTAAAATTTGGTTTTAAGACCAACCACATTCCAAAGATCGATATGAGGAAGTTCCATGGAAAGGACCTGGTAATGTGGTTACTACAAATGGATCAGTTATTTGATCTACACGATGTGCAAAACACACAAATGATATGCATTACATCTTTATATTTGGAACCCAATCTGTTTGTATGGTATTGATGGCTTTGTTCTTGTACAACACTAGTCACTTAGACAATTTTTACGAAGGAATTGATAATACATTATGATGATACAAAGAGAAATGCCTTCTTTCTCCAATTGATAAATCTAAAAAAAAGGGTTTAGTAAGGAGCATATTGAGGACATCCAAAGATTTAATATCAAGGTAATTTATATTCCATAGGAGCATATGATTGAGGTCTTCATAAGGACTTTAAATGATAAAATAAAACATGAGATTCACCTTTGGGAACCTAAGTCATTGGAAAATGCATTTAGGGTGGAAAGAAAAGTTGAAAGGAAATTTATGGAAACAAGGAACTCTACCACTATCAAATATAAAAATTGAAGTGTTGTTTCTCCTATCCTCCCACAACCTACAAGTTTTACACCACAACAACTAGAGGAAAGAAGAAAAAAAATGGATTTTCTAAAGTTTTGATATAAAATACACTAAAGGAAATAATTGTGCTGAGAATAAGTTATTTTACATAGGTCATAAAGAGGAGGAAGAAAAGGAACAAGAAACGTCAAAAGAAGAAGATAAATTCCAGGAACCAACCCCACGGGTTTAAAAACAAGAAATGATCTGTCCATACCTTGTAATTCATTGGAAGGAATTACTACTCCTCAAACTCTCAAGATAGAAGGTTATATCAAGAATAAAAGGGTAATCTTGTTGATTGATTCAGAAAGTACTGATATTTTTATTCATTTTAAGATAGCTAAGGAGTTGAATTACTTTCTATATCCCACACCAGAGTGTCAAGTGATGGTTTCAAATGGAGGAACTATAAATTGATTAGGGAACTCCCATAATATTAATCTAACCATTGGGGAATATGTATTGAATAGTCCAATTATTTCCATTCCAATGGGTGGTGTTGATGTTTTATTATGAGTCCAATGGTTCCAGTCTTTAGGGACAATAAATTTCAATTTTCAAGAATTTTCTAGAAAGGAAAGTAAATCGAATAAAGGGGTATCATAGGGAAACTTGGGGAGATAATTATCTCTAATGTCATGAAAAATATTTTGAAGAAGGAACAACAAGGGGTATTTGTGAAATTATGCTCACTAGATGTTCAAAAATCTAAGTGATATATTTCTCTAGATCTCTAAAGAGTCCTTGTCAATCATTCCAAGGTATTTGAGACTCCCAATGGTCTCCTACCTATTCATGATCACAAACAAGGTATTCACTTGATTCCTAGGAGTGTTCCTCCAAATATTAGACCTTACAAGTATCCATATGCCTAGAAGAGTGAAATTAAGCATATTTCTACATAAATGATAGAGGTAGGTATAATTCAACCTGGCCAAAGTTCCTTCTCTTCTACAGTAGTACCGTTGCATAAGAAGGATGTATAATGACATATGTCTAGATTAAAGATAAATTTCCCATTCCTATCATTTATGAATTGTTGGATGAACTACATGGTGCAATTTACTTCACCAAGCTATACCTTCGCTCAGATATCATCAAATTAGAATGAAGAAATAAGATATTCTGAAAATAACATTTAGAACTCATGAAGTTAATTATGAAATTTTGGTCATTCCTTTTGGTATTACTAAATAACCTTCAACATTTCAAGGTTTGATGAATTCCATTTTCAAACCCTTCCTTAGAAAATTTGTGTTAGTAGTTTTTGATGATATACTAATCTACAACAAGTATCAAAAATATCATATTCAACATGTTAATAGGGTGCTCAAACTAATGGAGGAGAAATATTTCCATGTAAAAAACTCCAAATTTTTCTTTGGGGTATAGGAAGTTGGGTCATATTTTATCTTGTGAGGGTGTTAAAGTAGATCCCTAACAAAATTAAATCCATAAAGGAATGGAAAATCCCCACAAACTTAAGGAATTTTCAAGGATTTATCAGGTTGACAGGGTCTTATCGCAAGTTTTTTAAGAATTATGGGAAAATATTAGCACCTCTAACAACATTACTAAAGAAAGATTCACTTTTTTTGGATTCTAGAAGTAACTAAGGCCTTTGAACATATTAAAGAGGGAATGTGTCGAGCTCTAGTCTTAGCTACACCAGACTTCACAAAAACCTTTATTTTTGTTAGTGTTATAACACCATCCTCCAACATATACCCAAGTAACCGACCAACCATGGTAAATGTGTGATGAAGATTTAATATGATATAGTTCAACTCCCTATGTAACAGTTAAGGAAGTGGGGCTGATGAAACACAAAAAACCTCACCTTCTACACCTACAAAAAAACCCTCAGGAGCCATCCAAACCATCCAGGTGACCAGCCCCAAAGAAAAAATGGAATTTTCCTGCATTAAATCCACATTTGTTCCCTTGACATGGGCATGCATGTGACTAGGACCCTCCAGTCACTCCCAAAATAAGGAATGCATGCAACTGGGGAATTTTCTAGGTATTTCTGTGCCAATGACTCCATATTCTGTGCCACTTTTTCAGGGCCAGGACTTAGCCTACTGCCCATAACTGTATGAAACTTTCAAGAATGAAAAATAACATCAGAACAATGATGTGAATGTAAATACTTGAAAAATAACTTGACTGGACCCCCATTAGTCATGACATAAT
The DNA here is from genome assembly GCA_034641835.2 of Pinus albicaulis. Taxonomy (NCBI): domain Eukaryota; kingdom Viridiplantae; phylum Streptophyta; class Pinopsida; order Pinales; family Pinaceae; genus Pinus; species Pinus albicaulis. Next base: position 1,760,366,254 of record CM076578.1, read on the forward strand.
TTTTTTCAAACATGTCACAAATATGCATTCTACAAGTTTAAAAAATAAATTTGTGAATAGGGGTCTCACACTTATCTAGGAATCATTAAGAATAAATGATGCATCATCACAATAATTGCATTACCATCTATTAAGTCATACAGTCATTATAAATTTAGTGTCTAACCAAAACATGATGAGAGCCATACATTATCATTGTCATAAATCTCAGTCATAACTAGCATATAACTAATAGAAATATCAAGGATATAGCATCCAAATAAACCGCATTTAAACAAGTATATCTACCCATAGAATACCAAGTAGAGGAAGCTCTTAATAATGGATGCAAAGGCCAACTAAGTTTAGTACTTCCACATTCCACCCGACCATATATTGGCATAACCAAATCTCTCTTCATCCAATAACCCTCGTGCCATACTCCAAACATGAATATGGGATCTCATAAAACAAATCCATAAAAACCAAACCAAGTATTCTAGAGGCCAAACCACCTCAACCATCAACGAGTGACTCCACCTCAGGGTCAAACATTACTAACAATTAGCATATCAGTATCTACCCAATTTGTTGAGGGCTCTAGACTGTTTGTTCCAATGAAGGCTCTAGGACTAGTAACTCAACCCACTAATGTCGTCGGGCTCCAGAGCTTTTGTCCAACCAAGGTTCCAGTATTAGTAACTCAACCCACTAAGGGATCTAGAATTTTTTTTCTAACAAAGGCTCTAGGATTAATAACTCAATCCAATTTTTTATAGGGCTCCAGAGTGTTTTTTGAACCAATTATCTAGGAACTAATAACTCAACCCACAACCAAAGAAACATGAGAAACAACCAGAAAACAAAAAGGAAAACTACCACAACAACATGGCTATCCAGGAAATGGAAAGGCTAGGCAAACAACTGTCAATCTAGGCAATCCTCCATACCAGTGAAAAATCATAACCGAGAAACCACATTCATATTCCATGCATGCAAAAACTAATGAGGAAATCATACATGCAACTTAGTACTTGCAAGAAAAACCCGTTGTAGCTACTGATCTTGATGTCCTCTTGTGCTTTTTTACTCTCCTTTTTCCTTCTTTCTCCAAATCCCAAGTGCACTACACTCCTCCAATAGTGCTCCAATAAAACTCTATGTGTCCAAGAGTATGAGACACGAGAGAATAGAATGAGAGTTCCAAAACTGAACTGACAAAATTCTGTGAACTGATCCTCATAAGACATTTTATTAACTAGGCCTCTAATTTCTTCAATTTTCCATTATTTTCCTTCATTTTCCTCTTCACTTGCAACATGTGACCTTTCACCTCATTTGTCTCCTATTTTCCATTATTTTCATAAATAACTACCAATAAATGCCACTTTGCCTTTCCAAATCCTTTTCCATTCCCTTTGCAAATTTCCATAGCCATAATAAACCATATGAACACCCACACTAGGATTTTTTTATCCAACATTTAGCTTGGAATACATGTCCCATGACCATGGTTATTATTTTTCCTTTATTAACTTTTATTACATGGAACATTCACTCAAAAAAAACATTCGCTCAACCAGTGAATAAACAAGGATACATATCCCGCATTTTATCCACCATCTCCCATATAGATTCATCAGGCCCAAAGTGCTTCTGCTACACTTTAACATGCTCGATTGCTTGGTTCTAGAGCATGAACATATCTCTCTGCAAAATCCACTACGGTTCCATTTGGAATTCTCCTTCCGGCTCCACCTGCAATATAGGCTAGTCAGTTACATGATCAACATATTTGACATACTTCTTAAGGAATGACACATGGAAAGCATCATGTAATTTCACTGTCGAAGGTAGTGCAAGTCAATAGGCTACTAGTCCCATCCTTCCAATAATCTTGAAAAGTCCATAAAATTGAGGTGCTAGCATTGCACATGATCCAATCCTCAAGGATATTTTCTTGGGATTGATGTGAAAGTACACCTATTCCCCAACCTAAAACTCCTTAACCTATTCCGATCTGCATAAATTTATTCCTATCCTGTGATGCCTTTAGATTCTTCTTGATTACATGAATTTCTTGTTCCATCTTTGCCAAAATATTTGGTTCTATCAATAAATCATTAAATATATCACTCCAAATAACAGGATTATTACAACTCCACCCATACAAGTCATCAAATAGACTCATCCTTAGTGACTCTTGATACCCATTGTTGTAAGCTAACAATACCAGCGGAATATACTCTTACCACTTTTGTTGTTGATGCATCACATACATCCTCAACATGTCCTCCAATATCCTATTGAACCTCTATGTCTGTCCATCCTTTTTTGGATGATAGGTTGTACTGAAGGAATTTTTTTTACCTAAACCTACAAACAACTCCTTCCAAAACTTGAAATTGAACTTTGCATCCCTGTATGACACAATATTTTTTAGAACACCATGCAATATAACCACATCCATTAGGGGAATTTTGAGGTCTAAAATGGGCGTCCTAAGGAAATTATAAAATAATAGTGGAGATAATAAAGTAATATTTTATGACATCATCAAATTTTAGAGGGAAAAAAGAGAAAACTACTTTTTCAACTCGTATTTTCAACTTATCTCCCAAATTTTTTACTCAAATTTCGAGCGAGAGTACTCGTTGGATGCAAAATTTAATTCCTCATCCAAGGAGTACCCATGTTGTATACTTTCGATGGACACTGCTAGATGAAAAATGAGAAATACATGAAAAACATGATTGCAATCACGTTTTTTCATGTATTTCTTATTTTTCGCATAGCAAGGTCCATCGAAAGTATGAAACATGGGTACTCCATGGATGAGGAATTAAAATTTGCATCCAATGAGTACTCTCGCTTGAAATTTGAGTAAAAAATTTGGGAGATAAGTTGAAAATATGAGTTGAAAATGTAGTTTTATTATTTTATTATTTTTTTTATCTTTTTACCATTTTACTTAAAAAATGGTGAACCATCCCCCATGGTTGACATCATCATCTTGAATCCTATTGGTTCTTATAAATTTTATTTTGGTTGTACATTTTTCCTAGGAGGCCCATTTTAGACCTCAAATTCCCCTAATGTCCGATGAACACCTTTTCCACATCACTATTTGAATACGTAGTCTTCACTAGAATGAAGTGTGCTACCTTATTCAACCTGTCAATCACAACCATAATCGAATCATGTTGTATATATGTCCTCGACAAACCTGTGATTACGTCCATGGAAATGACCTCCCATTTCCACTCTGTAATTGAGATCATATTTAGTAACCCACTTGGATGCTTACACTCTACCTTTACCTATTGACAATTAAAGAGTCTCATCACAAACTCTGCCACTTCTTTCTTCAAGCTTGACCAATAGTATAGCTTCTTCACCATTGTCAATGTATTCTAATATCTTAGGTGACGTGAATATGATTTCACATGAAACTCTCTCAAGATAAGCTTCTTGAGCTCATTTTCATATGACATATATATCTATCCCCAAATATGATCAAGCCATATGTCATGAGACAACAGTCCACATCATGTGCACCTACACCTACACCTATACATGTACTTGTACCTTTACCTATACCTATACTCTTTTGTAACATGTACCTAAGATCCATGTACCTGTTATCCTACTGACTTGCATGTAAGATCCAGTATTGCAGATCTGTACCATAAGAACTCATAGTTGCTATGTGGTTTACCTGTATCCGCTCGCTAAGAGCATCTGCAACCTTGTTCTCTTTACCTTTAATGTACTTTATATCAAATAAGAAATCAATGATCGTGGCAAACCATCTAGATTTCATGGAATTGAGATTCATTTGATCAAATAGATACCTCAATCCACTATGATCGATCATCAATGAAATTCTCTTGCTAAGAAGATAATGCCTGCACATCTTCAATGCATGGATGATTGTTTCCAACTCAAGATCATGTGTGATATAATTCTTCTCGTGCTCATTCAGTTTTCATGACTCGTTACACGCTACCCGACCTTCCCGCATAATAACTCCACTAAGTCCTCTTTTGTGAGCATATGTGCATACCACAAATTCTTTGCCTGGATCACAATCTTTAGCACTAGAGCATGTGTCAAAATTGTTTCAATTTCTCAAAACTTGTTTCACATTCCTCTATCCATTCAACATTCTTACCTTTCCTTTTAAATGATGTGATAGTATATTCAATCTGTGAGAAGTTCCTAATGAACCTCCTATAGTAACCTACTAACCCCATAAAGCACCTTACCTCATCCACATTCCTATGAGTTTCCCACTCCATGATAGCCCTTATATTTTTTGGATCCACTACTATGCCCTCCTTGGAAACCACATGTCCCAAGTAATGTACCCCTATCTGAAAGAAATTACATTTGCTAAGCTTTGCATACAAATGTTGTTCTCTTAGCAATCTCAACAATGTTGCTAAATGTTCGACACACGCTTCCTCATTTTTAGAATATGCTAGTATATCATCAATGAATACAATAACAAACTTGTCTAAATAAGGAGGCAACACATTATTCAACAAGCACATAAAATTAGTTGGAACATTAGTCAAACCAAATGGAACTACAACAAACTCATAATGTGAATACCTTGTTCGGAAAGCTATCTTGTGAATGTAACCTTATTCAATGGGTACGTGATGATATCCTGATCTCAAATAAATCTTCGATAACATTGCTACTCCCTTCAACTGATCGAACAAATCATCAATCCTCAGAAATGCATACATGTTATTAATGATCACCTTGTTCAAATACCTGTAATGAATGCATACCCTTAGAGTACCATCCTTTTTCTTCATAAAACATACCGATGCACCCCAAGGTGATACATTTGGCCTAATGTATCCCTTGTCAAGGCGATACTCTTTCTCCATTATCATCCAAACAACCAATTTCTTTGTCATAAAAATCCTGTTTGGTTTTATTAAGATACAACCAATCCATACCAAAAATAATTTTATACGGACCCAACAACAATGAATTCCAATGCGCTGATGTAAACATACCATTCAACTTAAATGCACAAGCTCTTACTCAATGATGAACTCGCTTCTTTGTACTTGTATCCAACTGCACTAACCAAGAATCTGCATGAACTTCTTTATTAAAACAACACTTATCCACCAGGTTAGGATTAACATAACTATAATTAGATCCAAGATCAATCAAAATAGAAAAAAATTAATGAAAAATCTTATTGGCCATCTCGATAATAGACGTGTGGTAATATTCCTACATGTTATCCATTTTCGTATAAATCCAAGGAACACTTTGTCCAACTTCCCCATCGTTATGCACCTTGTGAGTAGTGTAAATATGAATTCTACCACCCCCATATTGTGTAAAAACTCTGTGACGATGATCTTTGCCACAAGTGCAAGACCATACGGGCTTCCTATCATCACCCTTGTTGTGCTCATGCCAAAATTCTTGTCCTATGTCAGATGCATTGAACTTCTTGTATGGATTTTCATTCTCTTTTTTACTTGTGTCATGAGGCCTTAATAGTTTCTTGTCCCATTTCCATTTATTCTTATTATTACCTTTTCGATCTAGTTAGTCTTAGATCTGTGCTTTGATTATTCACAAAAATTCTTTAGCTTCTGTATGGAATCCTCCAATGATCTAGGCTCATCAAACTCAATCCTATCCTTAAATGTGATCAGAAACCCACTGATGAATATTTATATCTTGGCCTTCTCCTCCTTGAGATAAGGCACATATCTCAACAACTCCAGAAATTTTCTAGTGTACTCCTCATCGGTCATAGATCCCATTTTTCGCTCATAGAAGTATTTTTCCTATCATCATAGTATCTCTTCGATAAGTACTTCTTCCTGAATTGTCCCTCGAATTCACTCCAAGTAAACTACTCCTCATAAATATCTCTGACATTCTTTACATCATCCCACCAGATATCTGCTTCACCTTTAAGACTGAATGTAGCTATTTTGGCCTTCATGTTTTCTGAATAATCATGTAACCTGAAGAATTTATTCATCCCAAGAAATCATGCTTCTACATCCTATGCTTTCTTCATTTCCCCATCAAATGTAGGTGGTTTTGCTTTATTGAACTCATCCGAAAAATATCCCCTAGCACTCCCCCTATAAGGGTGATAACGATGATGACCATGATACTTATCAGAACCAAAAATTGAATAGTACCTGTGTCCATCACCTCTCCTATCTGGTGTATCAAAGACCCTACCACTCCTGATTGTGTCATCTCTATATGACCTGTTCCCACTGTGATACCTCCTACCATATGCCCCATTAGTCCCATCCTCCTGTCCATAGTTGATATGAAGTGGCCCATGTCTCTACAATTCTTACAAAATATGAATAATTTTTTATTTACTTCTACTTGTTTCTCTTATGCCTGCATGATTTTTTCATTATCTAATTTGCAAATCCTTATTTCTTCCTTCAAATTCCTCATTGTGTTTGCTAATTTAGAATAGTTCACAACACCATGCTTCTCATTTGATTCATAGGGAGAATCTCTATAGTCTACCATCTTGCTAGTCATCTTTGATCTCTTCTTTTTACAAGGTATATTATGTTAGCTAAACCAAGTCATAAACAAACTAACATACTTTAGTATAGTTTGGGGGGGTGGGGGGGGTGTATCACCTAAAACACCGACCAGATTAGCAGAATACATATGTATATAAACATAATCATATTAACATATAAGTATAATTTTAGCCATTATCCAATTATTAATGCATGCCTATGCTAACCACATACCATAACTTCGACCATCATTCAACCAAGTTATGCATAACAACATATGAACATTGACACACATAACCAATGAATGACAAACATACAGTCACAAAAAGTACATTCAGCAATGACACCCCCAAATTTCACATGTTGACACCACTGCAATCAAGACCCACACCATGCATACATAACAAGCATATAGACCACCAACATAAGGACCTATATGCAACTAAAATCTACATACAACAACAAATTCATCCAAGGAGAACGGAGACCAGAAATTACCCAAGGAGAACGAAACCATGCTCTGTTACCACTTTGTAACACACTCTTCCCGTATCTTCCCATGTAACCGGCCAACCAGGGTAAACATGTGACAAAGAGTTGCTATGATATGGTTCAACTCATTATGTAACAGTTAAGGAAGTGGAACCGACAAAACACAATTAGCCTGGCATTCTATACCTACAAAAAAATCCTCAAGAAGCATCCAACCCATCTAGGTGACTAGCCCTTCAGAAAAACTAACATTTTCCAGCTCTTCCTTTGCCTTCTTTCTCCAAATCCCAAGTGCACCACACTCCTCCAAGAGTGCTCCAAGAAAACTCAAAGTTTCCAGGAGTATGAGAGAGAGAGAGAGAGAATAGAATGAGAGCTCCAAACCTGAACTTACAAAAGTATGTGAACTGGTCCTAAGAAGCCTTTTTATTAATGAGGCCTCTAATTTCTTCATTTTACTTCATTTTCCTCCTCATATGCAACCTGTGATATTTCACCTCCCTTTTCTCCTATTTTCCATTATTCTGATAAATAAATGCCACTTTACCTTTTCAAAGCCTTTTACATTTCCTTTTCCAATTTCCATAGCCATAATAAACCATATGAACACCCACAATAGGATGTGTTTTCCCAAAATTCAACTTGGAATACGTGTCCCATGACCATGGTTATTATTTATCCTTTATTAACTTTTATAAAATGGATTTTTCACCAGGGTTGTTACAAGTGTAAATTTTTTCTCCAAGTGAGTGAAAATCCCTTACTTAAATTATAGGTGACTTATAACCCTAACAAAAAAATATGGGCTTGTCTATGATTCAGATCCACAACAAAATGTTAAAAAAACCCTACAGTAAAAAACAATATGCAAATAGAAACATATAACAGAAGAAATAAAAGTGTAACAACCCAGTTGGATAAATATGAATAAGAAATTTTATTAATCAAAATGATACACGTGATGAGGAGAAATTATAGAAATGGGCCTACAAATGCTTGAACTCAATTAGGAGCTCAAATGCTATGAGATGAAAATGGGGACGATCAAAATGGTCATGGTGAAGAATGACGAGAAAACCCTCTATTTATAACAAAATATTGGAATAGATTGAGAATTAGAAAATAATAAAATATTATTGACAAAATCAAAATCTAGCCATTGTGGATATTTATTAAATGTTTTGAGAGGGAAAATATATTCAAAATGGTCAAATATTTTTATTTAGAAAGTGGTTGAATTAATTAAAAAATAAAAATAATTTATTAATCACTTTGTGAGAATTAAGAAAAATATGAATTTGAAATAATTATTAAAAAATGATTTAACAATTATCTCAAAAGGAATATATGAAATAATAAATAGATAATGATTTATTTAATTATTCCAAGGTGATTAAGTCAAAAGTGATAAGAAATAATTATAAAATAATTATTTAATAAATATTTCTAGATAATATTAAATAAACACTGATTTATTTAATTATTCTCATGAGATTTTTTGGATTTTAATGATAAATAATTTAGAAAAATGGTTTTCAAAATTATTTACTCTGGTGAAAGTGGGTTGTACCATGGTAAAATCAATACTACATGGTGTATTTCTATCTGTTAGGGTCCTATAATTATAGGGTTCATAATTTTTGAATTGACTATGATTAGTCTTGTAAATATGTACATACCTTGCTTTCTGCAAGTTGTTTTCCCATATTTGAAAAATAATAAAAAATGAAAAGAGGGTAAAAGTCCTAAAAGAAATATCAAAGGACTTGAAAAGAAAAGATAAAAAAGAATAGAAAATCAACCCCAAAAGAAAAAAGAGATAAGAATAAGATATGAAAGTGAGTAAGTCAAAATGACACTACTATTTATTTTTACTGCAAAAATAATGATTATGTGCAGATTGTACAAAATGCCATAATCCATGATCAGTTAAATAAATTAATCTTAACTTTTCATGCTTTGAATTTCATGTTTTAGATAGAAAATAAAGATATGTCAAATAGTTTAAACTTGACAAATTAGAAGATAGTTAGAGAATAAATGAGGAGATCGACAGTTTAATCTGAACCCTCGGATGAAATAAGGTTAGAGTTAGATAGTTTATGCTTTAAAAAGAAAAAATGGATTTAGGGTTGCAAGATTAAATGCACCCATGCAAATGAAGTAAAACATGTTAGAATAATGATGGGTAGGTAGATAGAAGTTTTGCAAGGCATGTAATAAAGCATCATCGGGCAAATTACTAATTTCCATTCCCCCACAATGATCTAGTATTCAAAACCTTCAGTTAAAGAGGCTCAGAGAATTTCTCTAACTTTTGTTGGGACCGGACCCAAGGCTTAATAACTAATTGGTTAAAAATATTGGATTCCCTTCATAAAAGCCCATTTCCTCTGCATATTCACACTCTTCCAAAAATATAATCCCTTTTCCTAAGTAAAACACCTTTTTTGCTTAGACAAAGTAAAATCCCCTCTTAAATTCTGTTTCATCCAAAAAACACTCAAAAACCCACAAAATATAGTTTATCCTAAGTATTATGTGTAAATATTAAAATGAGGTCATTGTTATGCTCAAATGCCTATTTTACACATTGCTTAGTTTATTTTATATTTTCATTCATTACATTTCATTTCAGATTAATTTTTAACATAAAGTATTAAATCCCTTTAAAAATGCCCCTTCCTGTATATATAATTAACTCATTTTATTTAAATATCCCAAAACCCACTTATTTAATTTTAACCTATGGTTCTATATTACCCACGTGCTAAATAAAACCCCACCCTTTCCCCATAGGTTAAAACATATCATATTATATAAACCCGCCCCCAATGGTTGTTAAACATATATAAATATGTCATTTACTATGCAAATAAATACATGCACCAATCAAAATAAAACATTAGTTTTATGTTTAAAACTATGTTTTAAATGCTAAACTAACTCCGCCACATAATAAGACTCGAGACCCATGCCCACATCTTCCGATCAACTCCTCATTCGATCCTAGTCGTTCGCACACATCCTCCTAGATCCGACGACCTAAGCACTATATCACATTTTAACTTGCGCGATCAAAAATCATTTCAACATTTGCGAAATGGGTAGTTTTGCGCCCTTATCTCTCCTCCGCGTGGCAACATTTCACTGGATCACATTCGATCCCACAAAACAGCTTACTGCCCATAACTCGCGCGATAACCACCAATGGTTTTTCTCCTACCAGCACCAAAACCACCCTTCCTCTCAGTTAAGTCGCATTCAATGCTTACCCTGTTTTGACCTAAAAACTCTATAAAGATTTTTATGCACGCAATTAAACACCTTTTTGTATTATCTGTGTGTTTTATTCATCTCCGACTGAAAAAACGAGCCCTGTACACCTGTTTTCAAGCCCAAGGAACCAGAAAATCCATTACAATTGTTGTCAAGACCATTGAAAATGTCCAACTTGCTTCCAAAAGACTTCTATAGACATCAAAAACCTGTCTGACGCTATTGAAACTGTTTTAAAGACCAAATACTTGTGAAAATAAGTATTCTTCATAGAAAAAAAACTGTTTATCATTTAAAGAAGATTTTTTCTGAGAAATTGAAACTTCTGAAGCCCATTTACCCACAGAAAGCTTGTATTTTCCTGGAAAATAACGAATTAACTATAATAACTCTGATAAACCCTTGTTTCGATACCGCAATTTGGTTTTTAAAGAAAAATTAAATATTTTTAGCCTTTGCAGACATTGAAAAAGACTCCTAATCTATCCTGAAACACTTTGCAAGTAACTCCAATCCTTTTGTGCCAAATTTGAACCATTTTCAGTCCAATATTATTTGAAAAAGGAATTGAGACCCCTGTTTATCATTTCTTGAACCTATAAGGAATCCGAAGAACAATTTGAAGCCAAAATTGAAGAGTTAAATCCAAGAAAAATCTAGTTTATGCCTATTTCTATTTGAAAAACCTCTATTAAAGTCAAAAACACTTCTGTAAACAATTCAGTCTTACATAAGTACAAAAAAAGTCAAAATACAGAGTTTCAAGTATCCAGAAGATCTAAAAATGTCAAAATCAAATCCAGCATTGTCTTCCAAAACCACAATTGTTGTAAATCCTCTACAACCTCCTATTGTAGACATTGAACATACACCCTTAGCAGATGTGGATTACAAAATAGCTAATCCAGTGATAGAATTTAATCTATTAGACCTCCACTGCTGGAGTCTTAAAAAGTCATTAGATCAAGGAGATGAAGTCCAGATTTTGGAGTCTAATGTACCCAAGTATGTAGTCCCACTCACTCATCAATGTCTAGAGGTCATCAAGCTATGTCAGACTTATTATTCTCCTGAAAAAAGAGCAATGGTTAATGCAAATAAAGAATTATTGTTCACAATTACCATTGAGTCAATAAACCTAATGTTACAGCTATACCAGATCCCAATGTTGTTCCTTTATCCATAGAAGTGCTCACTAAGATTTAGATTGGTCTGGAATTTCCTAAAAGGTTATAGATTTTCCAAAATTTCATGCCTGCCTATGTTGAAATTCCAAAACTAAACCCTCCTTATTCTACTTTAAAATTTCCTAAAGGGTCTAGGCATGTCATATCCATGTTGTGCTTCATCCTAGGGTATTTTACAGATGAGTCAATCCTAGGTTTTCTATCTACCTTTGTACCAAGAGAGCCTCCTTCTATCATTTACAATTGTGTTGAATACATAGCTGATAATATCCATGATCAGCTTGTCAAATTGCCAACTAAAGGAGGAATTAGGTGCCAAACCTCAACAGGCCCTAGAACTAATCAAGTTTCTCAATAGCAAGAACAAGAAAGAACTAGAGGAAATAGAAATTACTGACAGAACAGAGACAATCCTTGAAATAAGGAAAGTAATTTCAAAGAAGAATTTAATGAACCAGCTAGAAGAAAGATGTGAAAACATGAACATAGCCATAACCAAGTTTATGGTTAAATTTGAGATTTTGAGGCAAAGAGGTTTGTCAAACATCGTTATTATTAATGATAAACTCATTCCACAAGAAGACTACAACTAGAAAATTAGAGATCATGCAAAATAGTAGGTGGAAAAAACAGAAGGACAAGGAATTCCTATAGCAAAGGTTTTACATAGAATTTTTGAAGACTTGTTTTTTCTACAGCATGAGATAAAACACCTATTTGTTATAAAACCAACATTTTCTAGATATACTGAGGCAGATGAGAACTTTAGGAGGCTAAAAAAGTTTAAAATTCCTAATGAAGAATCTTGGGAATCACTCACTGATTTACTGTAAAAGTCAAATTGCAGTAAAAAGGGTAAAAACAGTTTGCTGATTTTACAGCAGTAAGGCAGTTAAACTGTGATTAAAGTGTATAAGTGATTAAAGAGTATCAGATAAAAGATAAGATTGGAAAACAAATCAAAAGATCTTATGCCAATGTTAAAGACAACAAAGCAGCCAGCTAAACCCAATCCACAACATCATTTTCTATTTTATTTGGATAAATAGGACAGCTTGCTAAGTTGTTAAGCAACTATCACTATTTTGTTGTAAAAGATATTTTATTTTCTTAGAAAAATCCTCTGATTATTCTAGGATATTTTGTAAACATTTTTGTATATATACTTCATCTTTTGAAGTATTAGTGTGGAATAAATTGTTGAATATTTCTACAGTCATTTTTTTTGTACCTGAAGGCTTTTTGTAGCAAGTTCAGGTAGCAGACTGGATCAAATCATCTAGCATCATATTTCAGGATTCATGTGATGAGCCATTGAAGTGAAGTACTTTCTACTGTCTTTTTTTATCTTCTTATGTTTTACATGCATCCGTATATGTGTTCTAAATTTGAATGATGAAATAGGAATATTATTACAAGATTTGTTAAAAGCAACATGTCTTTAACTAGTTATCATTTCTATGTTTTCTGCTGATTTCCAGAGTAGGGAAACCTTAATTGCTTCCTCTTTCGAATGACCTATGTCTACTCCTTCCTTATCCAGATCAAAGAATCCTTCATTGCTCTTTATCCAGATCAAACCACTTCACCACACAGCCTTCTAAGATCTTCAATGACTTGTCTATCTTTCCTTGAAAATATTTGACTTTTTGACCTCGATCTTAGTCCTGTCTGCTTGACATTTGACTCCTTAGCTGATAGCGGGTCATCCACAGTCCTGGTTTAGCTCAACTGTGCATTCGAATTTTCCTGCCCAATCGACTCACAATCTGGGCAACTCAACATGTTCTTGATATAAATCAACCATATCATATAACCCTCGGCAGGTGCATGTATTAAACCACGTTCCTACATCACATATTTCATATTGCGCCACCTTCACATATACAACCATTATACGCGACATAACACTTTTTCCTATTAAACCATATTAATTGACCCTCCCGGCTTTCGCACATATATTTCCAACCGTATACAATATACCACTCGGACTTTGGTTAAATATCAATCACCACTATATATTAAAGTCTGGCCCGCACCAACATACGACACATACCTCGGTTAACCATCAACCTGATCGGAGGGCTCGTGTTCCATCGCGCTGCAACATCTGATCAGACGGATATCGCACGGCCAAGATGCGCGAAAAATAACGCGCGATGGTGCGCAGTGGAGGCAGTTTTCTCCAATCGCTTGAGGCCACGTGGAAAATGGCTAATGGAATCGCTCCTGATTCTTAAATACCACTTACTCGACGAAAGGTGGTGCGATGAAAACCACCAGCTCAACTCTAAACCACGTTCATTGTTCCTCCGGTCACGGTTCCGCTTCTTCCTCGATGCGCCAGGTTCCGTTCAACTCACTTCCGTGTACAACATCGATTCGTGGTTCCAATACGCTCAACGATACTATTCAACTGTTATCATTATAATAAATCTCCATTGTAGTTAAATCTCATTCATAGCAATCGGACTCCGCCATCGATCATCCACTTAACAAACCAAGCTTGTTCCTTCACTCAGTCACTCATTCACAGAGAGCATGGTTCATTCATCTTTCGAATCACTCCTTGACTCGCAGTCTACGTTCATGGCTCTTAACACAGTTTTTTTATCGCTCAGATTTCTCTTTCCTTGCTTGTTGGACTCGACTCAATTACACAGAATCATTCCTCAAAAACTCATGTGTTCACACAGGATTTAATTCGACAAATGCACAATAATACTGAATCAATTCTTCATATTATTCGACCAAGAAGACATAAAATCACACATGGAACTTATAAAAAATTCTTTTATACGTATCCAAAGGTAACCATTGAAATTCGAAGACATTCAAACATGGTTTAATCCCATCCAGACACACTTAATTCAAAGACAGTTCCTCCATAAACAGACATATATATATATATATATATATATATATATATATATATATATATATATATATATACAGGTGATAAATCTCAAAAGCAAATTCTTACAAATTCATGACAGGCCAGATATTCAGTTTAGTGGCCATTATCCTCCTACTCTGTTGCTGAAGAGGTTCTCTCCCTCTACCTGAATCTCCCTCTCTCTATTTAGACTCTTCAGGGTTACATTTATACCACAAGGATGACCTGAATCAGTTCAGGTATCCAAACAGTTCAGCAACTCTTAGCATTCTCAATTCCTGAATTTAGACTCAATAACTTACTGATCCTAATTGACTCTTCGTATTCCTATCCTAACCAATTCTCATGTTCTCAAAATAGCTTTAGAACAATTACAATTCCCTACCAAAATATTCAAAATACTAATATTTACAAGAAATTCAAAGAACATGGGACCTCCTATGTCTATTTATGTACAAAGTAACTTTTGAGCCTAATGCCCCTGCATCAGAGTCCCAAGCTTCAAATTTTTCATGGTCTCTTGATCATGTGCTCTTCGTCTCTGCCTCTAGGATCCCATACTTGGTTTTGCTGTTGTCCATCAGCTGCATTATTCTTCAACTGATCTTCTCCAGGCTTCTAGACTTTTTTCTGTAAGTCACCTCCAGCTATACTTTCATTATCTACTTTTGTTTTCCCTGTACAAAAATCCTTTTGTTTCCTTGCTGTTGTCTGTTGCTTCAGAGACACTCTTACCATCAGTCTTATGATGTATTCAATCTCCATATCCAGCTTATCCTCTACCTAGAAATCATCTTGCCCTTTGCTGCTGCTTTCAATCTCTGTCGCTGCCAATATTGCTTCTCTTGCAGTCTCACATGCTATTAACATGTTTACTACTTCTGCAGGTGTCATCCTCCATGTTGCATCTGCTTCCACCATGGGTGTTGCTGCTACCAATGTTGCCTCCACCCTAACATCCTGAATATCCTTTAGGATATCTCCCTCTGCAACATTCTTCATTTGTTCGCCATCTGCAAATTCATTCTCAGAAAACAATTCACCATTTAAATTCCTACCAGTAGTGACATACTCCTCCAGTATACTAGTAAACAAAATTTGATTCTGCAAGCTAGTATCTACTCCTCTCTTCTTCACAGCTTCAGGCATCCTTGCTCTAGGGTCTGCAATCCCTTACTCTTCTTCAAATTCTCCCAGCAAACAACTCAGCCAATTCTCCTGTGTTTTTTTTACATCTTCAACATGCTAGAAGTTAGACTCAGCATTTTCTTCTTCTTTGTGGGCAATCTTCAGCAATTGCCTCTCATCCTCCTGATGGATTCTGGAAATCCAATCAATTTCTCTAGCCATTTTATCTTCATCTTATGTCAGCATGGAATGTTGATTCTTCCTCACTTCAACAGCTTCCAAAAAAATTTCTTTAGGCTGGCTTTGGCCTACCCAACTAGCCAACTCTTTTCTGTCAATGACATTGATAATTCCCTGTATATGAGACATGGTTGTCTCATCCTCCTTCAGCAACAGTTTTTATTCTCTCAAGACAATTTCAAAAGATGAATTGTCTTCTGCATCACCTTTACATATAAACAAACTATCAGTGTTAAAACAATGAGACCCAATGATCTCAATTGTTGACCTGGTCACCAATTCTTCTTCCGGCATTTCTGAGTCTATTTCAAGGCTCGGAAATTCTTCATCATCTTTCTCTGCACATGGATCATAAGCAGTAAAGTTCCAATGCTTCAATGTCTCCTTTTCCTCTAACAACACATCAGTATGTTGTGTAGAACTCCTTTCCAAACCTTCTGTCAGCACCTCAACATGTTGATCTGCATCCTTCATGAGACTATCAGCTAGTCTCACTTTTCTTCCATCATCTGCTCCATGAACTCCATCCATGAAGATCTTCCTACCTTGCTTTCCCAGTAACTCATCCAGTGCATATGTCCTCTACTCCTCCAATTATCTTCTTTGAGAATCCAACCACCTATATAACTCAACAACTTCCATAGGAGTAGATTTCGGGAGCCTTACACAACCTTTTATGCCTCTGCTTATTCCTGACCAATCCTATGTTGTCCCTTCTCTTTCTGCTCCAACATTCTGCTGGATATCTTCATTTGAACCTTCTGCCTTCATCTCTCCCTGAGATCTCACTATCTCAGCATTGATCTGAACAGACTTCAGATTCAATGTCTTCTTTTCACCAACTAACTCTGAAGCTTGTTCATCTTCCTCTGTGTACCTGCAAACACACACAACTTTTTAGTGTTCAAATCACAAGACCTTTCAGTCTTGCCTGCTTCCTCAAGCACTTCTTCTTGAACAGGTCTGCACATGGGATCTTCAATTTCCATCCTTGCCTCAAGAACTATGGGTTCTTCTTCCTCTGTGGAGTCTATCATCACTTCACATTTGTTAGACTCAAGAACACAAGCCCTCACATCATCTGGACTTGTCCAATAACTCAGGAATTCCTCAATGATTTCTTCCTCAGCAAGAAAAGATTATTGCTGCCTCAAGTCTTCACTATGTCTCACAAGATCTCCTGCAGGTCTCCAATCTTCACCTGTTCTCTGTTCTGCTTCACAAGCAGAAATTTCTTCCCTCAACTCAGCTGCTCTGAGTTCTTCTCTCAACAAGGCAATCTTCTTTTGCCTCAACATCAGCTGTAATGGTTGCCATTTCAAATTCTTCCTCATGAGCCAACCAACTCTCCGGCCCTATTCTATCCTCAATTTCAATCTATTGAACTCTTCCCTGATCAGCTAATTCTTTCTGCCATTCTTCATCTGTGAGTCTCTTCCTTACTCCATTTTCTTTGGCATCTTCACTCACTCTTCTGTTGTGGCTTCTCCCAGAACCTCTACAATCTCTGCAGTCTCTGATATGGCTCTCAGTAGCCATTTTCTTCTCTACGAGTTCTTCACTCACAAACTGCACTAAGCCTCTGCAACAGGAAGCTCTCTTGCTGCAACTTACCTCACCAAGCTTCTCTCCTGAGCTCCGGATTTTGGCAAGTACTGGTCCCCTCTCTCTGGAACCTTCTAGGCTTCACTCTGCAAATTTCTCAAGAACACCTCTTTTCTTCTATCATCCAACCTCTGTTGGGAATCTTCCAGGTTCTGCCACACTTTTCTTCTTCATTTAGAGTCCCTTGTTTGACTCTTCTACCATTGTTCTCAAAGCTTGTGATCTTCTTCTGCTGAGATGTCTTCAATTATCTGCACTCTGACTTATGCAAACAATCCTTCAACCAGAGTTAAACACTGCTCATTTCTCTTGAGAACACCGCAATTGTCCTCTTTATCCAGCCTCTAGCTGAATACCAGGCTCACTACCTTCACTATCAAACTCTGTCTTCAATTTTCAGCAACCATAATTCTGCAACTACAATTTCAAATCATATTAAAGTTAAATACCTGCAAGATCATGATCCTGTCATCCACTCATCCTACAAATCCCGTTCACTATGATTCTGTGTACTTTGCTGTGTGATCTTCCTTCTTCAAATCTGTAATCTTCAAAACTCTTGTCCTCCAATTGGACTTTGTAATTCTACAATCACCTTTTGTAGGCTGCAATCTCATCAGTTTCCACAAGTCTGGTTTCTTTGTATTCACCAAACTTGGAATTTTCAAAAAGAGCTATTCCTGCAGCTCCGATACCACTTGATAGCGGGTCATCCACAGTCCTGGTTTAGCTCAACTGTGCATTCGAATTTTTCTGCCCATTCGACTCACAATCTAGGCAACTCAACATGTTCTTGATATAAATCAACCATATCATATAACCCTCGGTAGGTGCATGTATTAAACCACATTCCTACATCAAATATTTCATATTGCGCCACCTTCGCATATACAGCCATTATATGCGAGATAACACTTTGGCCTATTAAAACCATATTAATTGACCCTCCCAGCTTCCGCGCATATATTTCCAACTGTATACAATATACCACTCGAACTTTGGTTAAATATCAATCACCACTATATATTAAATTCTGGCCCGCACCAACATACAACACATACCTCGGTTAACCATTGACCCGATCGGAGGGCTCGTGTTCCATCGCGCCACAACATCTGATCGAACAGATATCGCAGGTCCAAGATGCGCGAACAATAACGCGCGATGGCGCGCAGTGGAGGCGGTTTTCCCCGACCGCTTGAGGCCACGTGGAAGACGGCTAATGGAATCGCTCTTGATTCTTAAATACCGCTTGCCAATGAAAGGTGGTGCGATGAAAACCACCGGTTCAACTCTAAACCACGTTCACTGTTCCTCCGGTCACAATTCTGCTTCTTCCTCGACGCACTAGGTTCCGTTCAACTCACTTCCATGTACAACATCGATTCGTGATTCCAATATGCTCAACGATACTATTCAACTGTTATCATTATAATAAATCTCCATTGTAGTTAAATCTCATTCATAGCAATCGGACTCCACCGTCGATCATCCACTTAAAAAACCAAGCTTGTTCCTTCACTCTGTCACTCATTCATAGAGATCATGGTTCATTCGTCTTCTGAATCACTCCTTGACTTGCAATCTACGGTCATGGCTCTTAACACGGTTTTTTTATCACTCAGATTTCCCTATCCTTGCTTGTTGGACTTGGCTCAATTACACAGAATCATTCCTCAAAAACTCATGTGTTCACACAGGATTTAATTCCACAAATGCACAATAATACTGAATCAATTCTTCATATGATTTGACCAAGAAGACATAAAATCACACATGGAACTTATAAACAATTATTTTATACGTATCCAAAGGTAACCATTGAAATTCGAAGACATTCAAACACGGTTTAATCTCATCCAGACACACTTAATTCAAAGAAATTTCCTCCATAAACAGATATATATATATATATATATATATATATATATATATATATATATATATATATATATATATATATACAGGCGATAAATCTCAAAAGAAAATTCTTACAAATTCATGACAGGCCAGATATTCAGTTTAGTGGCCATTATCCTCCTACTCTGTTGCTAAAAATGTTCTGTCCCTCTCCCTGACTCTCCCTCTCTCTATTTAGACTCTTCAGGGTTACATTTATACCACAAGGATTACCTGAATCGGTTCAGGTCTACAAACAGTTCAGCAACTCTTAGCATTCTCAATTCCTGAATTTAGACTCAATAACTGACTAATCCTAATTGAATCTTCATATTCCTATCCTAACCAATTCTCATGTTCTCAAAATAGCTTGATAACAATTACAATTCCCTACCAAAATATTCAAAATACTAATATTTACAAGAAATTCAAAGAACATGGGACCCCCTATGTCTATTTATGTACAAAGTAAATTTTGAGCCTAATGCCCCTGCATCATTAGCCCAATGGACAAACATATCTCTCACTATCCATATCATTAAGTGATTTTTTCTCACTAAACAAAACTAAACCAAAATCAATTTGCACATCATAACTAGCCTAATATCATATAATTAAAAAAAAAAAAAATCTTATAGAGAGAGCCCTCTCTGAACCCTAAGAAGGCTAGATATTAGAGTTTAAAAGTTGGCATGTGGTTACCTCTAATGTTCTTGGAATTTAAATCGAAAATCTCACAACTTAAGAATTATTGGAGTGATAACATACTGCGACCATACTGGGGAACTAACCAATCCTCTGTCTTAAAATAGATCTTTAAGGAAATCTTTTTTTATCATCATTTTTCCTTTAAGACTGTTTTAAAGTTGTGAGCATTAAAAACTCTAATTTTGGCTTCTAGAAAAATCTACTATACGAGGTCAAACCCAAATCCTAAACCTACTGTTATAGTAGACAATCTGGACAGAATTGGAAAAAAGAATAAACAAGTGGAAGATGTAAATGCTAAAGCTTCCTTAGTTAGAGAAAATTCATTACCAAAAGAGTTAGTAAGTATACAAGACATAAAGTTTGACTTGAATTTTGAACATTATTTATTCAGAAGTAAATCAAAAAGTGACTTTAAGTAGTGCTGTTATAGACCCTGTCTTTATTTCATTTCTTGAAACAAAGCAGAAAAATGTTTCAGTAGATTCTGAATCAAAGATATTTAAAGCTCATGATAAACTTGAAGAAATAAATGCTACTATTCTTAAGGAAATAAATGAAGCTATTGAATTAGCCGAATCATTAGCATATACATCTAAGTCTTCTATTTCTCATTTACATACCACTACATCATCTATAATTTCCAATACCATCCAATCTATAGATCCATTTATCCCTAGATAGCCCTTCCAACCTAGAATACTATTTCCATATTCCCCCACCTCAACATTATCCACTAGTTTATATTCTGCAATTTCAAACACGTCATTCTCATTTCTGAGTAGTTCTTCATATATTCCAGTTTCATTTTATAGCACCCCAACTTCATCCTTTAGTTCATCGACCACTTTTTCTAGCACACCATCTTATATTCCAGTTTCATCAGCCTTTTCTTTAACTACATTGGCCAGTACTTCCAGTTCTACCCCAAGGACTTCCAATCTACCTCCTAGCCAAGCTAAAATTCAAGCTATGGCTGCTAGGTATGCTCCCCTAGTCCTTCTAGCTCAGCTACATGATATGCCTCAAGATTACCAGAGTAAAATACCTCAATTTGATGCTACCACATATTATACTGCCCAAAAACACATTAATAAGATGCTAGATTATTTTTAGCTTCATGAAATAGATGATTCTGATGTACAAATGAGACTCTTTGCTCAAACATTAACAGGGGAAGTTAAAAAATGGTTTAAAGGTCTTAATCCCAGTAGTATAGCTGATTTAGCAGTATTTCATAGATTATTTTTGAATAAATGGTAAAAGAAGAAAAATCCACTCCAAATATTATCTGAATTTGATGCAATGAAAAGAGCTCCTAATGAAATAGTCCAAGACTACTGCACTAGATATAACAATGTTTATAATTTAATCCCAACCAATCTCAAACCCACTTCTGATTCTATCCTACTCAAATTCCCTAATGGATTTGATACATATATGGCCTATCAGCTGAGGGAAAGAAATGTTGAAACATTAGAAAGAATGAAAACAGATGTTGTTAGTGTAGAAGTAAATATTTTGGCTAGAAAAGCTAGATTAAGGAATGAGAGGAGAGTAACCATAAAGGAAGAAACATCTATTTCAGATGGAAAATTAGATCAACTAGCTAAGACTTTAGAGATAATGATGGATATATTAGACAATATAGAAGGAAGACCTCAATGGGATAATCAACAAAAAATTAGGAATCCCAACTTCAGGAAAAACACAAATTCAGGAAAATCCAAAGAATCAGCCCCTAATCAGACAATAAGACCCCCATTTCAAGAGAACTATGCTGAAAGTTCTCAACACAATGTTGATGATGAAGACACCATAAATATAATGGGTATAAATGATGATAAAACTATCTTTCTCACTCAGGAAGACCAAGATTTATTTGAAATGCAACAACTTCAATTAGATTCACGTGAATCATTTGACTATAAAAAAGGTTCTGATTTTGCCATAAACAAAGTACATAAGCAATATAAACTTAGAAGTAAGAAAAAAACTGAACCTTCTACTAAGAAAACTGCACAAATAGAAAATAAGAAAACAGTAGAAGCCCCTACTACAAAAGTTCTGCAAACTCTCCCTAGGGAAAATAAGCAAAAATCTAACTCATCTCAAAAAATTTCCAGCCCCAAGATTTCACACAGTCCCAAGATTGTTGATATAACAGATGAGGTTGTCCCAACATCAATAGATTCACAAAAATCCGCTGCTGTAAAAACACCTAATTCTACTAAAACAACAAACTTAGAATCCAAAACATCCACTGCTGATCCAAAATGAGTAGATCCAAAAGTTTCCACTGCAAAAATAGCTTCTGATAATTCAAAATCTGAAAAAACATCTACTGCTTCTCAAACCATTCCTGAAAAGAAAACTAGGAGCAGTAAGACACAAGAAACTCAAACAGAAAATGAAAAGATAACTGTAGAAAAACAAGACAAACCTACTCAAACTCCAGTTACTAAAGATGAGTTAATTCAACTTAGTAAATTACAAACTTCATTCAATATAAAAACTGAAATTGCAAAATTAAAAATACCAATTTCTTTGACAGAATTGGTAAAACATGATTTTTATAAAACAACTATCATTGAAACCTTAAACATGAATGATGGAGAAGACTGAGTAAACTTAAATGATGATCAACCAGAGTTAATTTTTGGTCTTGATGTTAATGGAAAACTCCAACATGGAGTAGTTCGACCATTTTACATTAGCCTAACTGTTCATGACCAAATATTACACAATTCAATGTTAGATTCAGGGGCTTCACACAATCTAATGCCCAAAGCAATAATGGAAACCTTGAACTTAGACATCACAATGCCTTACAAAGATATATTTTCATTTGATTCAAGAAAAGTGAAATGCCTACGTTTGATTAAAGATTTGTGTGTCACATTGGCTCAATATCTTGGTAAAAGTATACTCATGGATATTTTAGTAGCTGATATCCCACCCAAATATGGAATGTTATTATCTCGCTCATGGGGAGCAAAATTACAGGGATATCTACAATTGGACATGACATATGCTACCATATCAGTTTTTGGCCAACCAAAGAAACTCTATAGGGAAACATTGATGAAATATATGGTGAGTAGTGCAGCAAGATCAATAAATTACCCAATTTACACTACACCTACTGACTTAGATTCATTCATCTTTTATAACTCTGAAACTGATAATGAAATCAAAATTGAACTAAAAGTCAAAAAGAAAATACCAGACAATGAAAATATCTTTCATGAATCTTTATGGCACCTAGATTTTGATGGTTCAATCAATAAACTAGGAGCATGAGTAGGATTTTGGATAACTAATATGTAAAATAATCATGTAGAAGGCCATGCTTTCAGACTGAGTTTTAAATGCACCAACAATATGGTTGAGTATGAAGCCCTCATTTTAGGACTCTAGGTTATCAGAAACTTAGGAGGTAAAAGAATATCAATAATGGGAGATTCAGAGTTGATTATAAAACAGATAAATGGAGAATATTCTTTTTATAATCCTAGATTAGGCTAATATAGAGAAACTATATTAGATTTGATAGATGAACTGTTGGAATGTGATTTTTTTGCAATACCAAGAAAGAAAAACATACAAACACACTCCTTAGAAACTTTTGCTAGTACTTGTAATTTTCCCTTTCAGCCCAATCATAAGTATACTGCAGAAGTAAAACATAGACCAATAATTCTAGATAACCTCAAATATTGGCAGATTTTCTCACAAGATCAACAGATTTACCATTTTATGAATAATGAAGGTGAATTTTAGAACTGTAAAATAGACACAAACTGTACATTAGATCATGATTTAGATAGTGAAATTGATTTGAATAACATAGATGTAAATAAAGTAAAGTTTGCTAGACCCACTAAATTTAGTCAATCAGATATAGATAACTTAGAGAAAGTAGAAATTGATGAGATAATTGATGATGAATCTGATATGTTAAATCTCAAAGATAATTTCTTACCAAAAGGCTTAACTGCTTTAGAAGATTTATTTTACTCAAATGATGTTGCTAGAAAACGCAAAATGGAGCCACTTAGATCTGATATTGAGGAACGTAACATAGGCACAGAGTTAAAACCCAAGATGATCAAACTTTCCAAAGCCTTACCTCAGCAAGCCAAAATAAAAATATATTTATCTTTTCAAGGAATTTCAAGATGTTTTTGCTTGGAGTTCTGAGGACCTAAAATCCTATGACACCAATATAATACAACATAAAATCCCTAAAAAGAATACCAAAAGCCTTTTAAACAAAATTTAAGAAGGATCAACCCTGTTTTGATGCCTTTGATTGAAAAAGAGGTAAAAAGAATGTATGATGCACAGATAATTGCATCAACTAGATATTCTGATTGGGTTTCTAATCTAGTTCCAACGAGAAAAAAGACAGGAGAAATTAGATTATGTGTTGATTTTAGGAATATAAACAAAGTATCCTTAAAAGATAATTATCCTTTACCAAAAATGGGTCACATTTTAAAAAGGGTAGTTGGTTCTTCTAGGATTTCACTTTTAGATGGATTTTTATGATACAACCAAATTTTAGTTCAACCAGAGGATCAAGCCAAAACAACATTTACTACTCCTTGGGGCACTTTTATGTATGTAAAAATTCCTTTTATTTTAATGAATGTAGGGGCTACCTTTCAAAGAGCTATGTATATAGCCTTTGCAAAGGGAATTCATGAATTCTTAGTGATTTACTTAGATGACATTACTATGTTTTCTAAGACTGATTATGAACACTTGGATCATCTTAGACAAGTCTTTGTTAAATACAGAAAGTTTGGCATCTCATTAAACCCTAAGAAAACTTTATTTGGATTAGAATAAGGTAAGTTAATAGGACACATAATATCTAAGGAAGGAATTAGAATAGATCCTGCCAGAATAGAAGCAATTCTTAACATTAGTCCTCCTAGGAACATCAAAGAGTTACAAGCTTTTCTAGGTAAAATTAACTTTTTAAGAAGATTCATGTCCAATTTAGCTGAAATAATCAAAGAGATTAACAACATTATTAAAAAGGACTCAATACTTAAATGGACTATTGAAGCTAAGCAATCTTTTGAGTCAATTAAACAAGCTTTAACCAAAACTCTAGTCCTTATAAGTCCTAACTTTAAAAAGGGTTTCATCATTTTTTCATTTGCTTCAGAACACACCATTGTTATAGTTTTACTGCAGAAAAATGACCAGGGCTATGAGCAGCCCATAGCTTTATTTAGAAAAACACTTAGAGATGCCACTTTGAAGTACAATATCATGGAGAAACAAGCCCTAGCTTTGGTAAAGGCCATTAAATATTTTAGAGTGTACATTCTTTATTCTCACATCATTGCCTATGTTCCAAATGCAGTATTAAAATACATTCTAACTCGGGATGGTCCTGATGGTAGAAGAGGAAAGTGGATTGCCACAATTTTGGAATATGACATAGAGATAAAACCCACTAAACTTATAAAAGGTTAAGGTTTAGCCAAACTCGTGGCTGAATCAAATTGTCATGCCCTAGACATAAATTTTATTGCCTAGGTAGATGATCAGGAAGAGATGGCGACTCCAGAGATCAGTGAAGCCTTTTTAGATTCACCATGGTATGCAGATATCATATTTGTATTACTAAACTTACAAGCTCCTCTTGGATTATCAAGAACAAAAGCTAGATTCTTAAAGCTTAAGGAAGTAAGATTTTGTATACTAGACAATGTTCATTTTTGGAAGGATCATAGTGGAATTTTACTTAATTGTTTGCTAAAAGAAGAAGCTGACAAAATTTTAGAATAATTTCATGCAAGTGACTATGGAGGACATCTCTACTGGAAGACTACTACAGACAAAATCCTGAGAGCTAGCTTTTACTGGCCTACTTTGTTTACATATGTAAAAAGGTATGTGACCTCCTGTCACAAATGTCTAATATTTGAGGGAAAGAAAAAGCTCTTACCATTGCCCTTAAAATCTATCTCAATAGAAATTCCATTTCAACAATGGGGACTTGACTTCATTAGTGACATTCACCCTCCATCATCAGCCCAACACAAGTGGATTCTGACAGCCACTGATTATTTTACCAAGTGGATTGAATTCATACCCTCTAGGAAAGAAACTGACACTGTCATTATCTCATTTTTAGAAAGCAACATACTTTCAAGATTTGGATGTCCCCAAAATATTATTACTGACAATGCAGCTGCATTCAAATCTAAAAAAATGATTTACTTTTTCCATAAATACCATATTACCCTAGGCCATTCTACTGCATATTACCCTCAAGGTAATGGCCTAGCTGAATCTTCCAATAAGAGCCTTATAAACATCATCAAGAAGTTACTAGAAGATAACAAAGAGACTTGGAACAAGAATTTAGTCAATGCCTTATGGGAAGATAGACTTACCACCAAAAAATATATTGGTACATCCCCTTACCATCTTGTTTATGGAATGGATGTTGTTTTTCCATCCTCCTTAGGAGTACCAGTAATGAAGATTACCCAAGAATTACAAGTTGAGACAAATGACATACAAATAAGGATTAATCAAACCATTCACTTGAAACAAACAAGAGAAGAGGTTTATCTTAAGTCTCAAGTTATCTGGGATAAGATAAACAAAATTTTCGATAAAAATAGTAAAGAAGATGATTTCTACATTGGAGACAAAGTATTAAAATGAAATTCAAGAAGAGAAGAGAAAGGTAAACATGGAAAATTTCATTTTCTATGGAAATGACCTTATGTTATTTATGGTTACAGAGGTAACAATGCTTTCTTTCTGAAAGAAATGGATGGATCAGATCTGCTAGGTGGACCAGTCAATGGCAGAATGTTGAAGTTCTACTACTTCTCAGAGATAAAAAATAGTTAATTTTATTTACTTTGTCCATTGTACATAAACATTGAAGATTTTAGATTGGATTGGATGTTTTCCTAACAGAGTTGAAGCTTGGAGAGAAGGCCTAATATTTGAGAGGTAAAATATCATAAGTATGAAATAATTGCAGAGATCAGAAGACACTTACAAGGTCAACTCAGTCAAAATTCAAAGGCTACTAGTCTTAAAGTTCTTGACATTTCACAAGGAAATGCCATCCCCATGTGGAGTCACTGTTAGGGTCCTATAATAATAGGGTTCATAATTTTTGAATTGACTATGATTAGTCTTGTAAATATGTACATACCTTGCTTTCTGCAAGTTGTTTTCCCATATTTGAAAAATAATAAAAAATTAAAAGAGGGTAAAAGTCCTAAAAGAAAGATCAAAGGACTTGAAAATAAAAGATCAAAAAGAATAAAAAATGGACCTAAAACGAAAAAAGAGATAAGAATAAGATATGAAATTGAGAAAGTCAAAATTCCACTACTATTTACTTTTACTACAAAAATAATGATTATGTGCAGATTGTACAAAATGTCATAATCCATGATCAGTTAAATAGTTTAATCTTAACTTTTCATGCTTTGAATTTCATGTTTTAGATAGAGAATAAAGATGTGTCAAACATTTTAAACTTGATAAATCAGAAGATAGTTAGAGAATAAATGAGGAGTTCAACAGTTTAATCTGAGCCCTCGGATGAAAGAAGGTTAGAATTAGATAGTTTATGCTTTAAGAAGAAAAATAGATTTAGGGTTGCAAGCTTAAATGCACCCATGCAAATGAAGTAAAAAATGTTAGAATAATGATGGGTAGGTAGAAAGAAGTTGTGCAAGGTATGTAATAAAGCATCATCGGGAAAATTACTAATTTCCATTCCCCCACAATGATCCAGTATTCAAAACCTTCAGTTAAAGAGGCTCAAAGCATTTCTCTGACTTCTGTTGGGACCGGACCCAAGGTTTAGTAACTAATTGGTTAAAAATATTGGATTCCCTTCATAAAAGCCCATTTCCTCTGCATATTCACCCTCTTCCAAAAATATAATCCCTTTTCCTAATTAAAACACCTTTTTTTCTTAGACAAAGTAAAATCCCCTCTTAATTAATTTCATTTCATCCAAAAAAACTCAAAACCCACAAAATATAGTTTATCCTAAGTATTATGTATAAATATTAAAATGAGGTCATTATTATGCTCAAAATGCCTATTTTACACATTGCTTAATTTATTTTATATTTTCATTCAGTACATTTCATTTCATAGTAATTTTTAACATAAAAGTATTAAATCCCTTTAAAAATGCCCCTTCCCGTATATATAATTAACTCATTTTATTTAAATATCCCAAAACCCACTTATTTAATTTTAACTTATGGTTCAACATTTCCCATGTGCTAAACAAAACCCATCCCTTTCCCCATAGGTTAAAACATATCATATTATATAAACCCACCCCCAATGGTTGTTAAACATATGTAAATATGCCATTAACTATGCAAATAAATACACGCCGCCAATCAAAATAAAACATTAGTTTTACATTTAAAACTATGTTTTAAACGTTAAAATAACTTTGCCACATAATAAGACCTCAGCCCCATGCCCACATCTGTTGATCAACTCCTCATTCAATCCCAGTCATTCGCACACATCCTCCCAGATCCAACGACCTAAACACTATATCACAATTTAACTTGCGCGATCAACAATAATTTCAACATTTGCAAAATGGGCAGTTTTGCACCCTTATCTATCCTCCATGCAGCAACATTTCATTGGACTGCATTCGATCCCACAAAACAGCTTACCACCAATAACTCGCACGATAACCACCAATATTTTTTCTCCCACCGGCACCAAAACCACCCTTCCTCTCAGTTAAGTCACATTCAATGCTTACCCTGTTTTGACCTAAAAACACTATAAAGCTTTCTATGCATGCAGTTAAACACTCTTTTGTATTATCTGTGTGTTTTATTCATCTACGACTGAAGAAACAAGCCCTGTACACTTGTTTTCAAGCCTAAGGAACCAGAAAAGCCATTACAATTGTTGTCAAGACCATTGAAAATGTCCAACTTGCTTCCAAAAGACTTCTACAGACATCAGAAACCTGTCTGACATCGCTGAAACTGTTTTAAAGACCAAATACCTACGAAAACAGGTATTCTTCATAGAAAACAACCTGTTTATCATTTAAAGAAGAGTTTTTTCTGAGAAATTGAAACTTCTAAAGCCCATTTACCCACAGAAAGCCTGTAGTTGCTTGCAAAAGAATGAATTAACTATAAAAACTCTGATAAACCCTTGTTTCGATACTAAAATTTGGTTTTTAGAGAAAAAATAAATATTTTTAGCCTTTGTAGACATTGAAAAAGACTCCTAATCTATCCAGAAACCCTTTGCGGGTAACCCCGATCCTTCTGTGCCCAATTTGAACTATTTTCAGTCTAATATTATCTAAAAAAGGCATTGAAACCCTTGTTTATCATTTCTTGAACCTATAAAGAATCTGAAGAACAGTTTGAAGCCAAAATTGAAGAGTTAAATCCAAGAAACCCATTTTATGCCTATTTCTATTTGAAAAACCTCTGTTAAAGTCAAAAACACTTCTTTAAACAATTCAATCTTACAGAAGAGTACAAAAAAAGTCAAAATATAGAGTTTCAAGTATCCAGATCATCTAAAAATTTCAAAATCAAATCTAGCAGTGTCTTCCAAAACCACAATTGTTGTAAATCCTCTACAACCTCCTGTTGTAGACATTGAACATACACCCTTAGCAGATGTGGATTAAAAAATAGTTGATCCAGTGATAGAATTTAATCTGTTAGAACTCCACTTCTAGAGTCTTGAAAAGTCATTAGATCAAGGAGATTAAGTCCATATTTGGGAGTCAAATCTACCCAAGTATGTAGTCCCACTCACTCATCAATGTCCAGAAGTCATCAGGCTATGTCAGACTTATTATTTTCCTAAACAAAGAGCAATGGTTAATGCAAATAAAGAAGTGTTGTTCACAATTACTGCTGAGTTAATAAACCTAATTTTACAGCTTAAACCAGATCCCAATGATGTTCCTTTATCCATAGAAGCACTCACTAAGCTTTACATTGGTCTGGAATTTCCTAAAAGGTTTCAGATTTTCCAAAATTTCATGTCTGCCTATGTTGAAATTCCAAAACTAAACCCTCCTTATTCTACTTCAAAATTTCCTGAAGGGTCTAGGCATGTAATATCCATGTTGTCCTTCATCCTAGGGTATTTTACAGATGAGAATACAGATGAGTCAATCCTAGGTTTTCTATCTACCTTTGTACCAAGAGAGCCCCCTTCTATCATTTGCAATTATGTTGAATACATATTTGATAATATTTGTGATCATCTTATCAAATTACCAACTGAAGGAGGAACTAGGTGCCAAACCTGAACAGGCCCTAGAACTAATCAAGTTTCTCAATAGCAAGAAAAAGAAAGAGCTAGAGGAAATAGAAATTACTGACAGAACAGAGACAATCGTTGAAATAAGGAAAGTAATTTCAAAGAAGAATTTAATGAAGTAGCTAGAAGAAAAATGTGAAAACATGAACATAGCCATAACCAAATTTATGGTTAAATTTGAGATTTTGAGGCAAAGAGGTTTTCCAAACATCGTTGTTATTAATGATAATCTCATTCCACAAGAAGACTACAACAAGAAAATTAGAGATCATGCAAAAGAGCATGTGGACAAAACAGAAGGAAAAGGAATTCCTACAGGAAAGGTTTTACATAGAAGTTTTGAAGACTTGTTTTATCTATAGCATGAAATAAAACACCTATTTTTTATAAAACCAACATTTGCTAGATATACTAAGGCATATGAGAACTTTAGGAAGCTGAAAAAAGATTAAAATTCCTGATGAATAATCTTGGGAATCACTCACTGATTTACTGTAAAAGTCAAATTGCAGTAAAAAGGATAAAACAGTTTGCTGATTTTACACAATCAAAAACAAATTTTACAGCAGTAAGGCAGTTAAACAATTATTAAAGTGTATAAGTAATTAAAGAGTATCATAGATAAAGAGTATCAGATAAAAGATAAGATTGCAAAACAAATCAAAATATCTTATGACAGTGTTAAAGACAGCAAAGCAGCCAGCTAATCCCAATCCACAACATGATTTTCTATTTTATTTGGATAAATAGGACAGCTTGCTAAGTTGTTAAGCAGCTTTACTATTTTGTTGTAAAAGATATTTTATTTCCTTAGAAAAATCCTATGATTATTCTAGGATATTTTGTAAAAAAATTTGTATATATACTTCATCTTTTGAAGTATTAGTGTGGAATAAATTGCTGAAGGTTTCTATAGTCATTTTTGTTGTACCTGAAGGCTTTTTGTAGCAAGTTCAAGTAGCAGACTGGATCAAATCATCTAGCATCATATTTCAAGATTCATGTGATGAGCCATTGAAGTGAATTACTTTCTACTGTCTTTTTTTATCTTCTTATGGTTTACATGCATCCATGTATGTGTTCTAAATTTGAATGATGAACTAGGAATATTATTACAAGATTTGTTAAAAGCACCCTAACTTTAACTAGTTATCATTTCTATGATTTTTGCTGATTTCCAGAGTAGGGAATCCTTAATTTCTCCCTCTTTCGAATGACCTCTGTCTACTCCTTCCTTATCCGGATCAAAGAATCCTTGATTGCTCTTTATCTCGATCAAACCGCTTCACCAAATAGCCTTCTAAGATCTTCAATGACTTGTCTATCTTGCCCTAAAAATATTTGACTTTTTCACCTTGATCCTAGTCCTATCTGCTTGACATTTGACTCCATCGCCCAATGGACATACAGATCTCTCACTATCCATCTCATTAAGTGATTTTTTCTCACCAAACCAAACCAAACCAAAATCAATTTGCACATCATAACTAGCCTAATATCATATAATTAAAACAAATTTAAATCTTATAGAGAGAGCCCTCTCTGAACCATAAGAAGGCTAGATATTAGAGTTTAAAATTTGGTCTATGGTTACCTCTAATATTCTTGGACTTTAAATAAAAAATCTCACAACTTAAGAATTATTAGAGTGATAACACTATCCACCTAGTGAGAAATGGCTAGGTGATATGTTTTGGGTGATAACAATTGTGGAATGTGATGACTTAGGAAATGACACTGGTGTTTTTTTAATGCAAGAAGGAAAACCCATTTCTTTTGAAATTTGTCCAATCAAGGAAAAGTATTTACAAAAATCTATTTATGAAAAAGAAATGTTGGAAATGTTACATGCTCTTAAGAAATTACATCCTTACCTAATTGTAAGACACTTCAAAGTAAAAATAGATCATGATAATCTTAAATACTTCCTAGAACAAATATTACATTCAAAGAGAAAAAAAAATGGGTCACAAAGATGTTGGGTTATGAATTTGAAATCATCTATTGAAAAGGGAAGAAAAATTTTGTTTTGGATTTACTCTCAAGAAGGGATGAGGATGTGGAATTTTTGCTTTGTGCCATTTATATTATCGAACTTGATTGGATAACTGAAACAAGGGATGAATAGAAGAATGACGAAGAGGTATGGAAACTCATTTAAAAGTTGCAGTAATATCCTAGTGCATATAACATATTATCTAGAAAAATGATTCATTATGGTACAAATATCACTTATACCTATGTAAGAACTCCCAACTCAAAAAAAGGGTTATTTTGGAATTTCACACCTCTCCTATAGGAGGACACTCAATATTTTTAAAAACTTGCCACAAGATTAAGAAGGATTTTTTTTGGGATGGCCTTAAATCTGATATTCAAAATTTTGTGGCCTAATCTTTGGTTTTCCAAAAAAATAAAGTTGAGACATTTAATACAAATGTTAGCCATTCCAAGTCAACATTGGGAGGAAGTTTCAACGAATTTCATCACAGGTTTACCCAAGTCTAAAGGGAATAGTGACATCACAGTGATATTTGATAGAATTACCAAGTATGCATACTTGTGTGCACTATCTCATCCTTTCCAATTTAGTATAGTCACTACTAAATTTGTGAAAACAATTCAAAATCTATATGGGAACCCAAAGATTATTGTAAGTGAAAAATATCGCATTTTCACTGGAATTTTTTGGACATAATTATTTTCTTGTCTTGGTAGTAAATTAACTCATAGCTCATCTTATCATCCTGTATCTAATGGGAAAAATGAGATAGTGAAAAAGTGTTTGGAAGGATATCTTTTTTTCTTTGTATCTAATAAACAAACACAATGTGTCAAATAGTTACCTCTGGAAAAATGGTGGTATAACACTTCCTTCCACATGCAATGAAAATGACCCCATTTATGGAATGTTATGGATACCATCAAATGTCCATCGCGTCATCTTTAAAAGACATGTATAAGGTTAAAGAAATGAAATATCACATTGAGCATCAACAAAAATTTCTCCAACTCTTAAAGGATAACTTGAATATGGTGTAAAATCGAATGAAACAATAAGAAGCTCAACACTGCAATGAGATAAGTTTTGATGTGAGCGATTGAGTATTTTTACAGCTAGAACCATATAAACAAATGTCTTTGAAGCAAGCCAATAAGTATAATAACTTATCGCCCAAGTGCTATGTCCCTTACAGGGTATTGTAAAGGATTGGTACTATGGCATACAAATTAGATTTTCCTGCATGTTTGCAAGTACACCCAATTTTCCATGTTTCATGCTTAAAGAAGG
This sequence comes from Pinus albicaulis, assembly GCA_034641835.2. NCBI lineage: Eukaryota > Viridiplantae > Streptophyta > Pinopsida > Pinales > Pinaceae > Pinus > Pinus albicaulis. The sequence continues at coordinate 1,760,399,851 of CM076578.1, forward strand.
TTATAAGTGAGAAGCTCTCAATTCAAACTATATTTCCAAAACTTCATGAGGAAGGAAAAATCATATTGGAACCTAATTAAATCACAGAAAAAATAATTTGACAACTACAAAATTTATCAATTTAAGAGTATCTCATTATGTGGAAGAACTTACTTGTTGAATATTCCACATGGGAGGATGAGTGTTTCATAAAAAACATCCAAAACTACTCAAGTGTTAAGGACAACACTTTTTTGAGGGAGAGAGGCATGATAGTGAAGAAATTATACAACAAGCATGTATATCCTAGATTCACCTGATCTAACAATGTACTAAAGTTAAATATTGAATCATTTCCACAAATATTTTATGGAATTAAAAACACAATCGCTAATCACATGAACATGAAGAAAGATCAATCACACACAACACAGATAATTTCCCAGGGAAAGGTTACAACTAAAAACCCATTATCTTCTATTGTATATTAAGCATGGGTCATGAAACAATTACATACAAAAATATTCTCACAAGATCCCTCCAATACACAGCTACTTGTATCACACTTTCATATGAAAAACTGATCAACACATAGCCAATTCTCAGCCTCCAAATAGCCTTCCTTTCTTGCGCAATCCCTAATGGTAAAGATCCCTAAAATATAGGAATTCTTGTTCGCCTTGACTGCGAAGTCTCTTGGGCACTCCAATGGGTGTTTGCCTGCATGTGTGCAAGCAAATAATCCTACAATTGATAGTCAATCTCCCTTTCACCTAGAACTCAACTGGGTCTCCACTGGATCTGACATGCATGCAGCTAATAATAGTAAATCTTCAGTTGCATGTGAGATCACTGATTGTGAATTAATTAATATTTAATTCACTGAATCTATCACTAGTTTATCTTCAGTTACAGCTAGCACAATTGAGTTTAATTCACTTAGCTGAGTTAAACTATTTACAACTTGCACCAACTCATGCACCACTGCACTTCAAACTCTGTTGCAACTAGAATTACTCTGCATGCCTCACCAACAACCTCTAACTAGAAATTCACTAGATAAATAAATTTATCACTTTCAGTTAACTCATTCAAGTCCACATTGATAATAGATTACAGTTTAATGTCCATATTAATTAAGGGTTAATAAAAATAGACATGCACCCAAAATTAGCACTGTGGGCCCCACCCTATTTTGGGTCCTTAATGCAACCAGGTGTTGAATGCAACCATGTGCTTAATGCGCTAGGCATGGGTACTAAATATTCTTGTTGAATCTCAACACTCCCTCTCAAAAAGAAAGGGATTATCCTTCACCCCGATCCTGTCTCTATGGTATTCGAATTTGTTCCTGGTGAGCGCCTTCGTCAGAGTATCTACATCTTGATCTTACATGGGAATGTACTGTAGCAACACGATCCTTCTCTACACACAATATATGAGATGATGGTATCAGATATCTATATGCTTGGACCTGTCATGAAACACATGATTAATCGAGAGTTTAATGCAACTCTGATTATCACAATGAATCACTATCGGATTCATATGAGAACCAAACAAACCAACCACGATATTTCTCATCCAGATAGCCTCACATGCAGATTGACTTACTACCATATATTTTGCTTTTGCTGAACTGAGTGCCACGGATCATTGTTTCTTGTTGTACCAGGAAACTGTTTTCGACCAAATGCTAAAGATCCCCCCTGATGTGCTCTTTTTTTCCAATGGATTGCCATCCCAATCTGCATTCATGAAGCCATGCAGCTTCACTCCTTCCGTCCATCTATACCATAGACCATACTATGATGTGCCCCGCAGGTATCTTAGGACATGCTTCCCCGCCTCCCAAAAGAGCTTGGTAGGCTTAACCATAGATTGACTCATTTGGTTAATTGCGTATCAAATATCAGGTCTCATGTTCACCAGATACATTAGTGAACCCACTAATTGTCGATAGACAGTAGCATCCACTACCTCTCCAGGAGTAGCATCCTCTTTCCTCCAATTCCTGGAAGAGGAGTATCCATGGGTTTTTATCTCTCCATTTAAAATTTACATAGTATCTCCTTTGCATACTTGCCTTGAGACACAAAAATTCTCCATCCCACTGCCATATTTCTAATCTAAGTAAATAATGAATGAGTTCCATGTCCTTCATTTCAGACTCCCTTGCAAGATCATCCTTGCATGAGGTTATCAGCTGCTCATCACCAGACAAAATTAGATCATCAACATAAAGAACAATGATAAATAACTTACCCTCAACCACAATCTGGTACAGGTTTGAGTGTACCAAGAATGAGGTTCTTCCTTCAGCCCATACAGTGCTCCTTTGAGCCTGCACATATGTGACTCACTATTGAAGATTTTGAAACCTTCAGGCTACTCTATGTACACCTCTTCCTTAATGATCCCATTAAGAAATGCAGTTTTCACATCCATCTGATGACTTCACGAGCCCATCTGCTCTGAGAGTGCAAGGATGGATCTTATGGAAGAGTACCTTGTGACAAGCACAAAAGTCTCATCATAATCTATCCCCTCAATCTGTGAGAATCCCCGAACCACAAATATGGCCTTCTATTTCTCCACATTCCCATCAGCAGCTTGCTTTACCTTGTAGATTCATCTCGATCCAACAAATCATTTTTCAACGGGTCTTGGGACTATCTCGCCTGTACTGTTCTTGACAATGGAGTCATACTCCTCCACCATTGCATCAACCCAAGTAGGCTGCTGCACTGCTTCCTGAAAGGAATATGGTTCAGTGACAACACATTTTCTCATAAGAGCCATGTATCCAGTAAATTGGCCAGGAGATTGTCTTTGTCTGTGTTATGAAGTAGGGGCTCCTACATTCTGTGCAACATCAAGTCTCAACCTATAAAATTCCATGGTGTTCCTTCTGCCATTTATGATCAATGGATCTACATGAGTGTTTTCCTCCACTCCATGAACTTCGTCATGTGGCAAATCCACATCTTGAGACTCATCCTTGGGAACCAACAGTTCCTCCTCTGCATGCAAGTCTAGCTCCCTCTCAAGGGACAACCACACGGCTTTCCCCTCATAAAATTTGATATCCCATCACACAACATTCATTCTGCTATTTGGAAAATACACACAATAATTATGGGGTGTTTTAGTGTACCCCACAAAAATCCCAAAATCAGAAGTCGATTCCAGCTTCTTCCTGGTGTCCTTTGTCACATGCACATAAAAATATGAGACAAAAATCTTAAAGTGTGAAACATCAGGTTTCTTACCAGTGAAAGCCTCTTCAGGCCTACCCATGCCAAGTACTCTATGAGGACAACGGTTTTGCACATGTATCGTTGTATTGCATGCTTACACCCACAGATGCATTGGTAGGCCTTGATCATGTAACATCGCTTGTGCTGCACCCACAATAGTTATGTTCTTCCTTTCTGTCACCCCATTCTACTGTGGGTCATGAAGCATTATGAGTTCTCTTCGAATTCCTTCTTTGCTGTAGAAGTTCTTGAATTCGTTAGAGATGTATTCGCCACCATTATCGATCCTAAGAGCCTTCACTTGCTTCCTTGACTCTTTCTCCACTAGTGATTTAAACTCATAGAACTTAGAGAGTGTTTGATCTTTCTTCTGCATTAGGAAGATCCAGCACTTACGAAAAAATTCATCAACAAAAATTACATAATACTTAATTTTTGCTGTTGAAGCAACCGAGAAAGGACCACACACGTCTTTGTGAACTCTCTCAAGGATCCCTGAAGCTCGATTTTCCTTCTCATGAAAGGTGGAATTTACATATTTTCCAATAGTACATCCCTTTCATTTGTCTGATTGCACAAGTGTACCCCTGGGAGGACAAGTAGAAATCTGTTGCATGACTTTCAAGGCTCCATGGTGAAGATGGCCCAATCACCTATGTCATAATTCGCCCTCATCCTGGCTCACCACTTGATCTGCCTTGCCCATAATTGTTTCCCAGCCATCTACTTTCATCTTGTAGATATTATTAACTCAAATCCCTATCCTCTTGGCTTGACCCATTGTTTTATGTCTCAGGAAATCTTTTCCATCACTAAAAACAACGTCATAGCCTCTATCCTCCAACATTGCGACTAAGACCAAGTTTTTCTTTAGACCTGGTACATGCATCACATATTTTAATTGAAATGGTTTACTTGAATCCCTATGAAAGTTAATGGTACCAATCCCGGTAGCACTGTACCGTCCGTCTTCGCCCATCTCAATATGCATCTGGAGATCTTTCTCCTCCAAGTCACTGAAAATTTCCTTATCTTCCGTCACGTGGAAGGAACTGCCACTATCCAAACACCACACAGATCCCAATGCACTGGACACCATGCATGTGATCAATGAGAATTCAAGCTTAAATTACTAGGAAAGGGCCTCACTAGCTGCATATCCAATAACCTTCTTGTTCTTCTTCTTTTGTGGACAGTTAGTAGAAAAATGCCCTTGCTTGTGACAGTGAAAACACTTCACCTTGGACATGTCCTACTTCTTTCCATTATTGGACCTGGATTTTGAGTGTAATTTATTCCCCTTCCCCTTCCTTGCCTTGGAAGCCAAAGCATAATCCTCTTCATCCTCATTCTTAGATGAAGATCCATCTCTGGTGTTTCATGTGAACTCCTCCTACACCAAATCTGACCACAGTCGTTCCCAATCTGGCAGTTTTCCCCTTCCATTGATAGAGTCTTGATAACTGTGCCAACTCTTGGGAAGTCCTAGGAGAGCCAAGCTCACCAAATCATCATCAACAAATATTATTCAAACTCTCCCCAGTACATCTCGACATAAGACAAACTTTGTTAGATATTTTGGAATGGTGTCACCCTTTTCCATCTCGATCTTCCTGAATTTACCTTTGAGCATCAATTTCCTATGGTCGCTAATGCCTTTGAATAGATCCATAAAAGCCTTACACATTGAATATGGTGTGGCTTTCCCATGGAGGCTTGAGACAATGTGGTCTTGTACTCCCTCCAATGGGATGCTCCTCACCTTTTCCACTTTCTTTTGCCATGCATCAAGATTTGTAGCATCTGCAACATCGGGTTTAGGAACATCTTTGTCAATGAATTCCTTCAACCCATTTTCTTCGAGTATTGCCTCCATCCTGTCCTTCCAAGAAATGTAGTTCGAGCTGCCCTAGAGTGCATACTCTAACCTCAAGGCATTGAAATCCATTTCAATCTTGAATCAGCTGTAGCACCAAGAAAGACTTTCCGCAAATAGGAATTCTATCGAGTCACAAACTCAGCTCCTGCTTCACTTCTGAAATTTCGTGTGCTCTGATACCATGTAGAAATTATACAACAAGCATGTATAGCTTGGATTCACCTAATCTAACAATGTACTAAAGTTAAATATTGAATCTTTTCTATAAATATTTTGCGGAATTAAAACCACAATTTCTAATCACATGAACATGAAGAAAGAACAATCACACATAACACAGATAATTTCTCGGGGAAATATTATAGCTAAAAAACCTTATTAAACATATTTTCTATTTTATATTAAGCATGTATCATGAAAAAATTACATACAAAACTCTTCTCACAAGAGCCCTCCAGTACTCAGCTAATTGTGTCACATTGTCATATGCAAAACTTACCAACGCATAGCCAATACTCAACCTCTAGATAGCCTCCCTTACTTGCACAATCCCTAATGGCAAAGATTCCTAAAAGATAGGAATTCTCATCCTCCAGATAACCTGCCTTGCTTGTGCAATCCTTGCTGGTAAAGGTCCCTAAAAGATAGGAATTATTTTCTGCCTTGACTGCGCAAGTATCATGGGCACTCCAATGGGTGTTTTCTTGCATGTGTGCTAGTAGATAATCCCACAACTGATAGTAAACCTCCCTTTCACCTAGAGCTCAATTAGGTCTCCACTGGATCTGATATGAATGAAAATAATAATATTAAATCCTCAATTGCATATGAGATCACTGATTGTGAATTAATTAATATTTAATTCACTAAATCTCTCACTAGTGTATCTTTGGTTACAACTAGCACAACTAATTTTAACTCACTTAACTGAGTTAAACCATTTAAAAATTGTACCAACTCATGCACCACTACACTTCAAACTCTGTTACAACTAGAATTACTCTACATGCCTCAACAACAACCTTTAACCCGAAATCCACTAGCTAACTGAATTTATCACTTTCGGTTAACTCATTCAAGTCCACATTGAGAATAGATTACAGTTTAATTCCCATCTTAATTAAGGGATAATAAAAATAGACATGCACCCAACAATAGCATTTTGGGCCACACCCTAGTCTGGGTGCTTAATGCAGTCAGGTTCTGAATGAAACCAGGTGCTTAATGCACTATGCATGGGTGTTGAATCTTCTTGTTGAATCTCAATAGCTGGGTCCCTATAATACTAGTGTAACCCCCATATTGTTATTTTTGTTCCGCATAGAACCCCCATATTGTTATTTTTGTGCCTCATAGAAACCCACTATTTTATTATTGAGCCCTTATATTATTATCGTTATGTAGGCCCTAATTATATTTTGACCCTTTGGATGCCTACATATACCAAGGAGGTCTTGGCATTTAAATCATCAAAGAATTATTCATTTATGTGATGTAAAAGGAAGTTTCCCCCTATATTCAAGTCATTTATCTATCTCTTTTTTTGTGACCTAGTTACATAACATCCTATTCTCAAGTACAAGAAACCATTATCTTTTACCTTATTACCAAATATATCAACAACATGAGAGCTTGGGGGATTGAAGATGATTGCTGGCATAGTAAATCTAGAAAACTAGTTAGGATACAAAGAATAACGAAACCATGATGACAAGAGATTAGAAGTATCTATCAAATTAGATCCAATATTCATATCAACATGGGGAATTAATTTGTTAGCATCAGGGTTTTTTTTAGCTAAATGATTCAAGAATTCATGAACACTTAATAGGATAGATTGTGCCAAAAAGAAAAATAATAGCACCATAACATACACAAGAGAGATGAGAAATTGGTCATTCACGACGGATCGTAATAGGAACAAATATTTCGGTTGATGATTATCTTTGTCTCCGTAATTATAATAACATGTTTCAAACTTGGGTATATCCATGAAAGATACAAACTCCATCAGAAACCTAATCTTGAAAATTTGGAAAATTGACTTAAAAGAACTAAAATTATTTCAAGAACATGCTTACATCAAGTGAAACAATGCGGAGAAAATAATCTTGGAAAAAAATATGATCTGGACTATTTCAAGGATGTCATCAGGATTGCGAGGATGTGACATAACCATCAACAAGATCTGAAGTTCCTCTTCTCCCTAACAAGTCTCCGAATTTTCAAATGATGAATGTTTAAATTTTGAGGGCTTCCTTAGATTGGTAATTACATGAAGATAGTTATCATTAGTTATTTCAACAATATCATTATTAATCAAACGACAATTTTTGAGATCAATGGTTTCATAGCATGTTTCAACATAACCAAATAAATTAATCAAGTCATAAGATTCTTCAGGGTTTATAATCAGTGATATATAGATTGAAATGGTTTCTTGAACATCCTAAATAAATGAGTTATCCTCCTCTAATGCTAATGATCGCAAAATATAATAAGGATACTCAATAGCTATATTTTCTTCTTCCTAATCATGTACTATGTTACCACATTGTGTCAACTTGAAATCTAGTTCATTTGTTTGTAAATTTGAAGGGAATGGCATAGTTTCAACATCTATTGATTCATGATAGGTGTCACAACACAAGGGGTAATGAGTTGAGGAAGAAATCTCTATGAGAAATCCTTCTATGATCATATCATATTCCATATTTAGGCCTAACAAATCCAAAATTTCTTAATAAATCAAGAGATAGAAAAATGCACATGGGAATTCACAACCATATATAGTAATGGAGTCATTGGTGTCTGGTTGATGGTTTCCCAAGTCTTAATTTTTATTAAGAGCTTTGATTTCATTTAACTAATTTCTAAGATTGCAATATTATTGATCAAATTGACATAGATTAATTTGAAAGAGGGAACAAAGATGGAATGTGTCTTCATCCTCTTGCTAAGATTCCTATGAGATGTAACCATTGTGTACCTAATTACCATTTGAACCAATAAATTAAGAATCAAGAGTATGTGAAGCACTTGCTAGTGGAGCATATGTATCAAGCGAATCAAGGTACACAGAGCCATGAGACGTAAATGATAGAGGATGAAAGGTATCCATTGAAGGAGAAATATTTTCGATCAAATCATATTCAAGGTTTAAATTATGAAAACTAATTTCATCTCAAGGAATCAATGGATAATTATTCACATTAGGCTCCATGAAATAAGTGGAACATTCAAAGTTTTTATGCATAAGATATTTTTTGTGGAAATAAAATGAAGGTGGAAGAATTGGATCAACAAATTTATTTTGAAATTCCCCAATTTCAACATCGACAGAAGAGACCACTTCATTTGGTATTGAGAAAAGAGAAAAGAGACATAAGGGGTAGCAGATTCTTCCTCTGAGGGTTAATGTGCCTTATGACAAAAATGGTTGGAAAAATGAAATTGGGGATAATATTTGTTCGATTTTTTATTTGAGGATTATTGGAATTATAGAATGTCTCATTATCAACTTGGGATTCATATTCAAAATTTTTCAAAGATATTTAGACCAAATGTCGAAACTTTTCACTCAAGAAATGCTAATTCACATCTCCTTCATGAAAATCATAACAAAGATTAAGAAAACTATCAGCAAAATGCTTTAATGATTCATGAGGTTTCATTCTAAGTTGAATGATCATTTTATACACATATTGATAATCATACCTCTCAAAAGCTTCATGAATATCCTTGATGAGTTTCTCGAACAAATGGATAGAAGTACTTGGTAACATGTGGCACCATTACTTGACATGACCTTCGAGTGTGACGATGAATATCCTACAAGTGAAATATTCACAATTCACTTCCTTAGAATCATAAAATTTAAGAAACTAAAGTGTATTTTCAAGTATAAATGTTTCACCTCCACCATCAAACTTAAATTTTGACAAGTTATTAATTATTTCCACTGGGATCAAAATATCAAGTCTCTTGGAAAAATATCCTAGTATTAAGATTTTGAGAGAAGCCATTCAAGGCGAAAGATTCAAACTAGGCTCCATGGACTCAACTTGTCATATTCGCTCCTTCTAGTGTGAAATTTGTTGACAGTGTTGGATAATCTCCCAACTCTTCGGGGGTCTCCCCAGTATGAAGTCCTAATTAGACCTCAGACCATTTGGGATATGAATCCTATATGAATACCATCGTATCTACCATTATGTGTGTGTTTTTATCTTGGATATAAAATGTAGAGGAAAATGTAAAACCAAGTGTAATATGTTAAAATATTGAGGATGATATTAAATCTCCATTGATAGCTTTTGAAGCATGAGATAATAATAAAACAAAAACATCATGAGAAATGCAGTGCCTTAAGCAAGCATCAGATAATTGGAACTAAATAGGAAATAGATAAATGGAAAGTGTTATTAATCAATAGAAAATTATATCACAATCAACCACTAAAATTAACATTAAATTAAAAGAAAATATTCAAACTCAACACACAAGCTGCATGAAATCAAATTAGTTCATAAACATGTAACCTGTGTGTAAACAACATGCATACATAGTTGGAATACTAGATAACCAATATAAGAACAAAGGAATGCATGTGAATCCATGCATGATTAGAAAATCTTGCCATTAATATTATTGCACATTCAAATGCATGTACAGCAAGCTCATAAAAACCCAATACTGAGACGATATCAATTCATATCATCATCATAGCGTAACACTAGCCTCACAACCCCTCTACCTATAGGCTATCAAAAGAAAAAAAATTCAACTCAAGTACAAGATACCAATACTATAACTAGCCTAGATTAAGTGTTTAAATGACACTTGACTGAGGCATGAAGTTACATTCATATAAATGTGGATGGTGACCTTTCACTTTCTCCTATGACTTTTGGACTCCCTCATGACCTTTCTGCTTCTAAATTGACTCTTCATCACCCCAAGTACTTTTATACTTACACCATGACTTTGGGGATTCTATGTGACCTTTTATATTCCCCCTTTCATTCATATCCATAATTTCCATGTTTCCCATGAATGGAAAAATAAATTATTTTCGACATGATCATAATCAAAACTCTATGGGCTTTGGATGTGGAAACTTGACAATGCCTTTGTTGTGCCCTAGGGTCACCTTGGCACTGAGTTGACTATTCAATGATTTTCACTGACTTTAATCATTCCTCCATCAAGTCGCAATTCCAATCTTGTAAACACATATACATAACTTATAATATAGTATGAAAATTCTTTAATAGGATACGAAGAAATTATAACCAATAATAATTGATCGAGATAATTAATATTGATAAGCAAAGAAAAGTTCATAGCCCAGAGATATTGATCTAGAAAATTGTTTGGCTTTGTTTTCTTTCACCCTTGTGGCATGGTTATCAATGTTGCTCCTTTAAGGGTTCATGCATGACCTTAGAATGATCTCCAAATGCTTTGTCTTTATAGCGCGAGGTCGCACTTTAATAAAAAGGTGCCTCAATTCTACCTTTATATTTATAGTGCATGGTCGCACTTTAATAAAAAGTGCCTCACTTCTACCATTATATCTTGTGCTTATGATTTAGTTTCGTGTCCGCTGGTGTTGGAGAGTTACCTTTAGTCGCATATTTTTCAGTTCAGTGCTTCAATGCATTTTATGAATCTTTATTCAAATATTCCTCAATGCTTCTTTGTACATGCCACTTCTGGTGTGATTTTTCATTATTTGTAATTGGAGAAAGTGTTCTACCACATGTGGTGCAATTTTGAGGTAATGTAGTGCATAGCATGACCTAGATTGCATTGTTGAGCACAACCTTAAATATTTAGGTTAATTATTTTCACCACCAATGGGAATTGACGTAACATTTTGTATGTATATCACACCATGGAGCTTAATTTTCTAACTATAGGTCTCGGTGATCCTTATTCTATTATCGTATGGAATTGTTCCAACACTATGTGCTTAGATGTAACCTTTAATTATAGTGCATAGTTATGTGCAAGCTCATCATCATATAACAACCTATTAAATGTATATTTTAGTGCTTTTATCCTTGTGCATTTCCATATCTTCATGTAGCTCTGAAGAACAATTTCTATTGGCATATTTTGACATATTGTTCTCATCGCAAGGAATTGTATTACCCTCCCTTTGTTGTTTCATAACAACTTATCCTCATGATAACACATCATAGAATAGAAAATACACTTCCTATACTATTCTAAATGTTTTCTTAACAATCATAATTGATATTTAATGTTGGTGTCAGCACAATCTCTAAGGGAAAGGATTTCAGACTATGGTTAGGAATCACGCAGTGCGCTATATGGTAGGCCCCTTGTTCTGTGATTTGTGATAGCATTGGTGCAATGGTTAAGGGAGGTATGTCAATCCTTTCATGGTGTTATTTGATGCATTGAATTTCCCTTTCCTTGGATACATCGATATATCACTATTTCCATAGTTTCTGGCATGTGACCATTATATGATGTGCATTACATATAACTATTGGTATCATTTATGGAATGCATAGTTTGTTGTTGCATTGGGAAATGGTCCATTTCTACACTGTGTGATAGCACTGGTGCATATCACTCTTCCAACTCGTAATGAATTCTAGGATATTTCCTTGAGGTGTGAATTGTGCTATTGTGCTAAATCCTTTTATCATGCTATTGCATTCCAATACTACCATGAAAAAGGTGATAATTTTTAGTTACGAAAACATTTATCCCAATGTGAAATTTCTATTTTTTGTGGCAACTCCTTAACAACTACTATTGGTTGGTGATCTTCATAGTAAGCAATAAATAGTGAAAATAAAAACCCAAGTTTTGTGATCGCATCCATTTATCATGATGCACTTTGTGTGTGCACCTTTTGAAACATTCTCCATATAGTGTTTGCTTATCATCTTCAATGTATGCATGATTCGCGTGGTTTCTCTTATTACAGTCTCTAGATTCAGCGAAGATAGAATAATTATAAGGAGAAGTTGTTGGTTGACATAATCCCTTCCCTTATATGATAAATATTTAAAGTAGTTACAATTAGGACAAGATTGAGAGAAGGAATGCAATCAACACTAGATAGTGAATGCAAACATTTCAATTCATCAACCTCCTCCTCCAATTGATCTATTATTTCACATTTTTTAGCTTTCCTATGTCCGAGGTTGCACTTCATTTCTAGTAAATATGTAGTGAATGGTTGTGGTTGAATATCTATATATGGTTTTGAAATATCCAATGTTTCTTCTGTAATAAAATTTGTATTTGCATGATGTGACTTGTCAGGTATTTTGGAATTATTAATCACAAAAGGCCATTCAATGGAGAATGATATTTCATTTTTCACTTTTGTTGAATTAGAAAAGTTATATATTCTAGCACACAACACATGATTTGGTTGCAAATCTACATTATTCAACTCAACATCCTGTTGGTCCGCCAACAACTCCCCTAAGTTTTGAGAAAAATGGATGGGCCCCCATCTTTTTTGGTAAAAATCCCTTGCTTTGGTTGTACTTAATTTATTATTGGTTTATCCTATTTGTGTTGACTTTCCTCTACATCCTCCATAGTTTTTCATGATGTTGGAAACCTCTTTAATCATTTGGGGTTAGTCACATCACAAAGGGAATGTGTTCATCATATACCTATTCCATTTGTGTGTCCTTCTTTTATTCATTGGTTTCATAAGAATCCAAGGCATGCAAATATTATAACTAGTGACATATTATTTAGAGGGGATTTCAACCTCGCTCATAGCTTCATTATTTGACATGTTTTAATTCAATCCTTTGAAATTGTCACTTCGATTTAGTGTCTTTATACATCTATGTTGATTTACTTTCCTTTTGAAAATCTTTCTAATGAATGAGATTGATACACCTCTCATCATGAATTCAAAGATTGATTATTTATGTTATTTTAATGTCTTGATTCAATGAATCCCTAATTTCAAATAGCCTAATTTTACTTTAGTTATGTTCTATTTACTATTATTTTCTTGCTCCCAATACATGTATGTATAGATAATGACATTTATTTTATTATTATCTATGTATAAACCATTGTACATAGTTTAGTTTCATTTGTGAACAATATATAAATAAATATATTAATTGTCTTCATAATAATAGTCTACATATTTAATATCACAAATTACCAAACAATATAATATATTTAAAATAGAAAAACACTTTCTAATTATATTGATATGGTAGGTAGTATAGCTAGAAATTGCACGAGATGTTACAAAGGAAACGACGTAAGGCAATAACATATGACACTAAATAATGCTTCTTTGGAAATTGTTGAAAGACCGAAAAATAAAAAGGACCGTGCTACAATGAAATATTAATGCAATACTGCTTCCTTGAGCCTTACAAATGATGATACGTACATCGAAGTTAAAGATGTCTGAATATTTTTTCTCTTATAAATATTTTTTTCTGTGTTATCTTCTCTTTACGTATTCTTCTTTCTAACATGGATAATCTTAATATTGTACTATAATGAACCTAGATTTTTTCCAAATCCTACTTCCATATTGTTGAGGGTTTTATATGGATGTCGTTAACCATTTTAAGTTTATTTTATTTCATACTCACTGAGTTTTTTTTTTCTATGTGGTTTATTGGCCTGTTAAAGATTATTTAATATACTAAGTTTGCATTGTATTTATAAGTGTCTTAAAAGGAACTCATATATTTTTAGTAGTTGATATGAAGTTTATCATTTTTTTATTTGTTCATATACTAAAAAATATATGGAGCGGTTGATTTCATCACTTCAAGGGCAGTAAAAACAAGGCCATTGAGAAAAGAATTCCAACACTGAGAGAGATTTGGTAGAAATTGTGGAGTTTTAGAATATGTCTTGCTCTGTGGTGTTGGCTATTAGGCATATATTTATTGATCTTATATAGAAGAAATTAAATTTTCATTTAGCTTATACTACATTAACCATGAAATTTCCAACATTCATGGCGCACTTGCCATCATATTTGTAGAAAAAATTATAACAGAGTATGAAACTTTTCTTATAAGATCTAAATGATCCTATATGCAATAACAGTGGCTTTCATCACTTCAAGGGCATTAAAAACAAGTATATTGAGAAAACAACTCCATTACTGAGAGATATTGTAGAAATTTGAATAATTTGCTGAATTATTCACCGAGATTATCCTAATTACACATTATTTAAGCTTCATGCATAATACATAATCTCTTCTACAATTGATCATCAATATACGGAAATAGAAAGCAGTCGCATGCGCACATAAACACAATAGTCAAGCACACATAAACACAGTATGTAATGGGGAAAGCATACAGCTGAAAACCTCCAACTATCTATATATTATAATGATAGAGAAAATGTAACAATCATAGTACAATACTCCTCACAAGTACTCAGTACTATCTCCAAAAGTTACACACAAACTAGCTCAGATCTGAACAAGTCACAGGTTCAAATCTCCTCCACTGTTTTCATGCCTCTACTGCGCAATCCAAGATGAGAATGAATGAGATCCAAGTTCGAATCCCCTTTGCTTGTACTGCGCAATCCTCATTGGAAATCTCAATCAATGTGTGTGAAAATCTCATGCACAGCTATAGTCACAACTGATAGCCACACTCACCCTTTCACCCACCTCTAACACTGGTCTCCATTGAACTGTCCATGCATTGCAGTTAACTGATGTGTTCTTTAGTTGATTTATGAGTTAATAATTAGTGAATTAATTAATAATTAATTCACACCACTCATCACTAGTGTATTTGTCAATTAGACTAAATACAACTAGTTCAACTAAGTTAAACCGAACACAACTCCACCAACTGTCTCATCAACTCCACCAAACTCTGCCACATGAGTTCTAACCGAAGTCAACCATGCAATAGCTCAACTAACCCTTAGGAAAAGCGTATTTCCTTCTGTCAGCTGCATGTGCCACATCCAAGCATCAAACTGAAGTGCTCCAAGAGGATAAGATAATGTTTATAGTCTAAATATTATTAAGGGTTAATAATATTTTATTGTTCTATTTTTAGCCTGGCAGTCTAAAAATAGATTCCGCCCAATGTCTAAAAATAGAGGTCCATCTATTTTTACCAACTCAACCAATCATCCATAAATAGCATCCTGCAACTCATAGACCATGATCCATATGTCTAAAAATAGACATAGTCTAAAAGTAGACTTTGCGACAAAAATCACCTGTGTGGCTCCCACCTAGTTTAGGTGATCACTTTCCAACTAGGATCAGGAAAGATGTTTCCAGATGCCTCCTTCACTATTTCTTGTTGCAATCTTCAACAGATATTTGGTAGTAACTGTAGAATTGGAAAACATGTCTTGCCCTGTGGTGTTGGCTATTAGGTTATATTTTTGATCTTGTATAGAATATGTTAAATTTGCATTTAGAGTATACTACATTAACCATGAAATTTCCAACATTCAAGGAACACTTACGATCACATTTTTAGATCAAATTAAAATAGATTATCAAAACTTTCTTACCAGATCTAAATGATCCTATATGCAACAACTACCTTGTGCCTCATAGTTTAAATTTGGGCAAGGAGGAGTAGTGTCAAGGTGCAAGCTAGAATAAGAAGAGGGGAAGCAAATATTTAGTGGTGTATGAAGAATATTGTTTGGGACTAGAGATTACTGTTAGAAAACCCTTATTTGTGCATGACATATGCTTTGAAAATAAGTTGTTGGATTCTCTAAGGTGATTTAGAATATCTGAATTGAAGTGAGCTACAATCTCCCTATTTTAGATAATATTATTAATTAGAGAGACACATTGTAGAAAAGTACTATGTTGGTGTAATTTCTTGATATCTAAAATTATCCTTATGACTAACCTTGTACTCCCTATACCATGTTCATGAAGATCAAATTTGGGCTACAATAATTGTATTATTGTAGTTGAAAATCATGAGAATATCTTAAGCACAAACCTATTGTTATCATTTCTTAACAAATTCTTGTTAAAGAGACCATAGTTTATGTTTATCATAATATTTGTAACATATGCACATACATTATCATATTATCTTTGGGCTTGCAATATTTATTATTTCATGGACATAAATTTCCCTGTAGATATTAAGTGCGTTGCAAGTGATGGCATAAACTCTTCACAAAACTCACTCATGAATTGAGGATAGATCATTCAAAGCATAGTATTTGAATTATTTGGCTACATTAGTTGTACTAGAATAGGGATCCAAAATGAATGAGGCTACTTACAACCTGAAGCGAAAAATGGCATGCAAATTTCTCTTCTTTTCGATACAAAGAGATTTAGTTTTGGTCCTCATCCAACTCTTAAAACAGATCTATTGAGATGCAAGCATTATCAACACTTCTCCTTCAATCAATAGCATGGGAAAAAATTTCAATTTAACAGTTGTTTCTAAATCTGATTGAGCTACAATTTTTTTTGAATTTGAATGACCTACATGGATAAGGGAAGGGAAGTAGTACAATTTTGGAATTTATGACGCAGTATTAGACTTGAAATAAGTTTGTCGAAACAATTTACATACACAAAATGGATTGTAAAATTTTTCAATGCTTAAGAAACTGGGTCTAGGTTGGATCAACGGCCTTGCATGCCTGATTTCAAAAATCAGGCAAGTTGTTCCTAGTTTGATTGCAAAAGTTGACACTAGCAGTTTCAGTGGAGCTGAAGCAAATGGAATATATTTCTAACAGACTAGCTCATTTCCAAATGAATATGGAACAATCCATTATTGATAATTGTCAATTTTTGGCATCAACACATTTTTTTAAACTGTTTGTTTCACTATGCATAATTGAGTCTTATAATAGTATCCGTAACAAATTCACGTGTATTATTATATTATCTTTGGGTTTGCAATATTTATTATGTGATGGATAGAAATTTCCCTATAGGTATTAAGTATGTTTCAAGTGATGACATAAACTCTTCACGAAACTCCCCAGATATAGGTGCCCCCTAATGGTTCTTCCGTTTGCCATTTGGACTCGTCATCGCCTTGCAAATTTCCTTGTCATGAGGAGGCACATGGCCCTGGCATGGGTGATATTTACTGCACCAGCCTAGCTCTTTCCTCCACAGTCTTAACTACTCTTCATTCCATCCGCTACGTCTTTACTCCTGCGCATACTGGTAGCAACCGCCTTTGCCATATATGGACAGTGGTGCCATCCCTCTTCAGACATTCTCCCTTAGTTTTTCTGCCATACTCAGTGTTGGATCTATCATTCCCTGTAATTACTCCGCCCCTCGCACTGCCCTACACTACCCCTCAACCCATATGCATCAAGCTAGTCTCTGTCACTCTTCCTGTTTGCCTCCCTCAATTCCTTTGCATTCTCACAATTCGACCTCCACCATGCCACGACGCCACCATATGCGATTCTGTAGAGGTGAAGGTCGTGGCTTGCCCTCTCGTCTTCCCATTCACAGCATGGCATAGCTGACTGTGGACTTATCCCTAAATTTGGATGTGCCAGAGGTCCTAGATCCTCAATGCCTGTCTGCCCACATATCCCTGCGCCCTCCTGAAGCTTCGCCCTACCCTTATGTTTCAAGCACTAGGAAGAAGATGTTCAAATCCATGATGTCTCCTTCCTCCCTCAATCTACCTCGAAAAATGGTGGCACTATCAGTTAAGACTACAGAGGACACCTCGAATAGTGGTGGCAGCAGTAGCTCTGATGAGGGTGGAAAAGACTTAGAGATAGGTGCCCGCTCGACCTCCACTCTAGTGTTGGACCCCCAGTTTTCCAAGCATGAGGATGAAATATCCGAATACGGATTCTTCATCAAGGAAGAGAAGCCTCCCCAGCCTTTATAGGATGATAAGAAGCAACAAGCATAATGTTGTGATTCCCACTTGTCATGGTTTTTCCTGTTATGTTCTAGTTATCTTGTCTTTTTAATTTCTGCGTTGTATAATTTTGTTCAATGTTGGTTTCCCCACAGGGACAACAATATCCTTTCTACATGGACTAGTTTTTTGGGCTCGTTTCCCCTCCCGGGGCAGCCCCATTTTTGCTATTTTGAACTTGCTATTTTCCGCCAGAATTGGCTAGCGCAGAAATTCCTGTTTGGTTGATGAATGTATCTCTATCCTTTTGTATTATATAATGGAATTAGCCATATTTAGAAAAAAAAAACTCTTCACGAAACTCACTTATGAATTGGGGCTAGATCTCATGGAAGAAGAAGAAGAAGACAATGACTATTCCAAAAATTGTTAGATTTAAAAAATAACTATCCACACTTAATACATTAGAAAATTTAAAGTGTCAAAAACAAGCCCTCTAAAAAAGGGGTTGATGCTACATCAACACTTTTCAAAATGAGCATGAAAATCACTAACATTTAAAAGAAAAAAATTATACATAAGAAAATTAATAATGTTAAAAATGTTCTCCAAAAAAAGGTGTATTATGAATCAACACTTTTCAAAATTGGATGATTTTTCGCTACCTAAAAAAAAACGGGTACTTGATACAATCCTTGTTTGATAGTTTGCATTATTAAATTTGAAGATGACCTACAAAAACATGGGAACACAAGAACATGGGAAATAGTGGTTCTAATAATGTAGGCATGCATCGTTTGAGGCCATAATATCCTCAAAGAATATTTGGGACGTTATGTGACAACTCTTGCAAGAAAAATATAATCTAAATGTAGAAATTTGCTGAACAATGAAGATTTATTCACCGATATTATCCTGGTCACACACTAATTCGAATTCATGCATAACACATAACCTCTTCTACAATTGATCATCAATATGCGGAAATAGAAAGCAGTCGCATGCGCTCATTAAAACATAGTCAAGCACACATCTCAACACAGTATGTAATGGGGAAAGCTTATAGCTGAAAACCCCCAGCTATTTTGTATATTATAATGGAAGAGAACATGTAACAATACATAGCACAATAATCCTCACAAGTACTCAGTACTATCTCCAAAAGTTACACACAAAACTAGCTCAGTTTTGAACAAGTCACGGGTTCAAAACTCCTCCACTGTTTGCCTGCCTCTACTGCGCAATCCAAGTGAGTAATGAATGAGATACAAGCTCGAATCCCACTAGCTCCAACTGCGCAATCCTCATTGGAAATCTCCTCCAATGCTTGTGCAAATCTCATGCACAACTAATGTCACAACTAATAGCAAACCGGCTCTTTCACCTATCTCTTTCACTGGTCTCCACTGAACTGTCCATGCACTGGTGTTAAATGATGTGTTATTTAGTTGAATAATGAGTTAATAATTATTGAATTAATTAATAATTAATTCACACCACTCATCTCAAGTGTATTAGACAGTTAAACTAAATACAACTAGTTCAACTAAGTTAAACCGAACACAACTGCATCAACTCCTCAATCAACTCCACCAAAACTCTGCCACATGAGTCTAACTGAAGTCAACCATGCAATAGCTCAACCAAACCCCTAGGAATAGCGTAATTCATTTTTCAGCTGCATGGGCCACATCCGTAGCTCAAAATGAAGTGCGCCAAGAGGATAAGATAATGTTTATAGTCCAAATATTATTAAGAGCTAATAATATTTGACTGTTCTATTTTTAGCTCGATAGTCTAAAAATAGAAACTGCCCAATGTCTAAAAATAGAGGTCCATATATTTTTACCAACTCAACCAATCATCCATAAATAGCATCCTGTAACTCATAGACCATGATCCATATGTCTAAAAATAGACATAGTCTAAAAATAGACTTTGCGCCAAAATAGCCTGCGAGCCCACTTAGTGAAGGCGACTTCATTTCACTAAGCTACATCATCTTGTTGCACTTTCAAAACTCCCTCTCAACAAGATATGGATTATCTGCAACCCCTATCCTGCCTCTGTGGAATTCGAATTTTCTCCTCGTGAGCGCCTTCGTCAAGATGTCAGCATCCTGATCCTCCATGGGAATATATGAAAGTAACATGATTCTCCGCTGCACACAATCTTTGATATGATGGTACCTGATGTCGATGTGTTTGGATCTATCATGAAATACTGGATTAGCCGAGAGTTTAATGCAACTCTGGTTATCACAATAAATCACAGTAGGCTCCAAAGGCGACCCGAACAACCCGACCAGAATCTTCCTCATCCAAATAGCCTCGCATGCAGCCAAGCTTGCTGCCATGTACTCAGCCTCCGCGGAATTGAGTGCCACGGATCTCTGCTTCCTGCTGTACCAGGAAACTGCTGTCGACCCGATACTGAATATCCCTCCAGATGTGCTCTTTCGGTCCGTTGGGCTCCCTGCCCAATCTGCATCTGTGAAACCACATAGCTTCACCTCATCCTCCTGTCTGTACCACAGTCCATATCCCGATGTGCCACTGAGATAACGCAATACATGCTTGCCTACCTTCCAGAAGAGCTTGGTAGGCTTAACCATAGCTTGCGAAAGCTGGTTAACAGCATAGCATATATCGAGTCGTGTATTGACCAGATACATAAGCGACCCCACCAACTGTCGATAAACAGTGGCATCCACTACCTCCGCTGAAGTAGCATCCTCCTTCCTCCAACCTCCAGAAGAGGAGTATCAACAGGCTTGCAGTCATGCATGTTGAACTTCTCCAGTATCTCCCGGGCATACTTACCCTAAGAAACAAACAATCCACCACTGCGCGGCCAAATTTCCAATCCCAGGAAATAATGAAGGAGGCCCAAGTCCTTCATCTCAAACTCTCGTGCAAGATCCTCCTCGCATGAAAGTATCAACTGCTCGTCGCCAGTCAAAATCAGATCATCTACATACAGTACGATGATCAACAGCTTCCCCTCCACCACAATCTGGTACAGGTTTGGATCCGCCTCACTCTTGGAGAATCCAAGCCCGGTGAAGTAGCTGTCTATCCGAGTGTACCAAGCACGAGGTGCTTGCTTCAGCCCGTACAGTGCTCTCTTGAGTCCGCACACATGCGACTCACTGCTGAAGATCTCAAAACCTTCAGGCTGCTCTATGTACACCTCTTCCTCAATAACTCCATTGAGGAACGCAGTCTTCACATCCATCCGATGAATGTGCCACCCCATCTGCGCTGAGAGAGCAAGGATCGTCCGTATGGAAGAGTACCTTGCGACAGGTGCAAAGGTCTCCTCATAATCGATCCCCTCGATCTGTGAAAAGCCACGGGCGACAAATCTCGCCTTGTACTTCTCCACACTCCCGTCAGCTGCCTGCTTCAATTTGTAGATCCATCGCGAACCCACCACTGATTTCCCCACCGGTCTTGGGACAATCTCCCATGCACTGTTCCTGACGATCGAATCATACTCTTCCACCATGGCATCTACCCATGCGGGATCCTCCACAACTTCCTCGAAAGAGGATGGCTCTGTCACGATACACTTTCTCACATGAGCCATGTATCCAGCAGGTCGGCCTCCGGGTGGGATCGTCTTTGCCCTGCGTTTGTGTCGTAGGTGGTCCTACAACCTCTTCGCATCTTGAGCCAGTCGCTCAGCTTCTGTAGTGCACTTCCGCCCTCTGATGGTTGGCGCTGCATGAGTGGTCTCTTCCACTCCATGAACTTCCTCTTGTGGCTGATCCACATCCTGAAGCTCATCCTTAGGAACTAATAGCTCCTCATCTGCATGCAAGTGTGGCTCCCTCTCAAGCGAACACTTCATGGCTTTCTCCTCCTGAAATTTGATATCCCGTCGCACAAAAATCTTGCAACTGTCTGGAAAATACACACGATAGTTGTGGGGTGTATCAGTGTACGCCACAAATATCCCGACCTCTGCGGTCGGATCCAGCTTCTTCTTGGCATCCTTTGTCACATGCAAGTAGACAGGTGAACCAAAAATCCTCAAATGGGAAATGTCAGGTTTCTTACCAGAAAACGCCTCCTCCGGTGTACTCATGCCAAGTATCTTGTGAGGACAACGGTTCTGCACATATACTGCAGTATTGCATGCCTCTGCCCACAAGTGAAGGGGTAGGCCCTGGTCATGCAACATCGCTCGTGCAACACCCACAATCGTTCGTTCTTCCTCGCTTTAGCAACCCCGTTCGTCGTGGGTTATGGGGTGCCAGTGAGCTCTCTCTCGAATTCCTTCGCACCGGTAAAAAGTCCTTGAATTCAAGCAGATGAATTCACCACCATTGTCACTCCTAAGAGCCTACATGCTTCCCCGATTCCTTCTGTCCGCACCTTTGAACTAGAGAACTTGAGTATGTCCTTGGCTCTTCTTCTCGCACCTCTCGCATGAAGAAGATCCAAAGACTTCCGAGAAAAATCATCAACAAAGATCACATAGTACTTGTAAGCCATTGCCGAAGCTACCCAGAAAGGTCCACACATCGCCTGTAGACTTTCCTCAAGGATCGTCGTGGCGCGACTATCCTTCTCGTGAAAGGTGGCTTTCACATACTTCCCTAAAGTACACCCCTTGCACTGATATGACCGCGCAAGAGTGCCCTTAGGAAGCCCAGTAGAAATCTGCTGCAGTATCTTCAAAGCTCCATGGTGAAGGTGGCCCAATCTCCTGTGCCACAGCTCGCCATCACCATCCCGGCTCACCACTTCTCCCGCCTTGCATGCTATCACAAGTGCAGCCACCACTTGCAACTCGAGCAAAGGTTCTTGATTCTAACCGAAACCCTATCTTCCAGTTCTCCAGTTGTCTTACCTACTGCAGCCTTTCCTCTCGTCGGTCAACATCATACCCCTTGTCTTCTAACATCGCCACGTAGATAAATTCTTCTTCTAACTCTGGAACATGCATCACTTCCACACGGCACACTTACTCCCTCTCAAAGGAAATGGTACCGATACCATTCGCACTGTATCTACCATCATCACCCATCTCGATGTGCACTCCAAGATCTTTCTCATCCAGATCTGAAAATAGATCTCGATCTCCAGTCATGTGAAAAGATGCACCACTGTCCAAGAACCATACTAATCCCATCACACTTAAGACCAAGCATGTGATCAGTGAAAAATCCAGCTCAAACTGCGAGGCTAAGGCCTCTCCCGCTACAGATCTAGCAGCATGCTTATTTTCTTCTTCTGCGGACAATTTGTGGCATAATGTCCGTGCTGGTGACAGTGAAAGCACTTCACCTTGGACATGTCTTGCTTCTTTCCTTTTGCACCAGAATGAGAAGCTTTCTTTCTCTTCCCCTTCTTTGCTTTAGCAGCCAAAGCGCAATTTTCTTCATCAGATGCCTTTGATGAAGGTCCGTCCTTGGTAGTCCGCCTTATCTCCTCTTCCATGAGATCCAACCAAAGTCGCTCCCATCCTGGAAACTTCTCCTGACCATTGACAGAGTCCTGATAGGAATGCCAACTCTTCGGAAGACCATGGAGAGCTAGGTCCACCAAGTCCTCCTCATCGACAGTCACCCCCACACTTCCCAGCTCATCCCTGCATTGGGTGAACTTCGTGAGGTACTTGGCGATACTATTGCCTTTCTCCATCTTAATGTTTCTGATTTTATCCTTGAGCGCCAACTTCCTCTGGTCGCTCTTGCTTTGGAATAGATCTGTCAATGCTTTCCACATCAATTATGGAGAAGCCTTTCCATGCAGGCTGGATACAATGTGATCCTTCATGCCCTCCAACAGAATCCTTCGATATTTCGCCATCTTCTTTTGCCAAGCTTCAACTTGAGCAGCATCAGTAGGCTTTGGGATCTCAGCATCTATGAACTCCTTCAACTCGTTATCATCTAATACTGCCTCCATCGGTCCTTCCATGCAACATAATTTGAACTGCAGTCAAGGGCATATTCCAGTCGCAATCTGTTGAAAGACATTTCAACTCTGGCACCAAGAAAACTACTACAAATTCGAATTCCAAATTCTGCTGCAAATTCGAATTCCACCAGCTCAAAACTCAACCACTTCCGATCTGTGAGAACAAATTATTTCTAGCATAGAGATTGACTGTAGGGGCATTTACTGGATATATCACCTTTCAAATAAAGGATGGATCCAGAGGCTACCTGGCCCGTTACAGAGTCTGTCTACCGAAATAATTGTAATCACTGTAATAGATCCGATGATCAATATAGCTCTGATACCATGTAGAAATTTGAATAATAGCTGAATTATTCACCGAGATTATCCTGATTACACACTATTTGAGCTTCATGCATAATACATAACCTCTTCTACAATTGATCATCAATATGCGGAAATATAAAGCAGTCACATGCGCTCATTAAAACATAATCAAGCACACATATCAACATAGTATGTAATGGGGAAAGCAATAGCTGAAAACCCCCAACTATTTGTATATTATAATGATAGAGAACATGTAACAATACATAGCACAATACTCCCCACAAGTACTCAGTACTATCTCCAAAAAGTTACACACAAACTAGCTCAGATTTGAACAAGTCACAGGTTCAAATCTCCTCCACTGTTTGCCTGCCTCTACTGCGCAATCCAAGATGAGAATGAATGATGAGATCCAAGTTCGAATCCCACTAGCTCCAACTGCGCAATCCTCATTGGCAATCTCCATCAATGTGTGTGCAAATCTCATGCACAGCCAATAGTCACAACTGATAGTAGACTCACCCTTTCACTCACCTCTAACACTGGTCTCCACTGAATTGTCCATGCATTGCAGTTAACTGATGTGCTCTTTAGTTGATTTATGAGTTAATGATTAGTGAATTAATTGATAATTAATTCACACCACTCATCACTAGTGTATTTTTCAGTTAGACTAAATAAAACTAGTTCAACTAAGTTAAACAGAACACAACTCCACCAATTGTCTCATCAACTCCACCAAACTCTGCCACATGAGTTCTAACTGAAGTCAACCATGCAATAGCTCAACTAACCCTTAGGAAAAGTGTATTTCCTTCTATCAGCTGCATGTGCCACATCCAAGCATCAAACTGAAGTGCTCCAAGAGGAAAAGATAATGTTTATAGTCTAAATATTATTAAGGGTTAATAATATTTGATTGTTCTATTTTTAGCCTGGCAGTCTAAAAATAGAAACCGCCCAATGTCTAAAAATAGAGGTCCATATATTTTTACCAACTCAAACAATAATCCATAAATAGCATCCTACAACTCATATACCATGATCCCTATGTCTAAAAATAGACATAGTCTAAAAATAAACTTTGCGCCAAAAATAGCCTGTGGGCCCACTTAGTGAAGGCGACTTCATTTCACTAAGCTCCATCATCTTGTTGCATTTTCAACAATTGATGAACAGGTATATGAAGTTGAAACACATCAAGACACACTACAACAGCCAAACCATTCTATACATGAAGAACTCAACATTCAAAACTATAGCAACCCTGAACAACCATATAATGATAAATCCAAACTTAAATTTCTACAAACTAAAAATAAGGTTTCAAGACCAATAGTTAGTTTGGAATATGAATCAGGTTGCTCAAAGGGAGGAAAAATCTTAGAAACACAACTCTTCCCTTTTTCCTATCCCAAAATGCTAAGATACCCCCACAGAACAAAAATCTTGGGAGATCTGAATCAAAGGAGTCTTATGTTTCTACCTTATCTAGACACCTCATTATTAGAAAGCCTTGTCCCTCTAGAAAAGTTGTTGACTCTCACTGATGTTGCCATGAATCCTAAAGGGATGTCTGTTGAAACTGATATAGAGGAATATAATGTAGGCAGCCTAAGAAGGCCCAAAGTGATTAAGTTATCCAAAGCCTTGTCATTACACACAAAACTCAAATACATACGGTTATGCAAGGAGTTCCAGGATGCTCTTGTATATAGGAGTAAAATCTCAAAGCCTGATCACATAGACATGGTTCAAAGGGGGTTTTTTTCCAAAAGGAACTATGAAACCTTTGGGAAAATTCTATCACTAACAAATAAATCCAAAGGGTACAGACTATGTATGGACTTTAGACACTTAGGCAAAGTCTCCATGGAGATCAAACCCCCTTTTCCTAGGATCAATCATCCTATCCCAAGATAGGAATTTCTAACAAGATGACATTGATAGGTAGTGCTTCAATTTTTCATGAGATGATACCACTTCAAATAAATCAACACAGAGACATTTTCAAAGTTACTTGGAATAACTACATGCTTGACCAAATTTTTCCTGGAATAAGGAATGTTGAAGACACCTTCCAAGAGGTCGTGGCGCCTGTTATCAACTTTTTCACTATGATATACATTGATGATACCAACATTTGTTAAGGAGCTGATGAAGAATGTCTTCTGCACCTAAATAGTTTCTTTCACAGAAAAAAGGTTTGGAAGCTGTTAGGGTCCTATAAATGTAGGATTCATAATTTTGAATTGACTTTGTTAAAATCTTGAAATATTGTACATACCTTTGCTTTCTGCAAATGTATTCCCAAATTAAAAGATGAAAAGAGGGTATGTCCTAAAAGAACAATCAAAGGACAAAAAGAAACAAAGATCAAAAGAATATTAAATATGAACCCCATAAAAAATAGATCGTGAAAGTGTTGCAAGTTTAAATGCCACTACTTTAGTTTACTTTTTGCAAATAAGATTGTGTGCAGCTTGTCCTAAATGCCACAATCCATGAGGGTCAAACATTTTAAACTTGACCTCTCATGCTTTAAATTTCCTGTTGTTAGATAGAGAATAAAGATCTGTCAAACAGTTTAAACTTGAAAAATCAGTAGATAAGATAGAGAATAAATGAGGAGTTCAATAGTTTAATCTAAGCCCTCCGATGAAATAAGGTTAGACTTAGATAGTTTTTATGCTCTGAAAGAAAATTGATTTAGGGTTGCAAGCTTAAATGCACCCATGAAAATGAAGTAAAAAATGTTTGAAACAAAGATGGGTAAGTAGAAAGAAGTTGAGAAAGTATGTAATATAGCATCATTGGGCAAAAATTACTAATTTCCCCTCCCCTACAATTATTCAGTATTCTAAACTATCAGTCAAAAAGGCTCAGAGCATTTCTCTGACTTTTGTTGGGACGGGACCCAAGGCTCGATGACTGATTGGTTAAAAATATTGAATTCCTACATAAAGCCCACATTCATCAGCATTTATACTTCATTCATAATCATAATCCCTTTTTCTTAAGTAAAAAACCATTTTTACTTAGTAAAAGTGAAATCCTAAATAACTAATTTCATTCCCTTTCAAAAAAACATTCAAAAAACCCATAAAATGCATTTATCCTAAGTTTAAGTGTGAAAAACATAAAGGAACAAAATATGCTTATTTGTCTATCTTTTACACTTTACTTAGTGTTAAAACATGTATTTTTCATTCATATCATATATTACCCCTTTATTTCATACTAACCACTAACTATATATATTAATTACCTAAGTTACACCCTCCCATATAGTATTAAATCCCCTTATTTTAAATAACCCACAAACCCTTTATTATTACTTTAAACCAATGTTTAAATACCCCATGTGCGCAATATTATCCCACCCCTATCCCATTGGTTTAACATATCCATATACAAATATCCCACGCCTATAGTTTTAAAGAAATGTCAATAAAAGTTTGATAAAACTATATAATATTAAAACCCGCACCCACTTATACATATAATGGTTGAAAATTTTCATAGATGTTTTAAAAGGTTGAAACATACATTATATACTTCCCGCTTGGCCATATAATACAGTTTTAAACTTTGTTTAAAATGTATATTCATAAAAGTTAACTCGACTCCGCTGCATATAACTACCCTGGTCCCACTCCTCCATCCCGATGCAACTTCCCAAGAGATCTGGGCTATTCGCAATCGAACCCCGAGATCTGACGGATGAAAACCAATATCGCACTGAAAACATGCGTGATTAAACCCATCTCAAACTTGTGTGAAATGAGTGGTATTGAATCTTTATCTCTCCTCCATGTGCTTGATTCTCATTGGATCGCGTGGGTTATGTCTAAAACTGTTGACCGTCGAAATGCTACACAATAACCATTTCCAGTTTTCTACTGTAAGTGCCAAAACCACTCTCTGATTTGACATGATCATCATTCAATGCTTATTGCGAAACCTAAAACCTTATAAAAACCTTCATATTATGCGCATAAAAGCCCTTTTTGTTTGTTATCTGTGCATTCATCCTCCTGATTGAAAAGAAACAAGAGTTGTATGCTATTTTCACTCCTATAAAAGCTAAAAAAAGCTATTGCAACTGCTATCAAGACCACTGGAAACCTCAGTTTGTTTCAGAGACCTCCAAAGCCATCATAACCTCTCTGATGCCTCAGAAACCCTAATCAAACCATAGTTTCAAATACTTTAACATGTTTTATCAAAGTTGAAGAAATTTAGCCTTTTTCAAACCTTTAGAAACCCTTTTAAAGATTCAAACTCTTTTACCAATGCTCAAAATCTGGAACTGTAACACTCAATTACTCAGTGCCAATAGAGTTAAAACCTCCACAGCCAGATCTCATTCCATAGGTCTTTCAAAATCCTTCAATCACTTCCTTGCAGACCTCTATTTAATTAACAATTATTTTGTTTTGTAGGTTATTAGCAAAAGGAGAATACGGATAAAACAATCTAAATACTAGTTAAAGATCTGTTTTACTCCAAGAATTCACAAGGAAATTATTTTGAATAGGTTTTCCTAAAGCAAGAATATTTCACATAGTAAACAGAGTAGTAACAGTTTGTAGTGAAAACAAAGACAATTAAATTGTATCAGTAAAAGTCAGAGTGAAAGTCAAATCAGTAAAAACAAAGCAGTCAAGGTAAAACAGTAAAAGTAAATACAGAGACAGTAATGCTTAAACAAAGATGAAAATACTTTCACCAACAACAATAAATTTTATCCAAAGTGAAAGTAAAAAAAATTAAAAGAACAGTAAGGTTAAAAGATGAAAATAGAGCAAGAAGGGACATTTTTGCAGAAATTTCATGTTTAAGTCATTGTTTTGCAGAAACTATTGTGACCAATGCAAGATGAATTTTGCAAAGCTGAAGGAGGTTTATGTTCCTAATATTTCCATCTCAAAAAACCTCTCTCACATTTCTAACAACCATTATGGAGTTGGAAATATTAAACAATATTTGAACGCACTTTTTATAGAAAATTCCTATTAAGTCATCAGTTTGCAGAGAAGATTGTGGCCAATCCAAAATACATCTTACAAAAATGAAGAAGTTTTTTGTTACTATGAGACCCATCTACAACAACCTATCTCACTTGCTGCACAGGTATCACAAAATGATAGATACATGCACATATTTACATCCTATTTTTCAGACTGTGTAAAGCTATGTTTTTCACATAGTTTTGCAGAGCCCATTGTGACAAACTGGAGCAGAATTTTAGGGACCTGAGAGAGGTTTATCTCAAAAACATATTTATATACAATAACCTCTTTCACATTTTACATATATATTTCAGATTGAGAAATACAAAGGTATCATTGGACCCCAAGCTTGCAAAATTTCTGGAGCAGCATGTACAAAGAAAGGAGATAGTTAGTGACTTGGATGTCTCATCATCAACTAAGAGTTGAAATCAAATTAGAATTCTCTTCTCTGTCACCATCAATCCATAAGTATAGTGCCAAATAGATTCATTAGTTTTGAGTGTCCTTTTATTAAGTACTATTTTTGTAAAATAGTTTGAGATATTTGTAAACCAATCTTGATATTTTTTCAAGATATTCTAGTTTAGAATTTGTATAAATACTTCACTCTTTGAAGTATTAGTGTGGAATACAATTAATGGAGATTATTCTAGTAATTTCTTGTTGGACTTGAAAGCTTTTTGTGTGTCGAAATTCGAGTAGCAGGCTGGATCAAACTGTTGGGAAAAATACTGAGAGGGGGGGGGGGGGGGTGGGGGTGAATCAGTATTTAGTGTAGACAATGAAACTTTTTTCTTTTCCTTGCTTTTAGACCCATATGCTACTTTACTGAATGAAACTCGCGTATACACACAGATATAATTAAGACAACTCGTGTATGCCCAGAGATCTAATTATGCATTTAATTCTTAACTCAGATCATTGCATCATTCATTCATCAGATGTTTAGAAAACAGTAAACAGGAGCAGTAAGAACAGAATAAATCATCACACAACACACATGAACACCAGGATTTAAGGTGGAAACCCAATTCGGGAGAAAACCACCGCTGCCGTCGTCTCAGTCTTCAATATTTATTATATAAATAAAACTTGTTACAACCATGTACTGGTGCAGACTCATACCAGCACGCAGGCACCCACCTACAGAAGGCTACAACCTTCTCTCGTTTACCAGCCTCTCCTGGAAGGGAGCTACAACCCCCTGCTTCTCATTTACCAGCCTCTCCTGGAAGGGAGCTACTACCCCCTGATATTAGCACCAGCATCTACTGGCAGAAAGCTTCCACTTTCATACTGAAGGCTTCAACCCTCACATCCACTGCAGACCACGTTTCATCAAGTTCAAACTGGATCAAAACAGATTTCAGCACATTCCTTCACTTAACAACAAACACACTTTTCCCATTGCTTTGAACAGAACAGTGAGACCAATGTAACCAGAATATCAGAAATAACTCAGACTTCAAAATAGATAAGCAGAAACACATTCAACCTTGAGACCCCATTAGTTCAGATACCATACGCTCTTTTATTTAACTAGACCCGCGTATACACGTGCTTTTCATGAGACGAACCCTCGTATACTTCTGTGAATTTTTCAGATAAACCCTAACTGCCAATACGCACTTTTCTTGAAGAGGATCCGCGTATACACGCGCTTTTTACGAAGCGAACCTGTGTATAGATCTGTAACTTTTCAAGACTGTGCAGCTCTTCAGATCAGATAGATATCACAGAATTCATCCTTCACTTCAGCAATGATTCGCCAGATCACAGATCTAAACATTTCGTAAACAGATCTAAAGAATACATAGACATTTCAGATCTAGAGATCCTTCTTCATCATTTTCTTCATAGGTGCATCATGAATTCAGATTTATCAATTAAGAACAGAGTTCAACCATGCAGATATACTTCAGAGTGAAGTATTCATTAAAGCCTAGACACATGCACACCCCTTGCACAATGAATTTCTTCTCCTTAAATAGATTTAGCCTTTGTCAATACCATGAGCCAAAACCACATCACTTCCGATGGTATTCCTGGACGAACAGACAATCCAACGCTCAATACAATGGGTCAAAACCATGGTAAAGTCCCCTGGTTTTATTAATTAGAGCGCAATTATGCATACACGACTTGACACGTACTTTTCCGCGTACATACACTACTTCGACTTATAAAACACGCATATGCTTTATGACACACACTTTTCATCATTGTTCTGACCCTTACTGATATTTCTTTCTCTGGTTCTTCTGAGCTTCTTGTAGAACATCAGATTTACATCATTAATAAAATCATCAAGCATCAAGGACAACTTCATCAAGTAGGTTGCCATCATCTTCATCAAGTGGGTTGCCATCAAGGACAACACATTTCATCATATTGCCAACAATCTCCCCCTTTGGACTTGATGGCAGCCACGATGGTGTTTGATCACCACAACAGATAGATACCATGATATTCTCCCTCTATTCAAGCACCATGTTACACTCCCCCTTTGACAGCAAGGGCAAAGGGCGAACCAAAGAGCTCTGTAGATCTGATGTGTACTGAAGTTACCATGCTCCCTTGAGTTCATGCTGAATCTTCAAACATATTTTTCAATGAATTACATGACTCTATGACTTTTCCTATCACCAAGGACTCATACTTACATCAATGATCCAACCAAGTGGATTTACATAAGTGACTCAAGTACCCAACCAAGTGGGTTTATACATTTGAACAAGCCCTTTACATGATTGAATATTACAATTTACATCATAGGTTTCAAACATGACCTTTTCATGAAACTACATATATGACATTTTGTAACAAATACCAAGAAGACCTCAAGAGAGAGATCATATTTCAAAATCATCGTAATGTCAACAGTGCATTACTCTTAGCAAGGCTAATGCTCCCCCTGAAACTTTGCATCCAATGCATCCTTTCCATATGAACAATGCTCCCCCTTAGCGTGTGCATCCTGAACACTTTCAACAGCAAATCATCAATGCATCTTCACCCAATATCAAAGAATGAAACAGAAATATAAGAGCTGAAACATCATCAGGGAAACCAAACAGCACCACAGCTTTTGCTGATGAATGTTGACCTAGAAAATTTGTCAGCAACCACCCATACACGGTTTTATGTGTAGTAACTAGCGTATATATGCGACTGTCTTCCAGGAAACCCGTGTATCCCATTTAATCTTCTGAAATTAAGTATATCTAATCCTCTGCATGGCAGAGACTACTCCTAGCTTCTGTCTGGGATATTCGAACGCTTCCCTGGGTAGAGGTTTGGTAAATATATCAACAACTTGTTCTTTGGAGGGAACATACTCCAACTTCACCTTTGTTCAAGCACTTGTTCACGTAAGAAGTGATACTTGATGGGAATGTGCTTGGTCTTGGAATGCATAACAATATTCTTTGAGATACTGATGGCACTTGTATTATCACACATAATGGAGATAGGAGGTGAACATTTGATCTGAAAATCTTGTAAGGTTTGCATCATCCAAAGAATTTGAGTGCAACATGATGTGGCAACCACATATTCTGCTTCTGCTGTAGATAAGGCAATAGAGTTTTGCTTCTTGCTGAACCAAGATACTAACTGAGGCCCCATATAAAATGCACCACCACTAGTGCTTTTTCGATCTTCAACACTTCCAGCCCAATCTGCATCAGTGTAAGCATGAAGAGTGAGATCAGCATTCTTTGGATACCATAGTCCAAAGTCTTGAGTTCCTTGTAGATATTTGAATATTCTTTTGACAGCCTGAAGGTGAGACTCTTTTGGATTAGCTTGGAATGTTCCCAGCAATCCCAACTACATGCACTGCATGCATAATGTACGGTCTAGTCCCAGTGAGATAAAGTAGACTTCCTATCATACATCTGTATTCCGGTTGATTCACCGTGGGAGAATCATCATGAGAACTGAGATTACATCCGGTTATCATTGGTGTACTTACAGGTTTGCATTCTTCCATTCCATACTTCTTCAGAATTTGCTTAAGGTATTTTTCTTGTGATAAGAATATACCATCTACAATGTGATGCACTTGCAAGCCAAGAAAGAATGTTAGTTCCCCAAGTAAATACATTTCAAATTCTTGCTGCATGACATAAGCAAATTTTTTACTTATAGATTCTTCATTACTTCCAAA
The DNA here is from genome assembly GCA_034641835.2 of Pinus albicaulis. NCBI lineage: Eukaryota > Viridiplantae > Streptophyta > Pinopsida > Pinales > Pinaceae > Pinus > Pinus albicaulis. The sequence goes on from CM076578.1 coordinate 1,760,433,263, forward strand.
AATGATATCATCAACATATACAACCACAATCAATAGTTTATCATTTTCTGTTTTTATGTATAAGTTGCTATCAGTAGACCCCTTTGAAAATCCTTGTTGATGAAGATATTTGTCAAGACGATAATACCAAGCCCTTGGAGCTTGTTTGAGACCATATAGATCCTTTTTAAGTCTACAAACAATTTTTTCATCATTTCCTAAAATGAATCCTTCTGGTTGTTCTATATAAACTTCTTCTTCTAGATCACCATTGAGAAACGCAGATTTAACATCCATTTGATAAACTTTGATTTGTTGGAAGCTTGAAAAGGCAAGAAACATTCTTATGGCTTCAAGTCTAGCTACAGGAGCAAAAGTTTCTTCAAAGTCTATACCTTCTTGTTGAGTATACCCTTTGCAAACAAGTCTAGATTTGTTTCTTACAACATCCCCATTCTTATTTAACTTGTTTTTGAATATCCATTTAGTTCCAATGACATTTTTGTTATGAGGTCTTGGTACTAATTCCCAAGTGTGATTCTTTTCAATTTGATCAAGTTCTTCATTCATGGCTTGAACCCAACATTCATATTTGCTAGCTTGATTGACATTGTGTGGTTCAATAGAGGATATAAATGCTAGATAGCTAGAACATCCTACAAGAGTCCTTCTTGTTTGTACACCTGATCCCTTATCTCCCAAAATTTGAGATTCTGGATGATTCTTTTGAAAAAATCTGGATGGAGCTTTTTCAGATAAATCATCTTCAGGTTCTTCATTGGGTTCATTGTCTATATCATTGCTATTTGATGTAGAAGGATATAATTCACCATCGTCTTCATTTTTTGTTTGTTTTTCTTCTTTTGGGGCTGCAGGAGACTCATCAATACATTCAACAATCTTCTGAAGTATTTTATTGTAACATTTATATGCTCTACTTGTAGAGGAGTAACCAAGAAGAATTACTTCATCTGCTCTAGGTTCAAACTTGCCAAGTTTTTCATCATTATTTTTGATAAAGCATTTATTTCTAAAAACTCTAAAATGCTTCATGGAGGGAGAATTACCATACCAGAGTTCATATGGAGTTTTGTCACTGTTTACATGAATATGTGCCTTGTTGAGAATGTTTACCTCTGTATGTGCTGCTTCTCCCCAAAATGTGTCAGGTGTTTCAGAATCATCAAGCATAGCTCTAGCCATTTGTTGAACTGTTCTGTTCATCCTTTCTGCTACGCCATTTTGTTGTGGAGTGCCAGCTACGGAGAACTGTCTTTTTATGCCATGTTTTTCACAAAATTCAAGGAATTCATCTGAAGTATATTCTCCTCCTCGATCAGATCTAAGACATTTGATTTTTAGATCTAATTCATTTTCAACCAGAGCCTTAAAGATCTGAAATTTCTCAAATTATTCATCTTTATGTTTAAGCGACCCAATCCAACACATTCTAGAGAAATCATCAATAAATAAGATATAGTATTGTTCACCACGAGGTGACTTTTTCCTCATAGGTCCACATATGTCAGTATGAATGAGTTAAAGAGGCCTACTTGATGATCCTTCCATGGCATTAAACTGCACTCTGGTCTGCTTACCAAATTGGCACGATTTGCATATGATACTTTCAGGTAGAGTAATATTGGGAAGACCACGAACAACATTAAGTCTGCTTGATTTTTTAATTTGAGAGAAGCTTAGATGCCCCAACCTTCTATGCCATAGCCAGTTTTCTGAATATTTACTCAAGTAACATTGTTCTTTGCAATTCTTTAATACATACAGATTGCTTGGAGTTCTTTTTCCTTTTATAATTGTTTTACCTGTATCAAGATCACGAACCACACATTCTTTTGAACTAAAAACAACTTCAGTTCCTTGATCACACATTTGACTTACACTTAACAGGTTATGTCTTAATCCATCCACATACATGACATCATTAGCCTTCACCTTTCTTTTAGAAACACAGACCCTTTTCCGTTAATTACATCAAGAGTATCATTTCCAAAAGTAACTTTCTTTTCCTTTTCTAGAGCACTATATGTATGAAGTTTGTTTTTGTCACCTGTCATGTGTCTTGAGCATCCGCTATCAATGTACCATTGATTTTCTTCACCTTCTGCAAATAACGCTATGCCACAACTTTCAACCTGTAATTCCTTCTTTTTCCATATTTTGGAACTTTAAGGAAAATTCTCTTTTGGCTGAACTTTGCTCCTGCATTCAGATTCTTCATGCCCAAAGTTATTGCAATAAGCACATTCAACTTCATTTAGAAGAGGGGAGAAATTGTTATAGGTATTCTTCTTTGTTTAAATATCAATCCTTTTCTTTCTTACTTCTCTTGTCATGATGGTTTTATATGCAACACATTGAGCAGCTTTATGACCAAAATTGTGACATGAGAAACATTGTCTATTGAAGAAAGAATTCCTGCGATCATGAAATCTTCTACTTGAATTTACCTGTTGATTGGTGTTTCTTTGAAAGATATTCCTGTTAGTGTTCTTTGAATTGAGATGATCCTGCTTTACCTGTAAAGAATCTTTACTCCCTTGCTGAGTGGTAGAATGTTGTAAACCAGTTGTGGCTGCTTTTAGATAGTTTGGTGCTGAAGCCTGAGAGGATTCTCCAATATATCCAAGACCTGTTTTTATAAGAGGAGAACGTTGTACCTTGATAATCTCATCTAAGGTTTCAGATCCTTTAGAAAATCTAAGATTCGGAGTCTTTACTTTCTCAAATTCTTTTCTTAGACTTACCACTTCACATTCTGCTTTCTCTCTGTGTTTCTTTTCTTCTTCAATCTGATTTTTCAGAGTCTCTATGATTATTTTACTTTCTTATAATCATATTTTGAGTTGATTGTTTTCATCAAGAAAATCATTGTCCTCTAGAGCATCCACAAAAGTATCTTTTTCTTCTTTAGATACCTCTTCAAATGCCATGAGAAGTCTCAAATCTTGTTCACATTCTTCCTCACTATCAGATAACCCATCATTGTCTTCATGAGTATAGTAACTTTTCTTAGTGCTAGATCGGTTCTTATTCCTTCTTTCTACTTCCTTCCCTTTAGCAGGTGTTTCTTTATGAGGACATTTAGCAGCATAATGACCAACTCTTCCACATTCAAAACATTTGAAAGGAAGCTTACCTCTGCACCGTCCTGTGCCTAGTTGGAGTTTCTTTACAAAATTTGCCTCCTCTTCTTCTGAGATATATCCTGATCCTTCTGCTTCTTGTACTTCTTTCCCTTTTGTAGAAGCTTTGAAGACTACCTCTTTGATTTCAAATGGTCCTCCTCTTCTCATTTCATATGCAGTTAGTATGCCATGAAGTTGCACTACAATAAGATTTCGAAGATCCTGTTTTTCTTCAAGAGCAGAAACTTTTGACTCAAATTTTGCCGTTATCTCAACCAAAGTAGATTCGGTTATTGTTTCTCCCAAATTTCTCATACGCTTTACAACATCATCAACACGTAAAAAGAAACTGGCAATATTCTCATCACTATGCATTCTTAAATTTTCATATTCAATTCTGAGAGTTTGAAGTTTTGCACTTTTTACCTTTGCATCACCTTCATAAATTAGAATGATTTTGTCCCATATCTCCTTTGCTGTATTCAGCTGCATAACTTTGACAAATTCAGAATCAGTTAGACTTCCTGTTAGGGCATTGACTGCCTTTGCATTTGTTTCATAATTCTTCTTTTCAGTCGGATCTGTTGGTACTGTAGCTGGATATTGATATCCTTGTTCAAAAATGGCCCACACATCTGCTCCCATAGACTGAAGATAGGATCTCATCCTTATTTTCCAGAAGATTAAATTGCTTCCATTAAAGAGCAAAGGCTTAATAGATGTTGTTCCATCTTGATGGCTCATCTTGCTTGATCTTCCTTCTAGCGGCTAAGCTTTTTCAGAAGGACCTGCTCTGATACCAATTGTTGGGAAAAATACTGAGAAGGGGGGGGGGGGGGTGAATCAGTATTTAGTGCAGACAATGAAACTTTTTACTTTTCCTTGCTTTTAAACCCATACGCTACTTTACTGAATGAAACTCGTGTATACACGCGGATATAATGAAGACATCTCGCGTATGCCCAGAGATCTAATTATGCATTTAATTCTTAATTTAGATCATTGCATCATTCATTTATCAGATGTTTAGAAAACAGTAAACAGGAGTAGTAAGAATAGAATAAATCATCACACAACACACATGAACACCAGGATTTAAGCTGGAAACCCAATTCGGGAGAAAACCACCGCTGCCGTTGTATCAGTCTTCAATATTTATTATATAAAGAAAACTTGTTACAACCATGTACTGGCACAGACTCATACCAGCACGTAGGCACCCACCTGCAGAAGGCTACAACCTTCTCTCATTTACCAGCCTCTCTTGGAAGGGAGTTACAACCCCCTGCTTCTCGTTTACCAGCCTCTCCTGGAAGGGAGCTACTACCCCCTGATATTAGCACCAGCCTCTACTGGCAGAAAGCTTCCACTTTCATACTGAAGGCTTCAACCCTCACATCCACTGCAGACCACGTTTCATCAATTTCAAACTGGATCAAAATAGTTTTCAGCACATTCCTTCACTTATCAACAAACACACTTTGCCCATTGCTTCGAATAGAATAGTGAGACCACTGTAACCAGAATATCAGAGATAACCCAGACTTCAGAATAGATAAGAAGAAACACATTCAACCTTGAGACCCCATTAGTTCAAATACCATACGCTCTTTTATTTAACCAGACCCGCGTATACACGCGCTTTTCATGAGACGAACCCGCGTATACTTCTATGAATTTTTCAGATAAACCCTAACTGCCCATACGTGCTTTTCTTGAAGAGGATCCGTGTATACACGTGCTTTTTACGAAGCGAACCTGCGTATAGATCTGTAACTTTTCAAGACTGTGCAACTCTTCAGATCATATAGATATCACAGAATTCATCCTTCACTTCAGCAATGATTCACCAGATCACAGATCTAAACATTTCGTAAACAGATCTAAAGAATACATAGACATTTCAGATCTAGAGATCCTTCTTCATCATTTTCTTCATAGGTGCATCATGAATTCAGATTTATCAATTAAGAACAGAGTTCAACCATGCAGATATACTTCAGAGTGAAGTATTCATTAAAACCCAGACACATGCACACCCCTTGCACAATGAATTTCTTCTCCTTAAATAGATTTAGCCTTTGTCAATACCATGAGCCAAAACCACATCACTTCTGATGGTATTCCTGGACGGGATCAAATAAACAATCCAGCACTCAATACAATGGGTCAAAACCATGGTAAAGTCCCCTGGTTTTATTAATTAGAGCGCAATTATGCATACACGACTTGGCACGTACTTTTCCGCGTACATACGCTACTTCGACGTATGGCTGCACGTGTGCTTTGCCAACCACACATTTCATCATTGTTAAATATACCCAGTATTCTTTCTGCGGTATACAGTACACTTGTAGAACATCAGTTACATCATTAATAAAATCATATTTATCGAGTTCTTCCACATGGTAGGTTTCCATCATCTTCATCAAGTGGGTTTCCATCAAGGACAACACATTTCATCATATTGCCAACACAAACCAATTGACATCATACTTCAAGATTCTTGTGATGAGCTATTTGGAGTGAAGTATTTCCTTACTTGTCATTGTTATATTTCTTTGTTACATGCATCCATCTATGTTTTTTTAAATATGAATGAATAACTAGGAGTATTACTACAGGATTTGTTAAGAGCACCCTATTTTTAACTAGTTACCATTTATATGTTTTCCTCTGATTTCCAATGTAGGAACCCTTAATTGCTCCCTCTCTCGTTTGAGCTCTTCCTACTACTTCCTTTTCTGGATCAAAGGATTCTTAAGTGCCCTTTATCCCGATCATATCACCTCATAAAAACAACTTTCCAAGATCTTCAAGGGTTATCTATCTTTCCCTAAAAACATTTGACCTTTTGGCCTTGATCCCAGTCTATTTTCTTGATTTTGACTCCTTAGCCCAATGGAAAAACATATTTCCCACTATCCATCCTTTGAAGTGATTTTTCCAACCAAATCTACCAAAACAAAACGAAATTTGCACATTCATAACTAGCCTAATACTTACAAATCAAAACAAAGTTAAATTTTAAAGAGAGAGCCCCCTCTGAACCCTAGGAAGGCTAGATCCTATAGTTTGAAGTTGGTTTCTGGTTACCTTGGTGAGTTCTCTCTTGAACCTGGAGAAATTATTGAGTGATAACATAATGGCGACCATACTAGGGAAGATGAACATTTTCTTCAGAAATATTTTACAGGTTCAGATCTGATCTATGATGGTGGATAGTGATCAGACACACAAATGTTAAAATCATCCACCTGGCGACTCCAAATCAATTTTACAATCAAGACTCCACTGGAGGAATGAACCTGAAATAAAAATATGGAAAGATTAGGCTTTCAACCTGGATATTAATCCAAAACATCATGTTCTTTCTCATTAATAAATTTTTTCAATGTATATTGTATTTTATAGAAGATCTTAGATTAGTTTTTAATTATTTTCCTTTAAAGATTGTAAACACTAATTCTCCTAATCTCTTCAAGCAGCTTTCTTTTGAATCTTATGATGATCAGTTTCCAATTAAGAAGCCTCAAATAATCAAGATTGATCTTACAATCCCTGTACATATTCCTATACCATATAAAGTTCTAGATAGATATAAGCCCCTTATTTACCTCCTATACTCCATGATTTCCCTAATAACTATTACAAATTTCTTCCCAGGTTTGATGGAGAAAATAATAACATCATAGCCCAAAAACATATTCAAGGTTTTGAGAATTATCTGGACTTATTTGAGATTGATGAAGATGATGTTAAAATCAGACTTTTTTCTCTTTCTTTGCAAAATAGAGTAAAAATTTGGTCCAAGAATCTACCTATTGCAAGCATCTCACATTTCCAGTACTTTGTCAAACTTTTTCATGACAGATGGGTAATTAATGTCAATCTTTTTGTGATCATAGAAGAATATAATCAGTTAAAAAGACATCCAAATGAAACGATACAACAATTTTCTGACAAATTTAATCAAGTTTATTATTCAATGCCAGAAAATATAAGACCTCTTCATGATTCAACTCTCTTACATTATCCAAGTGCCTTTGATCCAGAAATACAATTTCAGTTAAGAGAAAGAGATCTAGAAACACTTGTACAGATGCAAAACCTTGCAATTGATGTAGAAGTTAATTTGCAAATAAGAAATGAAAAGTTGAAAGCAGAAGAAGAAGAGAACAACATATTGCAGAGATAAAACTCGGCCTTTTGGTAAGAAAACTAGATGAAATCATACAAAAGATCATTATGAAATGATGCAGGAGCATCAAGACCTTTTTCTCCACTTGTAAATATGGGGTGTGATAATATTAATTTGTAAATATGGGGTATGATGATATTTTATTAATTAATTTGAATTAAATAGGAGAATGTGAGGATTTATGTAAATATCTTTTTATTAATAAAAGGATATGAGGAAATTTAATAAATTGAAGGATTTTAGGGATAAAAACCTATCCTTTAGGGATGTTGAGAGATTTAGGGGTTTGTTGAGGATTTTAAGGGATTGAGAATTTAATTAAATGATTTTTAAAATTGTATAAATAGGAAGGGGTTTTGTGAGAAAAAGACATTGAGAATAGTGAGAGGAGTAGAGAGCTGGTTTGGAACAACCAAGGCTGTAAGCCTTTGGTGAATTGTAAGGGCCATCAATCTGGAATATCAGGCCAAATGAAATTTGTAAGTAATCTGGTTTTGATTTCAGACTCTATATATATACATTTGGTGATTGGTTATGAAGGTTATAGTTATTTCTGGTTAAATGTTTATATATGAGGAATTGATTGTTGGAAAATCGACCAAAGGAAACCTGCAATGAAAGAAATTGTGAAATCGATTTATGTGTCCAAGTTAAAAGGGATTAATATAACAATTGTTATTTGTGCATGAATGAGTTTGTTATATCGATCTGAATTCGATTAATAGAAAAATGAAAACTGCTTTTAATACATTTTGATACAAATTATCGGTTATATACGTAATCAAGAAATTAATGGCGGTATGTTAAAGTGCGTTAAAGGCACTTGAGTAAATATACGATAACAAACTTATAAGCAAGTAAAGGATTGAGTTAAAGAAGCGTATTCAATTATTGATGTCGATACATTAACAAAATCAAGAGGCCATTAAGTTTACGCTGATGTTTTAAATTGGATAATGTTTAGTAGTGTGTCTGACGTTGATTAGAAGAAATGGTATTGAAACATAAATGATAATTCCTGAGACTATTTCTCATTATGATACATTTAAATAGATCAGCACCTTTGATATATTTAATGCGTGCCCTTTCGACTTGGAGAGTTGATTTATAGAAGAAACAGTTGTTTGTTAATAGGTTTTAGTTATTGTAAAAAAATATTGAAATACGTGTTCAGTTTTAAGCTGCAGTGGGTTCAATATTACAGCATGGATACATTGATTGATAATATAACGTTGAATTCGATTGAATACGTATTTGATTGTTACGTAGGAAAAGTACGATGTGTATCGAACCCGGTTAAACGCTGTTTCTTCGCATTAAGGCGGTATTCTTTTGTATGTAAAAGTTGAATTAATAATGATGCCTTCACACGTTGTTTGATTGCTTGACAAGAATTGGATCACAGATTTAAAAAAAAACGCAAGGGAAAAGTAGTGAAACGGGTTTTATGGACACTGAAGAATGTACCGATTCATTTGCAAATCGATCATCAAGATTCTGCTGGAAAGGAAACAGCGTTTTCTGCTGAAGAGGAACAACGTTTTGATAATGCAGAAATAACATGCCAGAAGCGTGGAAAGAAGTGTTAAAGATGCAGTTTTCCGGAGTATCAGAAGTGTTGAAGACGCAGTATTTGTAAAAAAGTTGTAAGTGGAAACCGGATGCAGGTTTGTAAAGAGTTGCGTGGGCCAGATTGACCAACGTTGAGGTAAGCTATGAGTAGATCGTTGGTTTAATTGATAGCGCTGATATTTTTTCTAATGAGTCAGCGTCATTCAAATGAATAAATTAAAAATGTATGAGACTGCGTTTAAATCAATACATTGCAGTGAAAACGTTGTGGGAAGTAGATAATTGAAAAGCAGATTGTTGTCATACAAACTGACATAAGTTTTGGTAAGCAGAATTGGAGGGGCGCAGTTCTATGGAGAATTGGTTGACTATGCTGAAAGTTTGAAGTCTTGTGCAGGTCCAAAATTAATTGAAATGGTGATGTTTGAATATAAATGTGGGCACATTTGTTTGATTGGTCTTTGAATCTGGTATTGAAGGCGCATAAACAAGATTTGAGTTTGAAAAAATGTATATGTGGTATGGAAGTGTGTAACCTTGAATTGGAATTGCAGGTTTTGAAGTTAGGAATGATGTATGTAATTCCACGTAAATGATGGCATTGATAAGGTTTAAAGAGGCCTTTGAACATTGTTTGAAGGTTCAAAAGTGATGAAAAAGTCTTGAATGTGAGTGGATGTGAGATTGAAATGATATTGAGCCATATATTGGAAAGCTTCCACATGTTGAAATGAGATGGTATGAATTTGTCAATTATTGGAATTGATTTGGTCATATGTTTGAAGCGCATGTTTGTATATGCATGATTAGAAAAGATCCTGGTTATTGCAAGCTGGCTTTAGCCTGAGTCAATTTTTGGTATCAGAGCTTGGCTCTGTTAAAAAGAATGTTTGTTTTTTTTCTAAATGAAGACAGAAGGTTTTTTGAACTAGAATGTATTTCTGAATGTGTGATGAATGATGAAGTAGCAAATGTGCATGAAGGCAAAGGAGGTCAGATTCTAATCTGACAGTCAAAGCAAACCAGAGTACAGCTGAAGAATTGAGCAGGTGTTGGGTGTGGTTAATTTTGATTTGAATTTTATTGACAAGAAATGGAATGAGAATTGATGATTGCAGCAAAGAAGAAACTCAGCAAGGAAGGAATTGTTGCTGACAGCTAAAGTTTGCAGATAAATTCGAAAGATTAGAAGAGAGAATCAGATTTTAAAATCTGATTAACAGTAGTTGAATATCGAGAAATTGTGCAGAGGAAGCAATGAAGATTTGCTGAAACAAAATTGCAGGAGTGGTGAGATTCTGAAGGTAGTTGAAGAGTTTGAAGATGCCCCACAACCCATAGGCGATTACCACTAAAAGACAGTAAGACCAAAAGACAAGATCAGCATCGAGATCTTGAAGGCAGCAAGACCGTGTTTATTTGAATTTGAAGATTGTAGTCTTTGCAGAAGTATTTTTGCAACTCCTAAAAGGAAAATCCATAGAAGACATGTTTAAAATTGCTAACAGAAAACTGGTGAAAGCATAAGTGACAGAACCTTGAGGAAATCCAATAGAGATTGGATAAGAAAGATAGTTGTGAACAGGCAGATGAGTTGAAGCCCAGGAAGAGCAAAGGGAAGTGCTCAAAGGAGGTTCCAGAGATAGAACCAATTGCTTGCCAAAAGACCGAGTGAGGAGGGCTTGGTGAGGTAAGTGGCGGCAGGACAGGACTTGCTGCTGAAGAGGCTTTAGTACAACTCATAGTAAAGTGAGTAAGAAACTCATAGAGATGGAAAGGATGATGACTAGTGACGGTCGTAACAGAGGTTCTGAAATAAACCACAGCAGAGGACAAAAGAAGAAGGATGCCAAGGCAATTGGCATACAGAGACAGTTAAGCAAAGAGGAATATGAGAGGGAGAAGGCTGAGATAGTAGTTCAGCTTGAGGTGTTAATGGAGATGTTGCAAAGAAATGAGGAAGACCGGAAGCATGGTTATGTCATGAGAAAGAAGCTGAAGTGGCAGAGGCTACAAGAGAAGTGGAATCATCAGGTGAATATGCAGTTGATAAAGGAACTAAGGGAACTTGAACAGGTTATTGATGCCAGACAAAGGATAGAGAAGCTCGAAAGAGTTGAGCTACAGCAGAATGAAGATGCTGAAGAAGATGTTGAAGTTTTGATATGTTACCCAGAGAGTGGACCATTACTTTTTGAAAGTGATGAAGAGCTGGAGGAGTTGAATCATATGAATGATTCGAAGCAGCCGGAAGATTTGATGACTGAAGCATTAAACAAGACCGTAAGGTCTTGTGATTTTAAAACTAATGATTTGTGTGTGATTGCAGGTTTGAAAGAAGAAGAAGAACATCTACTGAAGGATGTTAAGGAAGATTTAGCAGAAGAAAGACCATGTGAAGAAATGGAAGATCGTGTAAAATTTCCAAAGTCTACTCCAAGTAAAATCATTGAGTTATATAGAGAATTAGACTTTCAAAGGAGGAAATTGGAAGAACAGAGGATGAATGTCCAAGACAGATTGCTGAAGAAGGATGACAAAGCAGTTGTCATAAATGATAATCAGGAAGAAATTGCAGATGGTGAGCAAAGGAATGTTGCAGAGGGAAAGGAAGATTGGGAGGCTGCAACATTCATATTGACAGCTAGAGCAACAGGTGAGGCGACATTTATAGTAGAAGCAGCAGAAAAGGTGCAAAACAGCAGTAAGGGTGAAAAATAAGCAAACAAAACAAGTGAAGAACAAGCGAGAATGACAGTTCAGCAATCAAGAGATGGAAGCGACCAGAAGACAAAGGACATACTGGACAGAGAAATTGAGTTGATAAGGAGGTTAATGATAAAAAAATCCCAGAGAAAGACAGCCGAAAGAAAGAAAAGGAGCGACAACAAGAGAATGACAGTGAAATATTGCAAGAGCAGAGCAAGTGGAGCATTACAACACAAAATATGGAAACCTGGAAGACAACAGCAGATGACAACAGTGGTAAAGCAATCGACAAGCATGGAAAGATTACAAAATAAAATTTGGGATCCAGGAGGAGATATCCAGACTTATGACCAGGTGGTCATGAATTTTCTTACATGGGTAGTCTGATGCAGGAGCATCAAGACCTTTTTCTCCACTTGTAAATATGGGGTGTGATAATATTAATTTGTAAATATGGGGTATGATGATATTTTATTAATTAATTTGAATTAAATAGGAGAAGGTGAGGATTTATGTAAATATCTTTTTATTAATAAAAGGATATGAGGAAATTTAATAAATTGAAGGATTTTAGGGATAAAAACCTATCCTTTAGGGATGTTGAGAGATTTAGGGGTTTGTTGAGGATTTTAAGGGATTGAGCATTTAATTAAATTATTTTTAAAATTGTATAAATAGGAAGGAGTTTTGTGAGAAAAAGACATTGAGAATAGTGAGAGGAGTAGAGAGCTGGTTTGGAACAACCAAGGCTGTAAGCCTTTGGTGAATTGTAAGGGCCATCAATCTGGAATATCAGGCCAAATAAAATTTGTAAGTAATCTGGTTTTGATTTCAGACTCTATATATATACATTTGGTGATTGGTTATGAAGGTTATAGTTATTTCTGGTTAAATGTTTATATATGAGGAATTGATTGTTGGAAAATCGACCAAAGGAAACCTGCAATGAAAGAAATTGTGAAATCGATTTATGTGTCCAAGTTAAAAGGGATTAATATAACAATTTTTATTTGTGCATGAATGAGTTTGTTATATCGATCTGAATTCGATTAATAGAAAAATGAAAAGAGGAAAGCACCAACGTTTTTAATACATTTTAAGTCTGCAGTGTCAAGCTTGTGTAATCCTGAGGGTCGATAGCAGAAATTGCTATTCGAAAGTGCGTTGAGAGCGCCCAGTAAATATAAAATCATAAGCTTATAAGCAATCAAAGGGAGTCCGATTTAAAGAACTGTGTGTTCAATTGACAGTGAATGCATTGAAATCAAGTCTGATAAGTTTACATTGATGTTTAAAATGGGTAATGTCGTAGTGTTACAGTAGTGATTAAAGTCAGCCTTGAAGTTTCTATCTGGAAAGTCGATAAATTGCAGACTATTTGGCATTATAGTCGACTGAAATAGATCACTGTTTGATGTATTGAATGCGTTGGCACATCGACTTGGAGAGTCGATTTTATAGAAGGAACAATTGTTTAACAAACACTGAGTTAAATTGTTATAAAAAAATGTTGAAATCGTGTTGAGTTTTTAAACTGCAGAAATTGGGTTCAATAGCATGGATGGCGCTGTTGATTGATAATATAACACGTTGAATTCAGTTGAATACGTGTTGATTGGTACTGTGGGAAAGTCGATGTGTATCAAGACCGATTAAACCTTTGCTGTAGCATTAAACTGGTGTTACTGTATGTAAAGTTGAATTAATAATGATGCCTTCACACGTTGTTTGATTGCTTGACAAGAATTGGATCACAGATTTAAAAAAAAACGTAGGGGAAAAGTAGTGAAACGGGTTTTCTGGACACTGAAGAATGTACCGATTCATTTGCAAATCGATCATCAGGATTCTGCTGGAAAGGAAACAACGTTTTCTGCTGGAGAGGAACATCATTTTGATAATGCAGAAATAACATGCCAGAAGCGTGGAAAGAAGTGTTAAAGATGCAGTTTGCCGGAGTATCAGAAGTGTTGAAGACGCAGTATTTGTAAAAAAGTTGTAAGTGGAAACCGGATGCAGGTTTGTAAAGAGTTGCGTGGGCCAGATTGACCAACGTTGAGGTAAGCTATGAGTAGATCGTTGGTTGAATTGATAGCGCTGATATTTTTTCTAATGAGTCAGCGTCATTCAAATGAATAAATTAAAAATGTATGAGACTGCGTTTAAATCAATACATTGCAGTGAAAATGTTGTGGGAAGTAGATAATTGAAAAGCAGATTGTTGTCATACAAACTGACATAAGTTTTGGTAAGCAGAATTGGAGGGGCGCAGTTCTATGGAGAATTGGTTGACTATGCTGAAAGTTTGAAGTCTTGTGCAGGTCCAAAATTAATTAAAATGGTGATGTTTGAATATAAATGTGGGCGCATTTGTTTGATTGGTCTTTGAATCTGGTATTGAAGGCGCATAAACAAGATTTGAGTTTGAAAACATGTATATGTGGCATGGAAGTGTGTAACCCTGAATTGGAATTGCAGGTTTTGAAGTTAGGAATGATGTATGTAATTCCATGTAAATGATGGCATTGATATGGTTTGAAGAGGCCTTTGAACATTGTTTGAAGGTTCAAAAGTGATGAAAAAGTCTTGAATGTGAGTGGATGTGAGATTGAAATGATATTGAGCCATATATTGGAAAGCTTCCACATGTTGAAATGAGATGGTATGAATTTGTCAATTATTGGAATTGATTTGGTCATATGTTTGAAGCGCATGTTTGTATATGCATGATTAGAAAAGATCCTGGTTATTGCAAGCTGGCTTTAGCCTGCGTCATGAAAGATGAATTTTTTGTTCAAAATCACCATGAAGAAATAGAATAATTTCATAGCCATGAACAAATTCCTGTTAATTCTAATTATCATATATCAAAAAATGGATATACAGATCAATATTAGGAGAAGGAATCTGTTGATCTAATGTGTATGTTTGATGACATTCCTTCTTCTGATTATTTGCCTAAGTATGATCATTATGATGATAGTTATGTTCTCCAAACTCAAGCTAACTTTATAGAGCAATCAGAAGCTAGTTTGTGGGATGAGGAAACTCAGTTTCAGTAGCCAGAATACAATGATCAGCCAATACAGATCAACCATGAAAGTGAGGAAGAAAAAGCACAAAATTTTGAAATAAGTGAAGGTTCTTTACCTCTTCTTTTTGCTTCATTTCAGTTAATTAGAGACAAATTTCATACCATTAATAATCAACAGCCTTTACAAATTATGATTGACAACAAAGAATATAATCAAAATCTTGATCAAGATATTTCAGTTTCACAATTGCAGTTATCAGTTCGATAGAGAATAAAGATTTGTCAAATAGTTTAAACTTGACAAATCAGTAGATGAGATAGAGAATAAATGAGGAGCTCAACAGTTTAATCTGAGCCCTCGGATGAAACAAGGTTAGACTTAGATAGCTTTTATGCTCTGAAAGAAAATTGATTTAGGGTTGCAAGCTTAATTGCACGCATGAAAATGAAGTAAAAAATGTTAGAAATAAATATGGATAAGTAGAAAGAAGTTGAGAAAGTATGTAATAAAACATCATCATGAAAAAATCACTAATTTCCCCTCCCCTACAATTATTCATCATTCTAAACTATTAATCAAAAAGGCTCAGAAAATTTCTCTAACTTCTGTTGGGTCCAGACCCAAGGCTCGATGACTGATTGGTTAAAAATATTGAATTCCTACATAGAGCCCACATTCATCAGCATTTATCCTTCATTCATAATCATAATCCATTTTTCCTAAGTAAAAGCCCATTTTTACTTAGTAAAAGTGAAATCCTAAATAACTAATTTCATTCCCTTTCAAAAAAACATTCAAAAAACCCATAAAATGCATTTATCCTAAGTTTAAGTGTGAAAAACATAAAGGCACAAAATATGCTTATTTTTCTATCTTTTACATTTTACTTAGTGTTAAAACATGTATTTTTCATTCATATCATATATTACCCTTTTATTTCATACTAACTACTAACTATATATATTAATTACCTAAGTTACACCCTCCCATATAGTATTAAATCCATTTATTTTAAATAACCCACAAACCCTTTATTATTACTTTAAACCAATGTTTAAATACCCCATGTGCACAATATTATCCCACCCCTATCCCATTGGTTTAACATATCCATATAAAAATATCACACCCCTATAGTTTTAAACAAATGTCAGTAAACGTTTGATAAAACTATATAATATTAAAGCCTGCACCCGCTTATACATATGGTTGAAACATACGTTATATACTTCCCACTATGCCATATAATACAATTTTAAACTTTTTTTAAAATGTATATTCATAAAATTCAACTCAACCCCGCTGCATATAACTACCCTGGTCCCACTCCTTCATCCCAATGCAACTTCCCAAGGGATCTGGGCCGTTTGCAATTGAACCTCGAGATCTGATGGATGAAAACCAATATCGCACTGAAAACATGCAAGATCAAACCCATCTCAAACCCGCATGAAATGAGTGGTATTAAATCTTTATCTCTCCTCCACGTGCTTGATTCTCATTGGATGGCATGGGTTAGCTCTAAAACTTTTTATCGCCCAAATGCTGCGCGATAACCATTTCGATTTTTCTGCCTTAAGCGCAAAAAACGCTCTCTGCTTTGACATGATCATCATTCAATGCTTATTGCTAAACCTAAAACCTTATAAAAAGCTTCATATTATGCGCAGAAAATCCCTTCTTGTTTTTTATCCGTGCATTCATCCTCCCAATTGAAAAGAAACAAGACTTGTACTCTATTTTCACTCCTATAAAAGCCAGAAAAAGCTATTGAAACTGCTATCAAGAACACTGGAAACCTCAGTTTGTTTCAGAGACCTCCCAAGCCATCAGAACCTCTCTGATGCCTCAAAAACCCTTATCAAACCATAGTCTCGAATACTTTAACCTATTTTAATCAAAGTTAAAGAAATTTAGCCTTTTTCAAACCTTTAGAAACCCTTTGAAAGATTCAAACTCTTTTACCAGTGCTTAGAATCCAAAACTGTAACACTCAATTACTCAGTGCCAACAGAGTTAAAACCTCCACAGCCATATCTCATTCCACAGGCCTTTCAAAAGCTTTCAATCACCTCCTTGCAGGTCTCTATTTAATTAACAATTATTTTGTTTTACAGGTTATTAGCAAAAGGAGAATTTGGATAAAACAATCTAAATACTAGTTAAAGATCTATTTTAATGCAAGAATTCATAAGGAAATGAGTTTGAATAGGTTTTCCTAAAACAAGAATATTTCACACAGTAAACATATCAGTAACAGTTTGCAGTGAAAACAGACACAGTTAAAGTGTATCAGTAAAAGTCAGAGTGAAAGTCAAATCAGTAAAAACAAAGAAGTCAACGTAAAACAGTAAAAGTAAATACAGAGACATTAATGGTTAAACAAATATTAAAATACTTTCACCAACAACAATTAAGTTTATCCAAAATGAAAGTAAAAATAGTTAAAAGAACAGTAAGGTTAAAAGATGAAAATAGAGCAAAAAGGACATTTTTGCAGACATTTTATGTTTAAGTCATTATTTTTCAAAAACTATTGTGACCAATCCAAGATGTATTTTTCAAAATGTAAGGATGTTTATGTTCCTAAGATGTCCATCTACAAAAACCTCTCTCACTTTTCTAACAACCATTATGGATTTGTAAATATTAAACAATATTTGAAAGCACCTTTTACAGAAAATTCCTATTAAGTCATCCATTTGCAGAGAAGATTGTAGCCAATCAGAAATACATATTACAAAACTAAAGGAGGTTTTTGTTCCTAAGAGACCCGTCTACAAAAACATATCTCATATTTTTTACAAGTATCACAAAATCAGAGATACATGCACATATTTACAGCTTATTTTTCAGATTATGCAAAGCTATGTTTTTCACATCTTTTTACAGGGCCTATTGTGACCAACTGGAGCATAATTTTAGGGAACTGAGAGAGGTTTATCTCAAAAAAATATTTATATACAATAACCTCTTTCAAATTTTACATATATATTTCATATTGAGAAATAAAAAGGTATCATTGGACCCCAAGTTTGCAGAATTTCTGGAGCAGCATGCACAAAGAAAGGAGACGGTTAGTGACTTAGATGCCTCATCATCAACTAAGAGTTGAGATCAAATTCGAATTCTCTTCTTTGTCACCATCAATCCATAAGTATAGTTCCAAATAGATTCATTAGTTTTGAGTGTCCTTTTATTAAGTACTATTTTTGTAAAATAGTTTGAGATATTTGTAAACCATTTTTGATATTTTTTCAAGGTATTCTAGTTTAGAATTTCTATAAATACTTCACTCTTTGAAGTATTAGTGTGGAATAAAATTATTGGAGATTATTATAGTCATTTCTTATTGGAATTGAAAGCATTTTGTGTGTCAAAAGTCGAGTAGCAGGCTGGATCAAACCAATTGACATCATACTTCAGGATTCCTATGATGAGCTATTTGGAGTGAAGTATTTCCTTACTTGTCATTGTTATATTTCTTTTTTGCATGCATCCATATATGTTTTTCTAAATCTAAATAAATAACTAGGAGTATTACTATAGGATTTGTTAAGAGCACCCTATTTTTAACTGGTTATCATTTATATGTTTTCCTCTGATTTCCAGTGTAGGGAACCCTTAATTACTCCCTCTCTCGTTTGACCTCTTCCTACTACTTCCTTTTTCGGATCAAAAGATTCTTAAGTTCCCTTTATCCCAATCATATCACCTCATAAAACAAATTTCCAAGATCTTCAATGGTTATCTATATTTCCCTGAAAACATTTGACCTTTTGGCCTTGATCCTAATCTGTTTACTTGATTTTGACTCAGCCCAATGGAAAAATAGATTTCCCACTATCCATCCTTTCAAGTGATTTTTCCCACCAAATCTACCAAACTCTGCCCTCTCTGAACCCTAGGAAGGCTAGATCCTAGAGTTTGAAGTTGGTTTGTGGTTACCTTGGTGAGTTCTCTCTTGAACAGATGGAGGCGCTATGCACAGAGCCGTCGGTGCTATACACAGAGGACCGACAAGCCCGATAACTTTCCTGAGGCGCCCACACCTAACCCAGCACTGCGCACAGGCCTGCCAACCACCTGACTCGACCCGACGCTATGCACAAGGAAGGCCCGAAAGGAACGACCTGTCGGGTGGCGCTATGTAAAAAGGAGATTTGGCCAAATTTTCCAAAAATTGCTCAAACTCACTTTTTCTCCTCCTCAAGTTTGCCCTAGGCTCCTACATGATTTAGACAAGGTTGGTAGTCACTTTCTTTGCCCTCCAAATTGATATTTTTACATTCATAATCAAAGGAGAATATTAAAAACCTAAATTTGGCTAAACCCTAATCTTCATGGAAATTAAATATTTAACCTTCTACGGCAAGAATTACCAATTGGAGAGTTTTAATTAGCATAAATACACTCAATAAAAGCTAAGCCTCATCCTAAACTCTGAAAACATTCGTAGACTTACTTCATTTTTCCCTCATTTGCTAAAATCTGCCCTCAGCATCACTCATTTGTCCTCCCTAGACCTAAAGCTCTCACCAAGCTAAAAACCATTTTTTTCAAGGATATAATCAGCAACCATGTCTGGAGAAGAGATCAGTACTAGTAGTGATGAAAGCCAAAGGCCTATCAAGCCAAAACACAAGGGAGGAAGAACTAATAGGTTTTAGCCCTTGGATACAATTCATCTCACCTCTTCTCCCATGATCCTTGCATGTTTTGAAGATGTTGGATGCTATCAGTTCTGTGAGAGGGTTAAACAGGTCCAAAACCACTCAGTTCTGACTAGGTTGTTCATTCTCAGCCTACGAAATCTCCAAGTCAACCTAGCAGGAGTAAATTTTGAACTATCATTTGAATCCACAGCTAAAGCCACAGGAATACCAGATATTGGTGAGAGATGGTTCAAGCAAAAGAAATTGGCCTTAAGCTACTATGAGCCCTTCCTCAAACCTAGTTATCAATAGTGCTGCAAGACTATTTTCCCCTTCTCCCACCTGCTAGAGAGAAAAGGAAAAGGGCCATCTCCTCTCTAGCTATCAAACCATTCGACAAGGGTAAGGAAAAGATGGAAAGGGGTGAGCAGCAGGTAAAGGTGAGGAGAAGTAAGAGAATCAAGAAAACTACTCAAGAGCCTCAATTCATTGATCTAGACAGTGACAATGAGGACAAGGAGATGACCACCAGATTTCTACTACTAACCAAAGATGCACAGCTTAAGGAGTGCGAAAGAGATTTTGAGGTGTCACAAGGTGTCATTCAGTATTAAAAATATGAGCACAAGCACTTCAAGAAGGTGAAAAGGGGCCTTGCTCTTAGAACAAAATGACCAAGCACTATGCAAAGAAACATAAGCTTGTTTATGCCAAACTAAAGAAGGCCCTCACATAGCTAAAAAACCTAAAAATGGAAAAAGAGCACTATAGCATTGGAATTTTGGCTTATGCTTCTCAACATATGTCCAAGACCTCTTAAGGGACCTCTCCACAAATTTTGGGCCAAATCGAACAAAATTTTGTGTTTTTGAAATTTTGAGGCCTCTGTGCGCAACACCCTTAGAGCTACACACAAATTTGGTGCATCCTCAGCTTGCAAAATTTAAATTTTTGGATTCCTCTCATCATCAACAGTTTGGTCACAAAATTTCAAATCATTTGGAGTAGTTTTGACCCCCCAAAAGGTCAAAAAACACCAAAATTTTGACCATTCTGCCTCATTTTCAGGCAAGGTGCTGCACACAAAGTAGTGTTGGTAGAATGGGTTTTTGGATAGGACAATGGCACTCATTCAGGAACAATCAAGAATTTATGGAAATTAAACTCATCCGGATTTCCAACGAGCCATCACGGAGCCAAATCTGGCATCGGCAAGGGGTCCAAATCTTAGTCACAAAAGACCCTATTTTCTGTTAAAGTGGTGCTGCGCACAAAGACTGTCTAAGTGTGTTTTGGACCAAAAGTCAACAAAACACACTCATTTATTGAAAACTGATATTTTTTATATTTTTAAGGCAAATCACTTTAGAATTAGATGCAAATAGTTATTTTGGAATTTATTTCTTAAGATATTATGTGCCTTGGGCCTTGCATGGTCTCTTGGCCATAAATGGCATTTATGGTTGAATTTGACATTTTCCTACCATATTTAGGGTTTTAGTCCTTCTTTGCTCCATAAATAGAGCATGAGGCTCTCATGTATTTTGTTGGCATTTGATGAGCTTTGAGATCAATACATGGTTTTATGAGCATGGAGAAGAAATTGGTGTTATGGAGTTGATGAATGGCTTGTTTGGATTGATGATGGAGAAGCTTGTTTGCAGGATTACTTAGCTTGGTGAATGGTGATGTCTTCTTAATTTGTTTATGTTTCCTTGTTATCACTATGTTTCACTCTTCTTAGTTTCTATAAATCGGAAAAGTATAAGTTGAGACATGCTCCTTGAGGCACCTCAGTTCTCCTATTTGTTATAGCCTTAATGTTTTCCTCAGCTAGTTGTGTTTGAATAATTCTTAGTGTTAGCAACCTATAATATAGGGGTCATATTTTTGACTTCACTATTGTTAATTTTGTAATTTTGTACATACTTTGCCTTCTGCAAGTTGTATTCACATATTTTTGTAAAAAAAAAAAAAAAAAAAAAAAATCAAAAAGAGGGTGAAAAGTCCTAAAAGAAAAATCAAAGGACTTAGAAAAAATAAGATGCCCCAAAAGAATAATGAATAAAACATGAAAGTGAGCAAGAATACATGCCACTGCTTTTTACTTTTTGACTATGGCAGAGTGTCAATAAATGCCATTAGTTCATGATGAGTTAAACAGTTCAATCTTAACTTGTCACTGTTTCAATTTCCTTTGTTGTAGATAGAGAATAATGAGTTGTTAGACAGTTTAATTCTAACAATTCAGTAGTTAGGTAGAGAATAAAGTGAATCCAACAGTTTAATCTAGATTCATGGATGAAATAAGTGTAGAATTATATAGTTTACTTGCTTTCAGAAAAAATAAATGCTATGAAGGTTGCTAGCTTAAATGCACCTTGTTACAAAAGAAGAAAAAATGTTAGTATGGTAAGATGGGTAGGTAGAAGAAGGTGAAAAATCTCATTGTAAATATCATTCGTCACGGGCTTCAGAATAACTAACATCCCCTTCCCATAGTCATGAAACATTCTAAACTTTCAGTCAGAAAGGCTCAAGGCATTTCCTTGACTTTTGTTGGGACCAGACCCAAGGCTCTATGACTGATTAGTTAAAAGTGTGAAATGTCTATATTAATCCCTTAATCACATCATTTACCATTCATGCACTCATTCCCCTGAATAATCCTAAGTAAAACTTCATTTTTACTTAAAGATAATCTAATCCTCATTTGATTAACCTCCCACATCATTTCAAAGCATAAAGCCCTCAAAATCACATTTTATCCTAAATCTAAGTGATGAAGTTATTATAATGCAAATTTGCCTTTAAATCTTCACTTTCTTAGTTATATTAATGTTTTTTGAGTATACATTGTCCCCTTCTCATATTAATTTTGACTTATGTATTAATTCCCTATAACTAACCTTTTCCTATTATATAACTCCTTTTATAAATAAATCCCAAAAACCCACTTATTATTACTTAAGCAAAAGTAATTTATTCCCACATGCTTAAATAAAACCCCCCTTATAACCCCTTTGGTTAAATTTTATCCTTACACTTAATCCCGCCCCTATGGTAATTAAATCCTTCTGATTTGATTAACCATATAATAAAATATGAGAAAAAGAGCTTAAAACATGTGTAATATGTGTTTTAAACAAAAAATTACCCGAAGTTTGATTAAAACTAAACTTCAATAAAAATGACCCTTTCCCTATATATTTTCCGCCCCATGTCCCTTAACCTAAGGTTAAAACTTTAACCTTAATGTTACCCCGCAATATATCATTCATTACCCTAGACCCTAACCACAATTCAAAGCCTTGGTAACCCTCTCGACCACTTGATTTTCCATTAAGAATAAGTCATTTCTGTATATATGACTTAAACAAACCTTCTCCCATCGAAGTCATTTTTGACCGTCCGATACCTAGAATCCATTTGATCCTACGGTAAAGAACTTGCGCGAAATATTTCAATGCATTTGTCCCTCCCCATCACGTAAGATTCTGACCGTCCAATCTCTTCTTCATTTCCCAATATCAACAGCCCACGTCGAATCTGATAAAACTTTATTCCCCGCACTTTCCCTTTTAATCTGGACCGTTTTCTTCCTAAGGCCCGATCCGACAGCCATTATCCATTTTCGCGCTCCAAAACCAAACGATCGAAGTTTCGGCAAAGCCGCGTGAAATGGGTGGTTTTTCCAAACCACCCAGTGCTTACGTGTCGCAATATCGTTGTATCTCTTTTGAAAAACTCAATACCAATTACCACCATTCATCAGCGCAAATACCACTGGCAGTATTCCTAAACCCGACTCTCTTAACCACAGTTTAATGTGACTTAACCATGGTTTTCACTATCGGTTAGTACATTAAAATTTAAAGTTTTCATTCGAATTTTCACTATTTTCCCTTTAAACCTTTGAAAATGTTATTAAACCCTTTTCTTCAAAATTGCGACATTTGAACCCTAAGAAACTGTGCAGAGCCTTTTCAACCCACCAGTGCCATTTTCAATGCCCATTACCTTGAATTTTAACAACAAAGTGCCACATTGCCCTCTGAGAAGCCAATTTCGCAAAATTGAAGACTGCGAACGTTTTCAACCTAATTTCACTGGTTTTTTAGATACTTTTCCACAAACTTACCCTCTAAGACGTCAACATTTCTGTTATTTCAAAAAATTGTCTAAAATTGCACTAATCAAACTGAATAAAAATGTCCATTTTATAGGGGAAACTCTGTCAAAATTTCCCCGGAATCCCTAATTTCCATTTCTAGTGCTTTTTTCCCAAACCCTGGTCTATTTCACTGCTGAAATTGATCTTAATATATGTTCTGAGATTTAAAACCCTTGCTTTACCCAAAAACCTGCTCAGAAACCCCATTTTCCAGTAAAATTCACCAAGAAACCCTTGTTTCTCATAATAGAACTTACAAAACCATCTAAGCTTTCTTTGTTCGGATTAAAAATGACAAAAAAACAAGTAACCCCTAAAAATGGAGACCCAAAGCCTCAAAAGAAGTCCTCGGCAAAAATCCCTCAGCTTGAGTCCTCCAAAATTGACAAACCAACTCTTGCACTCACGGCTGATTCTACAGAGGTAGTCAGACCAGTCTAGCCTCCAGTATTTCCCCCAGAGAATAGTCCCTTGGTTGACCTTGATTATAGAATTCTAGACCCTAATGTAGAATTTAACTTGCTTGATGTTTACAATTGTTGTTTTGGCAAGTCTATAGAAAAAGGTGACAAATATATTCCAGTCTGGGAATCCAATTTGCCTAAGTACATTGTTCCTCAAACACATCCATCCCCTGATTTTGTCAGAGTATGTCAAACATTTTATCTCCCAGATCAAAGATGCATCGTAAACAAAGATAAAGAGGTCTTGTTTTACATCAATGAAGAGTCAATAAATACCATGCTGCAACTCAGTCCTGACCCAAATGCTGCTTCATTATCCATAGAAGAGTTGACTCAAAATTACCTAGAACTTGAATTTGCTTTTAAATTCAAAGTATTCCAGACTTTTCGTCCTAAACAAGTGGATATTCCCAAACTTAATCCTCCTTTTGATACCTTTAACTTCCCAGATGAAACAAGGAAAATAGTCTCGATGCTATCATTTATACTAAGATACACCAGTGATGAATTCACTGATGTAGCTATTTTAGGTTTTTTGTCAACTCTTAGTCCTGGTCAATCTCCATCCATAGTATACAATTTTGCTAAATTCATTGCAGAAAACATGCATTATCAGTTGTCAAGATTGTCAGAAGAAGGAGTCTTCAGATACACATCATATCTGCTTCACCTCTTCTTGTATTATCAAGCATATAAGTTCCCCATTGAATTTCAGAAAGTGGATCCAGAGGGAAATGTTCTTTCAGTTGTTTCTGGTCATCAATTCTAAGAAAATGGAATAGAGAATATAGCTTTACATATTTCAATGACCTATTTTTAGTGCCTGCTACGAATCTGTTGAACAAAGAGTAGACCCCTAAGATCAATGAAGAGACTAAGAGAATTTTACAGCTGTCTGAGAGCTGTAGAACAAGGGACTGGTATTTATATAAAAGCTATACAAAAATCAGAGTATATGGTGCACTTCTGGCCCCATATAAACTACCAAGATGTCTTACAACAAGGATATTTTCATTGGAATATTTGAGACAACTATTGAATGGAGATGAAATTAATATCATAGCTTCCAGGAAAAAGAACCAGTTTAAACTGAAGAATCAAATTGGGCCATTTATTGTAAATAATAGAGAAGAAATCAATGAAATCAATGTGAAGTTGACAGAGTACAAATTTCCATATAGTTTCATGTGGAATTATGATCCACAAGGTGTTTTAAGCACACTAAGAGTGAAATGCAAGTTACCTGTCTTCTTGCATGACTCCAAGCCCCATATTGAAAATTATGCTAACAAAATTGAATGGGAGCCCAACACTCTAGTTGATGATGATTCACTGGAAATGCAGAGAAAAAAAGGAAAAGGTAAACAGGTTGAACAGACACAGGTTACTACTGTGAGCAAGGAAACTAAAAATGCACTTAAAAGGAGCAGAGAAGAAGATAGTTTCATAGCTAAAACAATTCAGGAAAAAAGATTCAGACTCCCTTACAGCAAGAAAAGTGAATTGACAGATGAAGAAAGGAATAAAGCTGTTAATATTGAAGATAATGAAACTGATGATGAAGCTACAAGAATGGTGACTGAAACACTTAAAGATCTTCAAAATGTCAAAATTGCAACACAACAACAGGATACATTCATGGGGGAGAACCAAACAACTGTTGACATGCCTTCTTCCTCTAAGGAAACTGACAAGACAGAGTCAGAAATTCAGATCAGATTCAGACAGATTAAAGAGAAGAATGAAGAAATCAGGAATCAAGCATATTCTAGATTCCTTAAGGAAAAGCTTGGAAACAAAGACAGACTTCTTTCAAGATTTGATTATTCATCTAATAAATTAGTAATGTCATTCTTGAAGCCTGCAGTGACTGATCCAAAATCATTAGCAGATTATTCCAAAATAGATTGTGAAGTTGATGCAGATGCCATTCATGAATTGGATCAAATTGAATTTCATAGGAGCAATACTGAAATGCTATATTCTAAAATTGTCAGTAAGACTATGAAATCTATTAGGCTTGAGAAAACAGTGCGCAACCTCTAGAATAAAATGAAGTTGGACAAGGCCTCACTATATGCCAATAATTTGAGGATCAAAGCACTATAAGATTTGGTGATTGAAGCAGGAGCTGATCCTACTAATATGGAAATTGCAAAGACTTTGATTAAAAAGAAAAATGAGGATATAGCTGCCCTCAAAAAGGAGCTAAAATGAAAATCCTCAAGCAAAGGAGATTCTTCAGCAGAAAACTGAAAATGATGAACTCAAACAACTTGTTCATGAGATGACTGCTCAAAGAAAAGAAATGGAAAATCAATTGGAAGTTTCCATAAGAGAAAATGAAGACCTAAAGAAAACTCAACAGGTTCACATTCCTACAGTAATCCCTATTGTAAGTACTGCAGTTCCATCCACATTAGTAGAACACTTGGCTCCACAAGGAGTACTAGCCACTACAGTGCCATTAAGTTCCCATGAAACATCTGCATCTTCTTCCTCAACTTCACAGATCAATACAATACAGGATAAAGCTGCAGTAATTAGCACCATGGAAGACATGTCAATTAAAGAAAAAGAAATACTTAATTTGAAAGGCACTATTAAAAGTCTAGAATCTTCCAAAAGAAATGTCTTGATTACATCTAAAGGGCATGAACAGAGGGCAGATAGACTGCAAGAACAGGTTAGAATTTTTCAAGCACAGGTGAATCTTACCGATCAGGTGGCATATATTAAAAATCATTTATGGACAAAGATCATTGAAGCAATTCACTCTCAGTGGCCTTCAATTCAAATAATTTATGAGCAAAAGGAGTTACTACAGGCTGCTAATGCAGAAATTGATGAAACTAAAAGAGATTGAAAATAAGCCAGCCGAAGCACTTCAACTCATAGCCTTTTTGAACAACAAAAACAGGGAAGAGTTGGAAGAGTTAAAAATTACTGATAGGACAGAGACCATCCTCCAAATCAAGAAAGTCATAAATAAAAGAAACATGATGAGTAACTTAGAAGATAGGTGTAAAGACATGAATTTGGCTATCTCAAGATTTTGGGCCAATACAAGATATTATCAGAAGCATATTTGCAAGATATTCATGCATTGAATGACAAGTTGATGCATCAGAAAGATTATGATCTAAAAATCAGAACTCATGCAAAAGAGTAAGCCAAACAGCCACTGCCACAAGGATCACCAACTGGAAAAACACTTCTTCAGTATTTTGAAAATATGTTCTTTTTGCAAAATGAGATCAAACATATGTTCACTATAAAGCCTAACTTTGCCAAGTATACAGAAGCAGATGAAAGCTATAGGAAATTGAAAACTATGAAGATCCCCTCTATTGCAAAGTGGCAAGAATTCACAGATCTGTTGTGAATTTGATGGATAAAAAATAGGAAAATTACTTGGAAATTCATCTTTTACTGTTACTTCAAAGGTAAAAAATACAGGGTTAAAGTGTATCAGTAGGTGAAAGAGTATCAGTGAAAATAAAGTTATTGTTGGTTACTTTTTAATTACTACAGTAAGACAGCTAAAATAAGATGAATAAAGAGTATTAGCATTGAAAGTCAAAGGAAGGAAAGTTCTTCAACCACTTTCCACAATAAGATGCACCTAAGGCCAGCAAAGCTCACAGCACATCAACAATTAGTTTAAATTAGAATAATCAGTTCTATTTTTTCTTGTAAAAAGGGAATAGCTTGCAAACTGTTTTCAGCTATCCCTCTTATTATGTTTTCTTTCCTATTTTTTATTAAAACATTATCTCAATTTCTGAGATATTTTGTAAACAATTTTTTGTATAAATACTTCACTCTTGGAAATATTTTTGGGTGGAATAAAATTTCTCAAGATAACTATAGTATTTTTGCTAGACATGTTGAAGTTGGTGAGTCAATTAACGAAGTAGCAGGACATCATAGCATAAGGATTCTACCCCATAGAATCATATATTCATCATTTCCACAATCCATTGCTAGTACATCAACCGATCCATTTATTCCTGAGCTGCCCTTGCAGCCCAAAGTTGTAAATCCATCATTTACGCAGCCCATTACCACTACCATTAGCCACACTACTTCTTTTTCATCCTCTTTACCAAGCTCTCCAAGCACATCCATTGTAACCACCAGCACTATCCCTACTATTACTATTGTACCTCTTAGTTCAGCCAAAATACAAACCATGGCAGCTCGATATGCTCCCTTGGTTTTGCCACAAAACCTCCATGACATGCCCCAGAACTACCAGAAAGACATCCCTGTTTGATAATCTCTCACAGATAACTGCTCAACAACAGGTAACTAGCATGAATGATTTCTGGGAAGTCTATGAAATTGATGAAAGTGATGTTCAAATGAGATTGTTTGCCTAGAGTCTGATTGGAGAGGTAAAAACTTGGTTCAAAATTTTAGGAGCTGGTAGCATAGCAGATCTAGCTGATTTCCATGGATCATTCCTTAATAAATGGGAGAAAAAGAAAAACCTTATGCAAGTACTATCTGAGTTTGATGCAGTCAAAAGAGCCCCAAATGAGTCAGTCCAAGACTTTTGTACAAGGCATAATAATGTTTATAATGCCATTCCCACAGAACTTAAACCTACCCCTTACTCGTGCTACTGAAATTCCTCGATTTCTTTGATGTAGACATGGCTTATCAACTTAGGGAGAGGGATGCGGATACTTTAGAACAAATGCAACAAAACGATGTAGGTGTAGAAGTTAATATACTTGCTAAGAAGGCTAGGCTGAGAAATGAAAGAAGGGTCACTATTAAAGAAGAAACATCTCACTTAGATAGTAAGTTTGATTTCATTACTAAAGCACTAGAAAAAGTAGTTGACAAACTAGATCATTATGAGAGAAAACCTCAATGGGATAATCAATCCCAGATCCAGAATCCCAATTACAGAAAAAACAGCAACTCTGGAAAAGGCAAGGAGCCTTCTCCTGATCAAAATATAAGAACCCCACCTCAAGAAAAATTTGTAGAAAGTTCACAAAACAGTGTTGATGACAAGGAAGACATTAACATTGTTATGGGGATCGACGAAGACAATACCATTTTCCTCACCCAAGAGGACTAGGAACTCTATGAACTCCAAAAATTCAAAGTGAATTCTGGGGAATCCTACGATTACAAACAAGGTTATGATTTTGCAATAAATGAAATTCACAGTCAATACAACCTTAGGAGTAAGAAAAATAATGAACCTGTCATAAAAATAATACTCCAAATCAGCAAGAACAAAGCAAAAAGAATACTGATACTACTAAATCAAAATTCTTACAAATTCTCCCGAGAGAGGGAAAACAAAGTTCAAACCCAACTAGTCCTAAGAAATAGCAAGGCCCAAAGATTGTGGACATTACTAACGAGGTGGCTAGATCTTCTAAAGATGTTCCTAAAACTAATTCTCCTAAATCCACCAATACAACGGCAATCAATGAGCCTAGAAAGAATCCTACTGATTTTAAAATATCATATCCTAAACCTTCTGTTAATGATCCTAAAACTGATAAAACTTCTGCTTTCCCTAAAAACACTGTGAAGGATAGCAAACACCAAGAAACTCAGACAGAAGATAGGAAAAAAGCTCAAAACAAAGGAAAAACAGTAGAAACTCAAGAGAAATCATCACAAACCTCAGTTCCCAAAGAAGAAGTGACCCAAGCCATTAGATCTCAGCCAATGTTCAATATGCAGTCTCAAATTTCCAAGGTAAAAATAGCTATTCCCTTAGTAGAACTAGCTAAAAATGATTTGTACAGATCTATGATTTCTGATGCATTGAATGTGAACGAGAACGAAGACACAATTAACATGAATGATGGTAGGACTGAACTGATTTTTGGTCCCAATGTTGATGGAAAGCATTTTGATGGGTCGGTACCCCCATTCTATGTAAGCCTTACCGTACATGACCAAATTTTACATAACACTATGCTTGATACTAGGGCTTCCCAAAATTTGATGCCTAAAGCTATAATGGAAACCCTTAATCTAGATATCACCAGACCATATAAGGACTTATTTTCATTTGATTCGGCCAAGGTCCAATGTTTAGGTTTGATCAAAGATCTGTTTGTTAACCTAGTTCAATATCCAGGTAAAAGTATGATCATGGATGTTGTAGTAGTTGATATCCCACCTAAGTATGGCATACTACTTTCTCGCTCATGGGGAGAAAAATTGCAGGATCTCTACAACTGGATATGAGTTATGCCACTATCTCGGTGTTTGGACAACCTAAAAATATTTATAGAGAAACTTTGATGAAGTACATGGTCAGTAGTGCAGATAGGCCTACCAATTATCCTATATATTCCACTCCTACTGATCTTGACTCTTTTATTCTCAGTAACTCTGACCAGAATGAAAATCCAACTAAAATCAGTGATAAAAAACTTAAAATCATGGATGATTATATTGGTCATGAAGCTTTATAGCATTTAGATTTTGATGGCTCTGTTAACAAATTTGGAGCTGGAGCTGGTGTTTGGCTTACGAATATTGAAACAGATCATTCTGAAGGACATGCCTTTAGATTAAACTTCAAATGCACCAATAACATGACTGAGTATGAAGCGTTAATCTTAGGTTTACAAATCATTAGAAATAAGGGAGGAAAAATAATAATGGTCATGGGAGACTCTGAACTAGTTATAAAACAAATAAATGCATAGTATTCAGTTCATAATCCCAAAATTGCAAGATATAGAGAAACAGTATTGGACTTACTGAATGAATTGCTAGAAAGTAAGTTTGCTATTATCTCTTGAAATCAGAACATGCATGCCCATTGCTTAGCAACATTTGCCAGTAGTTGTAAATTTCCTTTTTCACCATTACAAAAATATACTGTTGAGATTAAACATAGGCCTATTGTTCCTAATAACATGAAATATTGGCAAATCTTTTCTGAAGATCAACAAATTTATCATTTTTTGAATAACGAGCATGAATTTCAGAATTTTCAAATCGATAACGATTGTAATATAGACTCACCATGTGATATAGATGTAAATTGTTTTCAATTAGATGAGTTAGATAATTTAGATGTACATAAGTTTGAAAAGCCTACTATTTTTACTCAAAGTGACATTGATGAAATGGAAAAAGTAAACATAGAGGAAATGATTGAAGATGACATAGATTTTATTGATTTAAAGAACAACATTTTACCCAGAGGTTTGACTCCTCTTGAGGATTTATTTGACTCTAATGATGTGCCCAAAAGGCCAAAAATGGAGTCAGTTAAATCTGATGTAGAGGAGTACAACCTAGGAATAGATGATAAACCGAGAACAATAAAATTATCTAAATCTTTACCACAAGATGAAAGGGTTAAATACATTGAACTGTTAAAATAATTTCAAGATGTTTTTGCATGGAGCTATGAAGACCTAAAAACTTATAACACAGACATCATTCAACATAAAATTCCTTTAAAATAAAATCAAAAGCCCTTTCAACAAAAACTCAAAAGAATTAATCCGGTTTTACTACCCTTGATAGAAAAATAAGTTAAGAGGATGCTTGATGCTCAGATAATTACACCAGTTAGATACTCTGACTAGGTTTCTAATCTAATACCAATCAGGAAAAAGACAAGAGAAATAAGATTATGCATTGATTTTAGGAATCTTAATAAGACATCCTTGAAGGATAACTACCCCTTGCCAAAAATGGATCACATTTTGCACAGGGTAGCAGGTTCTTCCAGAATATCTCTATTAGATGGTTTCTCTGGATACAATCAGATCCTAGTAGATAGATATGACCAAACTAAAACTGCATTTACTACCCCATGGGGTACCTTCATGTATGTGAAGATGCCTTTTGGGTTAAAGAATGCAGGAGCCACATTTCAAAGGGCCATGGATATTGCTTTTGCTAAGGAAATCCATGAGTTCTTAGTCATTTATTTAGACGATATTACTGCGTTTTCAAAGACAAATGATGATCACTTGGATCATTTGAGACAAGTTTTCATCAAATGCAAAAAATATGGCATATTGCTTAATCCCAAAAAGTCTCTTTTTGGGTTAGAAGAAGGCAAACTATTGGGTCATATCATTTCAAAAGAAGGCATTAGGATAGATCCTGCTAGAATCGAAGCAATTCAAAACATTCTACCACCCAGAAATATCAAAGAACTCCAAGCCTTCTTGGGAAAAATTAATTTTCTGAGAAGAGTCATATCAAATTTGGCTGAGATTGTAAAAGATCTTAATAACATGCTTAAAAAGGACTCCTCAATTAAATGGACTATGAAGGCCAAGAAATCCTTTGAATCCATCAGACACGCCTTAACTAAAGAACCAATCCTTATCGGTCCAGATTACACAAAAGATTTTATAATATTTTCCTTTGCACCCGAACACACCATTGCTGCAATCCTTCTGCAGAAAAATGATCAAGCTTTGAATAGCCCATAGCATTTTTTAGTAAAGCTCTCAGAAATGCACCAATGAAATACAACATACTTGAAAAATAGGCTTTGGCTTTGGTTAAAGCCATCAAAGATTTCAGAGTGTATGTACTACATTCTCACATAATTTCATACGTCCCTAATGCAGTGGTTAAAGATATTCTAACTCAAGATGGACCAGACAACAGGAGAGGAAAGTGGATGGCCACAATCCTTGAATATGATCTGGAAATAAAACCAACCAAAATCGTTAAAGGAAAGGGTTTAGCCAGACTAATGTCTGAGTCAAATTACAATGCCATAGATATTAATTTCATTGCTCAAGTAGATGAACAGGAGGAGATGGCGACTCCATCGATCAGTGAGGCCTTTCAAGACTCACCCTGGTACTCAGATATAATCTTTGTACTAACAAACTTACAAGCTCCTCCTGGACTGACAAAAACTAAGGAAAGATTTATCAAACAAAAGTCAATGAAATTATGTATCTTGAATAATGCACTATATTGGAGAGAAAGTAATGGGATCTTACTTAATTGTTTATTGAAATTTGAAGCTGACAAAATCCTTGAAGAGTTTCATGCAGGTGATTGTGGTGGACATTTATACTAGAAGAGCACAGCTGATAAAATACTCAGAGCTTGTTTTTACTGGCCATCCTTATTTTCAGATGTAAAAAAGTTTGTTACCTCATGTCATAAGTGCCAAATTTTTTAAGGTAAAAAGAAACTTTTACCATTACCTCTAAAACCAATATCGACAGAGAAACCATGCCGTCTAGACTTCATAGGTGAAATTCATCCCCCATCATCCGGACAGCATAAATGGATTCTAACTGCCACTAATTACTTTACTAGGTGGATAGAAGCAATTCCCACTAGGCAAGCAACAGACTTAGTTATCATCTCATTGATAGAAAGTAATATTTTTTCAAGATTTGGATGCCCTCACAAAATAATCACAGACAACGCTGCTGCTTTCAAATCTAAAAAGATGATTGCTTTTTGTCATAAATATCACATTACCTTAGGACATTCTACAGCATATTATCCCCAGGGTAATGGCCTGGCCGAGTCCTCAAATAAAAGTCTAGTTAATATCATCAAGAAACTAATCCAAGATAACAAAAAGACATGGAATAAGAAACTTATCTATGCCCTTTGGGCTGATAGACTTACCACAAAAAAGTCTATAGGAACTTCGCCATATCAGATTGTTTATGGTACTGATGCAGTTTTTCCTTCTTCCTTGGGTTCCTATCATGAAAATGATCCAGGAATTGCAGGTTGAAACTAATGACATTCAAAGAAGAATCAATGAGACCATACACCTTCAACAAACCAGAGATGAATTTTATGAAAAGTCACAAGTATTACAGGACAAGATCAAAAAGACTTTTGATAAGAGAGTTAAGGACGATGATTTTTTCATAGGAGACCAAGTTTTAAGATGGGATTCAAGAAAAGAGGACAAAGGTAAACATGGAAATTTTGATTTTCTATGGCAGAGACCTTATGTAATATATGGCTACAGAGGAAATAATTCCTTTTTTATCAGAAATTTGCACAGAGCTTCAAGAAGGACGAGTAAATGGAAGAATTTTGAAACATTACTATTC
Organism: Pinus albicaulis; assembly: GCA_034641835.2. NCBI lineage: Eukaryota > Viridiplantae > Streptophyta > Pinopsida > Pinales > Pinaceae > Pinus > Pinus albicaulis. The sequence goes on from CM076578.1 coordinate 1,760,467,262, forward strand.
CTTGCAAGTCACTTGACAGTTAGATCCATTTACTTTATCATTGTAAATATTCAAAGTTAGAGTGTAGATTGGATTGGATATATTACCTACAAAGTTGAAGCCCGAAGAAAAGGCCCTAATCTTTGCAGTATAACACATCATAAATATGACTGCTGCAGAATACAAAAGATATTTATAGATTCACCAAGGTCAATGAATAAGGCTACTGATCTCAGAGTTCTTGGCATTTCACCAAGAAAAGCCATCCCCAAGTGAAGCCGATGTTAGCAACCTATAATATAGGGGTCATAATTTTGACTTTACTATTGGTAGTTTTGTAAATTTGTACATACTTTGACTTCTTTTGTATTCACATATTTTTGTAAAAAATAACAAATCAAAAAGAGGGTGAAAAGTCCTAAAAGAAAAATCAAAGGACTTAGAAAAAATAAGATGCCCTAAAAGAATAATGAATAAAACATGAAAGTGAGCAAGCATAAATGCCACTACTTTTTACTTTTTGACTATGGCAAAGTGTCAATAAATGCCATTAGTCCATGATGAGTTAAACAATTCAATATTAACCTGCAATTGTTTCAATTTCCTTTGTTGTAGATAGAGAATAATGAGTTGTTAGACAGTTTAATCCTAACAATTCAGTAATTAGGTAGAGAATAAAATGAATCCAACAGTTTAATCTAGATTCATGGATAAGATAAGTGTAGAATTAGATAGTTTACTTGCTTTCAGAAAATATAAATGCTGTGAAGGTTGCTAGCTTAAATGCACCTTGTTACAAAAGAAGAAAAAATGTTAGTATGGTAAGATGGGTAGGTAGAAGAAGGTGAAAAATCTCATTGTAAACATCGTTCATCATGGGCTTCAGAATAACTAGCTTCTCCTTCCCATAGTCATGAAACATTCTAAACTTTCAGTTAGAAAGGCTCAAGGCATTTCCTTGACTTTTGTTGGGACCGGACCCAAGGCTCTATAACTGATTAGTTAAAAGTGTGAAATGTCTATATTAATTCCTTAATCACATCATTTACCATTCATGCACTCATTCCCCTGAATAATCCTAAGTAAAACTTCATTTTTACTTAAATATACTCTAATCCTCATTTGATTAACCTCCCACATCATTTCAAAGCATAAAGCCCTCAAAATCACATTTTATCCTGAATTTAAGTGATGAAGTTATTATAATGCAAATTTGCTTTTAAATCTTCACTTTCTTAGTTATATTATTGTGTTTTGAGTATACATTGTCCCCTTTTCATACTAATTTTGACTTATGTATTAATTCCCTATAACTAACCTTTTCCTATTATATAACTCCTTTTATAAATAAATCCCAAAAACTCACTTATTATAACTTAAGCCAAAGTAATTTATTCCCACATGCTTAAATAAAATCCCCCTTATAACCCCTTTGGCTAAAGTTTATCCTTACACTTAATCCCACCCCTATGGTAATTAAATCCTTCTGATTTGATTAACCATATAATAAAATATGAGAAAAAGAGCTTAAAACATGTGTAATATCTGTTTTAAACAAAAAATTACCCGAAGTTTGATTAAAACTAAACTTCAATAAAAATGACCCTTTCCCTGTATATTTTCTGCCCCATGTCCCTTAACCTAAGGTTAAAACTTTAACCTTAATGTTACCCTGCAATATGTCATTCATTACCCTAGACCCTAACCACAGTTCAAAGCCTTGGTAACCCTCTCAACCACTTGATTTTCCATTAAGAATAAGTCATTTCTGTATATATGACTAAAACAAACCTTCTTCCGTCAGATTCATTTTTAACCGTCCAATCCCCAGAATCCATTTGATCCTATGGTAAGGCACTTGCGTGAAATATTTCAATGCATTTGTCCCTCCCCATCACGTAAGATTCTGACCGTTTGATCTCTTCTTCATTTCCCAATATCAACGGCCCACGTCGAATCCAATAAAACTTTATTCCCCACACTTTCCCTTTTAATCTGGATCGTTCGCTTCATAAGGCCTGATCCGACGACCATTATCCATTTTCGTGCTCCAAAACCAAACTATCGAAGTTTCAGCAAAGACGCGTGAAATGGGTGGTTTTTCCAAACCACCCCGCGCTGACGTGTCGCAATATCATTGTATCGCGTTCAAAAAGTCCAATACCACTTACCACCATTCATCAGTGTGAATACCACTAGTATTATTCCTAAACCTGACTCTCTTAACCACAGTTTAATGTGACTTAACCACGGTTTTCACCATGAGTTAGTAAATTAAAATTAAAATTTTCAATTCGAATTTTCACTATTTTCCCTTTAAACCTGTGAAAATGTTGATAAGCCCTTTTCTTTGAAATTGCACCATTTGAACCCTGAGAAACTGTGTAGAGCCTTTTCAACCTACCAATGCCATTTTCGATGCCCATTACCCTGAATTTCAACCACAAAGTACCACATTGCCCTATGTGAAGCCAATTTCTCAAAATTGTAGACTGAAGCACTACTGCAAATGTCTTCAACCTAATTTCACTGGTTTTTCAGGTACTTTTCCACAAACTTACCCTCTAAGACATCAACATTCCTGTTATTTCAAATAATTGCCTAAAATTGCACTAATCAAACTGCATAAAAACGTCCATTTTATAGGGGAAACTCTGTCAAAATTTTCCCGGAATCCCTAATTGCCATTTCTAGCAGCTTTTTTCCCAAACCCTTGTCTATTTCACTGCTGAAATTGATCTTAATATATGTTCTGAAATTTAAAATCCTTGCTTTACCCAAAACCCTGCTCAGAAACCCCATTTTCTAGTAAAATTCACCAAGAAACCCTTGTTTCTCGCAATAGAACTTAGCAAACCCTCTAATCTTGCTTTGTCCAGATTAAAAATGACAAAAAAACAAGTAACCCCTAAAAATCGAGGCCCAAAGTCTCAAAAGAAGTCCTCTGCAAAAATACCTCAGCCTGAGTCCTCCAAAATTGACAAACCAAACCCTGCACTTATGGCTGATTCTACAGAGGTGGTCAGACCAGTCTAGCCTCTAGTCTTTTTCCCAGAGAATAGTCCCTTGGTTGACCTTGATTATAGAATTCTGGACCCTAATGTAGTATTTAACTTGCTTGATGTTTACAATTGGTTCTTTGGCAAGTCTGTAGAAAAAGGTGACAAAGATATTCCTGTATGGGAATCCAATTTGCCTAAGTACATTGTTCCTCAAACACATCTATCCCCTGATTTCGTCAGAGTATGTCAAACCTTTTATCTCCCAGATCAAAGATGCATCGTAAACAAAGATAAAGAGGTCATGTTTTACATCAATGAAGAGTCAATAAATTCCATGCTGCAACTGAGTCCTGACCCAAATGATGCTTCATTATCCATAGAAGAGTTGACTCAAAATTACCTTGAACTTGAATTTGCTTTTAAATTCAAAGTATTCCAGAATTTTTGTCCTAAACAAGTGGATATTCCCAAACTTAATCCTCCTTTTGATACCTTTGACTTCCCATATGAAACCAGACAAATAGTCTGAATGCTATCATTTATACTAGGATACAACAGTGATGAATTCACTGATGTAGCTATCTTAGGTTTTTTGTCAACTCTTAGTCCTGGTCAATCTCCGTACATAGTATACAATTTTGCTAAATTCATTGCAGAAAACATGCATTATCAGTTGTCAAGATTGTCAGAAGAAGGAGTCTTCAGATACACATCATATCTGCTTCACCTCTTCTTGTATTATCAAGAAGATAAGTTCCCCATTGAATTTCAGAAAGTGGATCTAGAGGGAAATGTTCTTTCAGTTATTTTTTGGTCATCAATTCTAAGAAAATGGAATAGAGAATATAGCTTTAAAGATTTCAATGACCTATTTTTAGTGCTTGCTATGAATCTATTGAACAAAGAGCAGACCCCTAGGATCAATGAAGAGACTAAGAGAATTTTACAGCTGTCTGAGAGCTGTAGAATAGGGGACTAGTATTTATATAAAAGCTATACAGAAATCAGAGTATATGGTGCACTTCTGGCCCCATATAAACTACCAAGATTTGTTACAACAAGGATATTTTCATTGAAATATTTGAGACAACTATTGAATGTAGATGAAATTAATTTCATAGCTTCCAGGAAAAAGACCCAGTTTAAACTAAAGAATCAAATTGGGCCATTTATTGTAAATAATAGAGAAGCAATTAATGAAAACAATGTGAAGTTGAAAGAATACAAATTTCCATATAGTTTCATGTGGAATTATGATCCACAAGGTGTTTTAAGCACACTAAGAGTGAAATACAAGTTACCTGTCTTCTTGCATGAATCCAAGCCCCATATTGAAAAGTATGCTAACAAAATTGAATGGGAGCCCAGCACTTTAGTTGATGATGATTCACTGGAAATTTAGAGAAAAAATGGAAATGGTAAACAGGTTGAATAGACACAAGTTACTACAGTGAGCAAGGAAACGGAAAATGCACTTAAAAGGAGCAGAGAAGAAGATAGTTTCATAGCTAAAACTATTCAGGAAAAAAGATTCAGAATCCCTTACAACAAGAAAAGTAAATTGATAGATGAAGAAAGGAACAAAGTTGTTAATATTGAAGATAATGAAAATGATGATGAAGCTACAAGAATAGTGAGTGAAACACTTAAAGATCTTTAAAATGTCAAAATTGGAACACAACAAAAGGATACAATCATGGGGGAGAACCAAGCAACTGTTGACATGCCTTCTTCCTCTAAGGAAACTAACAACACAGATTCAGAAATTCAGATCAGATTCAGACAGATTAAAGAGAATAATGAAGAAATCAAGAATCAAGAATATTCTAGATTACTTAAGGAAAAGCCTGGAAACAAAGACAGACTTCTTTCAGCATTTGATTATTCATCTAATAAATTAGTAATGTCATTCTTGAAGCCTATAGTAACTGATCCAAAATCAGTAGCAGATTATTCCAAAACAGATTTTGAAATTGATGCAGATGCCATTCATGAATTAGATCAAATTGAATTTCATAGGAGCAATATTGAAATGCTATATTCTAAAATTGTCAGTAAGACTATGAAATCTATTAGGCTTGAGAAAACAGTTCTCAACCTCCAGAATCAAATGAAGTTGGACAAGGCCTCACTATATTCCAATAATTTGAGGATCAAAGCACTAGAAGATTTGGTGACTGAAGCAGGAGACGATCCTGCTAATATGGAAATTGCAAAGAATTTGATTAAACAGAAAATTGAGGATACAACTTCCCTCAGAAAGCCGCTAAATTTGCCCCAAAATGAAAATCCTCAAGCAAAGGAAATTCTTCAGTAGAAAACTGAAAATGATGAACTCAAACAACTTGTTCATGAGATGACTGCTCAAATAAAAGAAATGGAAAATCAATTGGAAGCTTCCATAAGAGAAAATGAAGACCTAAAGAAAACTCAACAGGTTCACATTCCTACAATAATCCCTACTGTAAGTACTGTAGTTCCATCCACATTAGCAGAACACTTGGCTCCACAAGGAGTAATGGCCACTGCAGTGCCATTAACTTCCCATGAAACATCTTCTTCTTCTTCCTCAACTTCACAGATCAATACAATATAGGATAAAGCTATCGTAATTAGAGCCATGGAAGACATGTCAATTAAAGAAAAAGAAATAATTAATTTGAAAGGCACTATTAAAAATCTAGAATCTTCCAAAAGAGATGCCTTGATTACATCTATAGGGCATGAACAGAGGGTAGATAGACTGCAAGAACGGGTTAGAATTCTTCAAGCACAGGTGAATCTTACTGATCAGGTGGCATATATTAAAAATCATTTATGGACAAAGATCATTGAAGGCATTCACTCTTAATGGCCTTCAATTGAAATAATTTATGAGCAAAAGGAGTTACTACAGGCTGCTAATGCAGAAATTGACAAAACTAAAAGAGAGATTGAAAATAAGCCAGCTCAAGCACTTCAACTCATAGAATTTTTGAACAGAAAAAACAGGGAAGAGTTGGAAGAGTTAAAAATTACTGATAGGATAGAGACCATCCTCCAAATCAAGAAAGTCCTAAATAAAATAAACCTGATGAGTAACTTAGAAGATAGGTGTAAAGACATGAATTTGGCTATCTCAACATTTTGGGCCAAATACAAGATATTATCAGAAGCAGGTTTGCAAGATATTCATGCATTGAATGACAAGTTTATGCCTTAGAAAGATTATGATCTAAAAATCAGAACTCATTTAAAAGAGCAAGCCAAACAACCACTGCCACAAGGATCACCAACTGGCAAAATACTTCTTCAGTATTTTGAAAATCTATTCTTTTTGGATAATAAGATCAAGCATATGTTCACTATAAAGCCTAACTTTGCCAAGTATTCAGAAGCATATGAAAGCTACAGGAAATTGAAAACTATGAAGATCCCCTCTGCTGAAAAGTGGCAAGAATTCACAGATCTGCTGTGAATTTGATGGATAAAAAATAGGAAAATTACTTGGAAATTCATCTTTTACTGTTACCTCAAAGGTAAAAAATATAGGGTTAAAGTGTATCAGTAGGTGAAAGAGTATCAGTGAAAATAAAGTTACTGTTGGTTACTTTTTAATTACCACAGTAAGATAGCTCAAATCAGATGAATAAAGAGTATCAGCGTTGAAATTCAAAGGAAGGAAAGTTCTTCAACCACTTTCCACAATAAGATGCACCTAAGGCCAGCAAAACTCACAGCACATCAACAATCAGTTTAAATTGGAATAATCAGTTCTATTTTTGCTTGTAAAAAGGGAACAGCTTGCAAACTATTTTGCAGCTATCCCTCTTATTATGTTTTCTTTCCTATTTTTTATTAAAACATTATCTCAATTTCTAAGATATTTTGTAAATTTTTTTTTGTATAAATACTTCACTCTTGGAAGTATTTTTGGGTGGAATAAAATTTCTCAAGACAACTATAGTATTTTTGCTGGACATATTGAAGTTGGTGAGTCAATTAACGAAGCAGCAGGACATCATAGCATAAGGATTCTCGTGGTGACAAGATAAGTCTCATTTTTCCTGTTTTCAGTGTATTTCTTTCAAAGTTTACATTCATTCATATTATGTGTTTCTATTCTGTAATGATCAATTAAGGAGTAATTAAACATTATTAGTGATAATAAGCTCCCTGTTTAAACTTGTTGGCATTTTGATGTTTTCTGCTTGATAACCAAACCATAGAATTCTTAATTGCTCTAGGTCCCAGTTTGATCCCTTTCTTCAGTCTTCTTATCTGTAGCTTAAGGATTCTTAAGTTCCCTTTTGCTCAGATCCCACCCACTCCATCAAATCAAGCCTATATAAAGCCTTAAAAGGTCACCTATATTACCCTTAGCACATTTGCATCCCTAAGCCTTATTTCTTAGTTCTGCTTGCCTAGAGAGTTGACTCCATTGCGCAATGATCTGGTAGATCTTTCTGGTTTACCTTGAAATCTCTTTATTCCCACCAAATCTTTCAAAACAAACCCTACTTTATACTCATATCTGGCCTAAAATCTTTTATTAAAACAAAGCTAAATCATAACGAGAGATCCCTCTCCGGAGCTCAGGAAGGCCAGATCCTGAATTCCCAAAGCGGTTCTTGGTTACCCCTGGTGTTCTTAACTACCAAAAATCCTCATCCCACAACCTAAGAATTACTAGGGTGATAACACTTAGCTTCTCTTCAAGCCTCCTTATGCTTGTTAGTTTCATTTATGGATTAATATGCTGGTTAAAAAATATGATTCATGGTATTCCCTGCTTATTTGAGACTGTCTAAAACTCTGTCTTAGAACCTTTTTTCAGAGTATTGTTTGATAGGTTAAGTCAAAGAGGTCACATTCGATATTGCCCTTTGTCCATGCCTACCAACTTGTTTTATATTTTTTTATAGATTTATTTATGATGTTTAGGAGTTCCCTCTTCATAAATTGGGTTATTGTGATATCTTATATGTTTTCCCAAATTATGAAGGTGAATTTACTAAATTTAGAAGCTCTTATGCTCTCTATGTTTCATTGGAATGTTTATCTCGGATATTTATTTGTTTAAAGTATTATCATTGAGTAAATGGTTTTCCCTATCTCATGCTTAGTATCTTTTTCTTATCATGTTTAAGACCCTATTGTTCATAGGTATTTAACAAAGGATTCTTGATTTCCCTTTGCCCTATCTTATTCGCAAACTTGATGTCCATCCCATTTCATTCATAACCTTAAGGATCCATGAACCTTGCTAAATTTTCCTTGCACTGCACTCTGATTCATTATTGAGACACCCTTGAGTTTCATTGACTCCATAGCCCAATGGCTTTGATAGACTCTCACTCCACCTATCCTACTTGACCATCTTACCCAACCAAAACAATCAACAAACACTATACTTAACAACTAGCCTAAAATAAAAACCCTAGAGCAAAAATAACACATCCTTTGCACCCAATAGAGAGATCCCTCTCTGAGTCGAGAAAGGCTAGGTCATAGGACTCCAAAAACTGGTTCCATGTTACCTTTTCATTTGGTCTACCAATCTGCCAAATCATGGGACACTAGCAGAATGCCTCCAAATAATACTACATCATGGGTCAGAGTCAATACATAACTGAATGGAATGTTGGTTCCTTTCTCCCACTGCGCAAATTAGGCTCTATCTTATGTACATAAACTACTTGAGAGGGATAAGTGTGCATGCCCCTTATCATCTAATGCTTACCACTCTTCTTATCTACCCACTCCATCTGCAAGATCTCCCAATCTGTGGTGACCTTCCCCAAAGTAATCAACCACTGCACACCAAATATCACATTGGTGTCATGAATATCAACCATAAATAAGTGATCAGTCAAGGTGTATGTTTCCATGGTGATAGATAATTCCGAAACATACTTCATGCACTGCATGGTTCTAGCTCCTGGAACCAAATCTAAAAACCCCTCAGAATCATGAGTGGGTATTTCTCTCCTCTGCACTAACTGAGCATCAATAATGTTGTGGGTAGCCCAACTCTCAATCAACACTCATACTTTATGATCTTGAATGGTACCTCACACTCTCAAAGTCGGGTACTTGGGTACTCTCCGCAAGGATGAAAGGGCCTCTCCAACTGGAGAAAATGTCCCATTCCCACCTCATGGTGGTGGTGAATCCTCTCATGTTATCCCAGCGCTGTTGCCACCTTCTGGCTCCTCTTCTTCTTCCTCCTCAATATAAGAGAATACCTCTATATAGTGTTCCTTTCTTGCTACACATTTATGCCCTGGTGCCCATGGTTCTTGGTATGTGAATCAAAGCTACCTTCTTCTCAAATCTCTTTGGACATCATCACTAAGAGGCCCTTTGTTTTGGTTCTCTTTTGAAGGGGGAACCTTCACATCCTTCCCTTTTTGTTGAAAGGGCGGCCTTGGCAAAAATGGAGCCTTTTCCCTTGGCAAAGCATCTTGCAAATATATTTCCCTTTCATCATCATCTTGAAGAGTAGTCGGTTTAGTAGATTTAACCAACCCATGCAGAGGCTCTTCTAGCCCATCAATGAACTTATAAACCCTCCTAGTTGTAGATAAATTAGGAACCATAAAAAAACATTTTAGAAACTCAGAAATATAGGTCTCTAGATTACCTGACTGCTTGAGCTTGGCTAGCTCAACAAAATGTGCCTCCGTGTCTCTTCGATCAAACCTATCTACTAACCTGTGGGTGAAATCTGAATATTCAGTCACATTGGCATGCCCCAATGTAGAAATACCATGAAACCACCAATCATGTGCCTCACCCTCATGGTGTAGCACTGCTATTTTGATGGCTTCCATCTCCGGTACTTAATTCAACTGGAAGTATATGTGTAGCTTCTCCACCCAAGACTTTTCTATGTACTTGGATGATCCATCAAAAGCTGGAAAAAAAAATCTACCCATGGTCCATTGTAGATCATTGTTCTGTGTGAATCCTCCACTTCTATTATTATCCCAAGGTGTTATGTTGTCCTTGATCTGAAAAGACTCCTGAAAGCTTAGATTATCTTTGAATCTCTTAGATTGAGACTCATACTCTAGAAAATAATCTTCAAGAGTTTCTTGTTCTTGGGGTCCTCCATTCCCCACTGCTAATAATGTAGGCATAGTGAAGCATTGGGAAATGTGTTGCCTCACTTGTTGATCATACCAGTGATGTGAAATTTTGGAGCCTTCTCCATGTAGAAACCCTCTAGGGGATTATTTGTGTCTCTCCATCCTCATCTACTTTATTTCTCAGGCAATATCCTGCATGGTTTGAAGAAGAAGCTTGGGAAACTCCTTCTCGTCATCCTCTCCTGATATGGGAGTTTTTCCCTTGTCTTCATTGTTATTTTTATAATCATATCTCTGGTTTCTATTGAGATACTTGTTCTCCCTTTCTATGAGAGGCTCTCCTTCTTCTGATGACATAATGGCTGAAATACATAGGCTAAGCCAAGATTATGCTCTGATACCACTGTAATATCCCAAAATAGGAAAAGCAGTAATATGGAACATAAAATGGGAAATAGAAATGAATATCAACACATCAAACATGAGACAATGAAATATCCATCTTATTATGAATATCAGTAGAAAATAAGTGTAATATCTTGAGGAACAAATCACACAATCAAGGCAAACAAGCCTCTAATGAACAAACACCCTCAATCATGAGATGTTGCTGCTATACAAAATGTCGGAGGACCAATACATTGTCGTCCTGGTGGTTATAACTACTGCTGGAAAATAAAATGATATAGATCTTTTGATATGTGGCTCAAAAAGTGTCTGGAATAGAGATCTAGGCTCCAAAGCACATTTCCAAGACAACCCATTAAGGGTTTCCAGAAATACACAAAATACAAAATGATGAACTACAACCCTAGGGATGAATAATCACTGCAACTAGATAGTTGATAGGAGTTGGCTGAAATGATGTATAAATAGATGGAAACTCCTCCAATAGATTTCTCGGATGAAGGGTTTCTCCCTTCATTGGAAATCTAACTCACCAAATGGGGCATTGAACCCTCCACTGCAAATTCTCAATATAATAGCGCAGTCTATGAGGAAAACTGCATTGTAGGGGATGGTAGCAGCTTGGCCTAATGCAAAATGACCAAATAATTCTCAAGAACATTCTTTTCTAGCCTCCCAGTGGAAAGGTTGCTCCCTCCACTGGAAAAAATGCTTCCAAACTGACCCTATCAATCCTCCACTACCTCTGCTGTGAAAAACATCACAAAGTTATAGGAGATTGCATTGTGCATGTTGGATGAAGCTTGGTCTGATGCCGGATGGTGGAAATGAAACTCAATAAACCTCTCCTGCTAAACAACTCAACAGAATCATCTAAACATCTGAAGCATGCAAGAAGTCATAAAAGACAAAAACATAAAAAATAATCAAAATTCCCTCTATGGCTGCCATTCCCTTCATTATATGATTTGTGAGCCTCCTCACCTTGGGCCCCACACATTAAAGCCACTACTCTCATGCAGATTTCCTCCCACTAACACTGCAATGTCCCTCATTAACTATCCACTCCCTCCATACCAGCACTGTTGATTTGGTCAAAATTGACTCCATCCACATGCTTCAACCTCTATTCACAGATGAGGGTGCTTTATACAGCTAATATGATGATCCTCATCCACATTAGAAGTGGTTTTATTCCTACTAGGGAGATTTATCGGTCTCCCTACCCTCTTATTCATTTATCTAAAGGACAAAAGAAAATTTTAATATTCCAACTAGTTGAAGCTAATTAGGAATATTACATACACGATGTCCAGGCTACTACAGGAAAACCTGTAATGCTACAGGAAGTTTACCTGAGGCTAAATATGCTCACCCAGGGCTCTCTAAAACTAGAAAAGACATGGAAAATTTTTCCCCCACCTATTTCTACCATCGCTAACCATCACTCCATCCCATGCATGAAGAAACACTCATCAAACCCTCTATTTTTCCACTTTGAGTCATATTGTGTTAAATACACACATAGGGCCTCTTCTTTCATGTGTTCCTCCACTATACCACAACACCACTCCATAAACATCATAAGACCACCCCTAGCATATATGTAATATATTTTCCCTTCCTCAGGTCATTTTGAGCTCCAAAACTATAACGAAGAGACTACTACAATAAGATGATCACTTCCTGTAGCACACTTGTGCATGCACCATAATATCTTGACCACATCTAGCACTTAAAAGTAGAAGAAGTATAATGAATACTTGATCCTGAATATCACTAGGGGACTCCATAAGAGAAGCTACATCAGGAGTAGCAGTTTAGGGTATCCATGAGGTACCTGAAGAAGAGACAACGAAAAAAAAAAACATAGTAAGCACATCACTCAGAAAATAAAAACAAAAAAAATAAAAGACAACCTTTGTGACTATTACAACACTCTAGCTCCCTGCATCAAAGGATCTTGCAACTCATCAACAACCAGCTAAGCTTAGGTATGACTCCCTCAGCCTCTCACTATGAATCAATTGACTAAATGAGTAAATTTCAAGAAAATATAGTTTAACAGGAAAAAAGGTGGCCAGTTAACTTGGCCACCCTTGAATAGTTAAAGCGAAGAGTTGGTGGAGTTGGATGCCACATGTATCTATCACATCAGTCAGAGGAAAGATAACAGAAAGTGGGATAATATTATGAGGAAAAATGGAATGATAGGCTCGAGTGGGACCAATGGTCCATATATGGAAACCTCATGCCAAATCCACATCACTAGTATGCTCCAATCCCACTTGATTTACCATAAAAATGTACTTTGGCTCATTTCCCATCACTTTATTGCTCATTTGAAGATTAATTAGCAAAAGGAAAAAGTAAGGAGACATTGAGGAGCTTCAATCCCTGGTTGAGTTTTGCATGTAGACAATGCTACAGGAAACTATGTTATTGCTATAGGAAGTTTCCAGGGAGGTCATAGAGGGTTGAGGAGTGAAATGCAAGCCATCGTTAGGGTATATTAGCACCCCAACACCATCCTTCAAGCCAAAAGTTTCAAAATTTCATAGGTAAGTGGTCATTATCCCCAGTAAAGTACAATAATTTTCATGATAATTTGCACATCGTAGAGCATAATTCAGAGAATTAAAAGGTTGTATAAGGAGGTGGGGGTAACGAGAACCACTTCTTGTGAAAATTAAAGAACTTTGATGTCCCATACCACAGTAAATTTAAAAAAAAAGCCACATAAGACACTTATCAAACACAAGAAAAATATGGGGGGAGGTTTTAATAGGAGGGAGCCCATAGACACCAAGAGAATTAGGCTACATCCTCCTATTGTATACATATTCAAAAACCATCAGTGGTTGGGTTTCTTCGAGCTCGTAAATGGATATTATGATGAAGTGGCTCAAGAATTTGCAATGGCCTTGAACTCTAAAGTAGATGATAGTGCCAACACAATGATAAGAGGACTATAAATTACCATAAATCCTATGCTCATCAGCAGAGTCACCACCTTACCTCTAGGAATTAAATGGAACAAAGAGGAAAACTTCTCTACTACTACTTCTAATAAGAGTTTATTCTTGCCTAATGAGGAATACATTGAAGATAAGAATTGGGTAATAAGGAATAGTTTCCTTACCAATGGGTTAAGGTGGCCTACCATATCATGAAATATATATATTGTGAGGGAAGACCAAATGTATTCTATGGATAGAATTTTAGGTTGTTGCATGAACCGAGGTTGAAAGGGGATCTACCTTCATATCAGAGGTTGAATATCCCATATTTCCTTCTACACTCAATCAGAGATATGAGCCACAAGTTTAGGGAAAGGAAATATCAACACCTAGCTCATAATGGTATCATCAAGCTCATAGTGGAAGATGATTCAAACAGACTCAACATCCATGTACCTTGGTCCATTTTCATTTACATTGAAAGAGAATCCTTCATTGGGACACAACCATCACCCCTGTAGAGACCCCCGCCTCTAACCTTGGACAAAGGGGCATTAAAGTAGGACAAGAAGGGACTAAAAGGATAGAGGAAGAGGAGGAAATGAAGATAGAGGAAGGAACCACAGAATATGTAGGAGTAGAGAAGGAAGAAGAAGAGGAAGAGGAGGAGATTCTAGAGCCCTATATTACCACTGACATTTCCACTCAACAAACCAACCTTTCACCAAGGAATGCTAAAATGGAAGTGACTGCCACTTTAGACACTCTAAGCACACATGTGAATTAGAATGAAAGAGGCATCCCCCCACTGATTTCAAGACCATGAAAAGCACTTAGTGATGCAGGGGAGGCCTCAAACTAAAACCAAGATCCCCATCAAAATTGAGGAGTCACCTAATAAGAAAGAAAAAATAGGGCCAGAAGAGGGGAATAATCAAGAGGTCACTTCCCCCAAAAAAATATCAAAGACACCTATGACCTACACAAGACGCCACTCCTCAAGGTCAGCATCCCTAAAAAAATAATAATCACCGACAAACCTCCAAGGATAAGGAAATGAGGTGCTACAGGAAACACAAGGTATGTAACAAGAAAAACAAAGTGTGCTATAGGAAACCTAGGTTCTTCTACATGAAACTCAGAATTTCCTACAAGAAGAGAAAAATGTCCAAGTGGAAGAGAAAATAGCACCATTGGAAGGGAAGAGTGCCAAATTTGATAAAAAATAGGAAAAAAATAATGTAGGGTTTTACCCACCTGAAGGGACCCCTTCCATGATACCTTGGGATGTCAGAGAAGCTGCAAGGGATATGAAAGAAATCAAGAAAGAGGAATGAATATCTTAGAGGATGAGAAACCATTTGGTAGGGGGTGATGATGAGCACCATCATTAGGTATATTATAAGGAGTTAAAATGTCACCTTTTTAGGTTAATTACTTTCTCTCACACACATTTAATTGCATTTTTTCATATTTTTCTTAGTGATAATGGTTCATTAAGGGTTGTCATGATTTGAGGCCTAATGTGGTTTAAATGAAGGAAATAAAGGGAATAATGCAATTTTTGATAAATATTGCATATGATGGCTCAAAGTAGACAAGTAGGAGTAATCATAGGGAGTTTACCACCTTCTTAACTCCTAAAATCAACCAATATATCTTCAAGATCCTCCTCTAACAGCTTGAAGTTAGAGGTAGCTGAGCAAGTGAATGATAAGAAGGATCCAACCTCCACTTCTCTCGAGTTCCAAGGGAAAAAAGACCTAATTTTTTTGGAGCTATTGGTAGCTACCCTCTAGCATAAATAGAAAACAACAATAGCTCATTAGGATTCATATTTTATGTGCAGGAAGAGCTCTCCTAGCTTTGTATAAGATATTTTGACTTTCATGGTTCATGTAAACTACTTGTTATGAGTTAAGATGAGAATTTGATTTATTTTCCAATTAGTTGATTTCCAGGTGTTGAGCTTGTAAGTGAGGTCCCAATCCATTGGATTTAGTCTCTCTTGTGTGCATCTGTGTCTTTGTTTTATGTTTCCGTAGTTGATTTATTCCATTGCATTGTTGGTAGCATATAAAACATTAAAAATGTGTTGCTAAGCCTCCCTCTCTCACCTCCTCCATTAGAGCTTGAGGAGGAAGGTATTTCACCACAAACCAAATATATTTTTAGTTTATGATTTCTTGGGAAAGTTAGGATAGTTTTTAATTTTCTTATCATAAACATGTTGTAGGTTCAGAGGTAGATTTATGTTTCAAATGCATAGGTAGATTTATTCAAATTCAACTCATCTTTTCCACCATTTCTATGATAATTTTGTTGATGATGAATGCATGAGTATATTTATTGTTTTCAGGTTTGGATAGAGTAGAAGAGAAGGACCCCTTTAGCACCATCCTCTTGAGTTTACACCCTCCCTCAGATACCTTCCATTCAAGTCACCTACATCCCTGTTTTTGAGGTCACCATCAAATCACTAAGAACAACCTTTTGGCTACAAGACAAGCCTTTTGAGAGCTTTGAGCTTGGTCCAATGGGTTGGTTATCCTACATGTACTCGAATCTACATTTCCATCACCTTCGCTAACCTTCTTTCCATCATTTCTAGCCTCCAAACCCTCTCGACCTATTTCCTGTAGCTTTTTAGGACATCTTGTAGCACTACAGGAAATCCTATAGCAGCTTTCGTAATAGTGATAAACACCCTCTCCTTCATCCAAAAATCATTCCTAAACCTCAAATAAGAATATCAAAGCCACGAGTAGACCTCCATCCCTCAATCTTTGGTCCATAGACACTTTTATACCACCCAAGTGCCTTCTTATTTTGCTACAAAATAGAGAAATTTCAAGCATGATTAGTCCATCATCAAATGCATCATTAGAACATGAGTTATGTTGGGCCGTGAATACGACCACTTGTTAACACTTATTTCATCCATTTTCACTCTTCTTTATCATGTCATTTATTATAATTTATCATATAAATCCATTTTATAATGATTTATGCTCTTATGGATGAATATTATTTCTTCTCATTTATTTTTAATAAATTGATGATTATTATGCATAATTTTATCAATGATGGTTTATTAATATATTTTATAACATCACTCACCATTTTAGCCTCCAATATATTTTCCAGATTGCGGATTTGATCTCCAAATCATCATCAAATATTCCAACTTAGAAATTCACTGGACTAAGAAGTGACAGTTTTGCAGTTCAGATTCTAGGCAAATGAAGAAGAATCTAGAAAATTTGAAACATGGGTTTTTTCCAGAACGGAACAAGTTAACTTTTGAAAGGAACGGTTTGCCCAAATTTAGCATATATTGAGAGAAACAAAGAGTTCTTTGAGCACGATTTTCTCAGATTTACTGTTGCGGCCGTCCTCCAAATTATCTCAGCTGCAAATCCAAATTCGACTTGCTATTGTTGAAAGATTGATGGAAATATATTTTCTAGTTGATCAAGTTGTTGGGAACAATCCAATATTGTTATGAAAAATCATATTTGCTATTTAATTTCTCCTCTTTCTGATTATAAAAGGAGAGCATGTATTATGTATTGAAGAATAGTAGATGATTATTGAATTCCTTTTGTAACACTGTAACTCCTTAACTCTCGTGATCGAAGAGCAACTGATGTAAAAGTTATTCATGTTTGATTAATAAAAAGATGTGTTCTCATTCCATTTCTCAAGCTCTGAAGTAAAGCTCAGTGGCGTTTCACCGGTGGTTGAGGGCCCGGCCCTGGTGGATCGATCCGCTGTTTGTATCTCTATCTTTTCATTATTGTTGTGAGATAGTTCATATTTGTTTTTATTACAGTTTGCAATTTAATCGGTTTGTTGTTTAATTGCTTATGAATCTTGGTGTGTTACGTTAATGAATTGCATCGCTATTCCATTTCAACAAGGATCTTAATTCTCGTATTATTCATCTTGTTATTGTTTACTAAAGCTTTGCTGTTCAATATTTAACTCCAATTGCTTGTTGTTCATGTCGATTACTGTTTAACAACGTTTTTTGTGGGCTTGGTGTTTAATAGAATTGTTGTTTTAAGTTAATATTTGCTGTTGATCACTTTCGATTCGTTAGCTTCAGATTGTAGAAAGATTGTTTATTTACATTGTTACAGTTTTTTGTTTATGAACATAGCCATTCAATTACGGATTGCATTTCATTTCTAATTCTTGCTTTTAATAAGAGTTCTTCTTTGTTTACTTTCAACAACAGTTAGTTCAATTTTGATTTCCCTTTGATTTCTTTAAAGCAGGACTATCAACTATAGAGAACATTTGTTATTGCTTCCTCGTTCCCAAGTTGATTGTCTTGTTCCAGTTTTATTTCAATTGCATCAATTTCTAGAGAAATGAGTTATTGCGATTGTATCCTCGATCGATGTTTGCGGAGTGAATAGTTAAGTTTCAGAGCATTTGAATTTAAGTTATTGTAATTAGATTTCTCCTCCAAGAATTTGTTTACTTTTGTATTTAGAATACTGTACTACATCTCACACAACATTGCTCTTGGATAAATTGCCGCCTCAAACAGAGTACACTCTTGAAATAAAAAGTCGTTCCCGGATTGATAATTAATGTAGGATAAATAGGTGTTAAAAAGATACCTTTTATACCACAACATTTTGGCATCGTTGCCAGGGAGAGTGTATGCTATTTAGAAGGAGTGATGCACATTTGACCTTTTTTTCTGCTTGGGAAGAATTGGGTATTAAAGACGGAAGGTAAGAACCTGCGCACCAAGCAAGAAACATACTTGCTCATAGCCCGCTTCACAGCAGAATTGGGTAAATTTCTTTCTTTAGGTAGGAATGAAGGCTTGTTTTTTTGAATGAATAGAAAACCTAAACAAGACAAAATTCCTCCCAAAACTGAAAAACCTAAGGGACCGGTGACCCTTGGGAGAACGACCTTTATTGACAAAATTCTTAAGGAAACTGTAATCTCAGCCATCAGTAGGACCTAGGAAAGTTATTTCTAGACAACCTACTAGTTCCCTTCAGGCCATAGAATCACCATCTGTAGCCTTTACTGAGGTACATAGCCAGATAGAAGAGACTGAGCAAGATTTCCAAGAAATTGAGAATTCTCGCCCAATTTTTTTTTTTTAAGAAGGGAAGTTGGCTTCTCATACCCTACTATTTATCAACATGCATTTTTCAAATTTGGGTATGTATATACTAGAGGCCTTATTTTGGAAATGGCTCCACTAGGAATACTCTTATACATAAGCATATTCGATTCACAAAGAAGAGTAGGATAGTAGAGAAAATAAAATAAATAAGGAAATAAAACAAACACATTTTTTTATTTTTTATTTTTATTTTTGTAAAAATAGTTGTTTTTGTTGCAACACGCTGTGGAAATCAACATCGGGGATAAATATTTTAATTTCTTTTTGTATGTAGATGTATTATATTGAAAATAACAATTCTACAAACACTCATATCCATTTTTATCACCAATATGGAAAAATTTATTGAATATCATATTTTTTTGGCTTGCAGGGTTGATGAAATTTCTGAAAACACAGTTGGGACAGTCATGTTTTGGGAGACCAAAAGTGAATATTTTTAAAACTTGTTTTTATCCTAAGTATCCCTTGATTTCTACTTTCCAACCCAATTTTAATCACTCAATTTTGATTTGAAACAAAAAATTTAGAACCGAAACATTGACAGGGTGTCTAGTAGGCGGCTCAACAACAGAGTTGGGACAGTCAGTTTTTGGAGGCCTAAATGACTATATTTTTAAAACCTGTTTCTATGGTAGCTTCCTCTATGAATCTAGTTTACAACTCAATTTTAATCACTCCATTTCTATATCGTATGAGGAATTTATGACCAAAATACTGACTATCTATCATAAATCAGCACTCTTGAAACTTTGTTTTATCGGTTGTTCATTAATGTATTTGACCCATCAATTCTTCTTGTCTTCAAAGCATGTTTCTATTGGAGATCAATAAATAAATCTACTTTAATATCCAGTTGGAATCAGTTCAATCCGCCATAAAATGAAAAATTTATGCTTGAAATATCAACTGTTGGTCTGAGCTGGAAAATCGAAAATGACTCTATTATGCAGGTTGTTCTAAGCAAATTTAACATACCATTACATGGAATTTTTAAAACCTATTTCTATTGGAGATAAACCTTTGAATTACCTCTCATTTGGCTTTATAATCACTCAAATAAGACAAAAAACAAAGACTGTATGATTAAAACACTGCTGGTTAGTATCATCGACTACTGCTCTCCCGCAAGTAACAAATATAATTTGTTTTATTTTTCCGTGGATTTGTTCTACAGAGTAACTACTTGTTATTTTTTTTCATAATTCCTAGATTAAGGGAGCCCGTACACCTCTCTTTCTCCATGATTTAATGTTCTATTGCAGGTAGACACTCATTTTTTTGCAGGTCTTAGGAGAACAAAGAAGGTCAATTTATGAACAAGCAATTCTTGAGAGAAATTTTAGTAAAACAAGAGCATTTCATCCAGTTCATTACGTAACAGATTCATAACA
Organism: Pinus albicaulis; assembly: GCA_034641835.2. Classification (NCBI taxonomy): domain Eukaryota; kingdom Viridiplantae; phylum Streptophyta; class Pinopsida; order Pinales; family Pinaceae; genus Pinus; species Pinus albicaulis. Next base: position 1,760,487,239 of record CM076578.1, read on the forward strand.
AGAAGAAATGAAGAATTGGTTTCCATTTCAAGATTCATGTCACTGCTGCCAAAACATTTTTCAAAAAGATCAATTTTTTTCCCATTAACAGATTGATATTCCCTTAGAAAATAACATCATAGTTGTTGTAACTGAATAAAGTGTTGTTTCTTTTCTGATTTCTTATATGCTTTTTTTTTTTAGGTGTTGCACCAATTCTGTAAAAAAATTACTTTTTCTTGAACCCTCTACATAGATTTTCCTTTCTATCTGATTGGATTTGCTTGACAATGGATTGCACATTAGCCTTGTTCTTTCCTCTATTTTTTTCCTTTGTTGTTCCCTATAGCACCTTTGCGTGTTTATATCTGTTTTTTGTTTCTCTTAAGGAACAACAGTTGCTCCTCTTAAGAAACAATGTGTTTGTGTGTTTATTTTGGTTGTTCCTTCCAAAAGGAACAACATTTTCGCTGATTAGTTTTGTTGTTCCTTTTAAAAAGAACAACATTTTTCTGCATGTTTTTGCTGTTCCTTTCAAAAGGAACAATAGTTTTGCTATTTCTTTCAAAAAGAACAACACCGCTCATTTTTGCTGTTCCTTTTAAAAGGAACAACAGTTTTGTTGTTCCTTTCAAAAGGAACAACACCGACTTTTCTTGTTGTTCCTTTGGAAATGAACAGCATTTTCGCAGATTGTTTTTGCTATTCCTTTCCAAAGTAACAACATTTTCGTAGATTGTTTTTGTTGTTCCTTTCCAAAGGAACAACATTTTTTGAGTGTATTTTTCCTGTTTTTTTAAACAACATTTCTAAGACTTTCTGTGAATTTTTCATGACTCTTTGAAAGGCAAACATAAAATTCATGCAAGGATACATAAATTAAAGGTTACTGGAATCAGCTAATCAAGAGAAATTGTCATTTTTAAGAAATTTTTTTGTAGTGATAAGAAAAGGGAAAGAACACAACTGTTACACCATTTTTTGGTCATCTAACTCTTCATCATTAGATGGACCCAAGTACACCATGTAAGACCAATTTTACCCCAAGTAAAACTGCTTTCACTATGTTAATTAGGAAACCCCAAAAGGAATAATTAATTAAACCATAATTTAATTATTATTCCCAGTCATGTTTAACCCAAAAACAAAGAAATTAACGAGATAAACCCATAGTTATCTTATTATTTTCTAGGAATAATTATTTAAATAATATTCCTTGTTAAATATGACCAAATCAACCACCATTAATCAAATAAATCATTATTTATTTGATTATATTCCAACCACTTCCTTAAAAAGATAAATAAATCATTTATTTATTTATTTTTCACTAATCAAGGGATTTGACCCAAGTCAAACACCCTTTCCCTCCAACAAATAATAATAAAATATTCCATAGAGGAGGATCTAGATGTGATTAACATTATTTTAATCATGCACCAAGATCTAGAAGGACCCAATATTTTGTTATAAATAGGAGGGTTTTCCCCATCATTCTTCACCTTTTGTTGCATACTAGATCACTCTCGATCTATACACTCGGTCTCATTTTCTGCCATTGTTGCTCCCATTGAGCTCTACCTTCTACATTGGGTTTTCTACATCTACAAGAGAGAGAAAGCTTAGATCTGAAGTGCTGAGGACTACAAAGAACCCATCCTATTGAGGAGATCTGGATACACCTTCTTGTTTCCTCCCAGGTGCCCTGTAATATAAAAATTCATTCAAAAATCGTGTTCTTGTCTTGTCTGTTGGATGCATGGAGCAAACTCTTTACTTTACTGCCTAATGTCTTTCCATTTATAGATCTGTTTGTTGCAGCACTTTAACTACTAATTGCAGATCTGAAGATGTTTTGCAGCCATTATTGTTGTTAGGGCTATTAGTTATGCGTAGCTAAAGTGGGTCTTTTTCGTACACTTCGACAAAGAATCCATACTAACAACAACCATCTATATCCCTTTGTTGTCTTTATTTTCACTAAAATTAATATGATCGATTATGTTTATCATGTTGGTTCTTCCCTAAATCTTCATAACTCTCTTTGATTTTTACTTATTAAATAAGAATAAGGGCATACTTTATCTATTGAGATGTTCAGACTTCTTTTGCCATCCCTACTCTTAAGAAGTGTTGAGCCATCCTTTATATATAAATAGGGAAGTGCTATATGTAAAGAAAAAAAAATCTCTATATGATTACTAACAATTCTATGATATGGCAGATGGAGGATAGGGGGTCTCATCAAGAGCCAGCCTACCATGATCATAAGGGAGCAGTGAAGTGGCATTCCCATTATGGCCACGAAACCAGGGATATGATCCAATGGGCAACTCATAAAAATAAAAAGTCTTTGGAACAGGAGGTCTCATCACGAGCCAACCTGCCCATTTTCACCCTTTCCTGGTGAATGGCATTGTGATTCCTCTGGTTCTCAACCTAACATAGTGGCCTTCATCTTGACATTACATAGCACTTCCCTAGACATAAATAAAGGATAATGGTTCCAAGGGTGAGAAAGCAACTTTGTCAAGGTTATAGACACCTATGGGCAACAGAGCTCTATTGATGGTATTGAAGTCATATTTTTCACAAATCAATAGTAATGGTAAACCATTTTCTTATATCTTTATTTGATATCAAATAAGAGTATGCTCCTAAACCCTTTGTTCGGAACCTCTTATGAATGAAATTTATTTATAAATCGATCATAATGGTTTATGTGGATAATGATCGCATAAGTATTTTTTCACATCAGTTGTCCTTTTCCCTTATTTTCAAATCATTACATAAACATTTCCATATCTACTCACGATTTCAAAATACGCATTGATCTTAGTAATGCGATAATTTGTTGATGATATCATAAGTATGTATGCCTTTCCATGCTATATAATTGTTGTACAGTACACTGCTCTTCTATTTTGCTGATTTGCCACAATCTTGATACTGCATTTCTACAGAATTTTTGTTGATTGAACTTTTTTTTTGCATGCATCTTATATGTTGCCATTCCAAACTAAAACTATGGATTCAAGAAAATTGCATACAGAATTGTGATTTGTTTACAGGAGAACAACAAATATGGGGGGAAATTCTATTCGCAGCACGACCACACTATTGCAACTAATAGCAAAGGCTCGTGAATGCGCAAAACTCTTCAGACATGATGTGTTTGCATGGCTTCCACCTTTTGCATCACATTCAGTATCCCCTCAGCCTACATCAGCTTCAACAAAACCCAGTCTCTACATGTCCTTCCACATTTTTTCGGAGGTAACACTTGAGGTAAAATAGCATAATTTTTTTATTTATTATGAATTTAGGAGAATTTCATGAAAATCCATTGAGCATTATTTATCATCATTCATTCCACATCTTTACCACTTCCCATTTTTTTAGACACATCTCATCTTTCAGTTTGGGGGAGTGTTGATTTCCTTCATTTTTTTGTGTGGCTATGTCAGTAATATTATTTATCATCCATTGATATTCTTATTCATTCTCAACACCTCCCTTATTCCATGTTGTTTTATACCAAGCATCGATTTCAACAGATTGTAGCAGCCACCTCTCTTTTTTTTCTAGCATCACATGAGGACATGCTAATTCTTCAGTTTGGGGGGGCAACTGCTACACATGATGGATTTTTTGTACTTTCTTTCTCATTTAAGGCATACAATTTCATTTTTATACAGTGCATAAATTGATTTGTATATATCTTTAAAACTATGAACTGAATTCTTATGCTTTCTGGATAACAAAGATGTATCATTAAAATACACAAACCCAAATAATTTCACGCTAAATTATTTCATAAAATTTTGAAAATTATGCACTATCACCTACAACCATTCTTTTATATCTCATGATTCGTGTATCAAAACGATCTGATTTTTGAGAAAATGGTTAATGAAGTTTGTTGTTACTTATGTCACATTTTTCTACAACTTCATATACATATAGTTAAACGTCAACTGTAAAAATTGTTATGCCTCTATTGCTAGAATTGAATATTCATTATTTGAGGAAAAATTCATTTTTTCCATCCATTTCATGAGTTGGGATAAACAATTTTCTTTGCTTGGTTAACACATGGGTTTTGTCTTTGGGTTGCATGAGGACATGCAATATATTCAGTTTGGGGGTATGTTGGGCCGTGAATACGACCACTTTTTAACACTTATTTCATCCATTTTCACTCTTCTTTATCATGTCATTTATTATAATTTATCATATAAATCCATTTTATAATGATTTATGCTCTTATGGATGAATATTATTTCTTCTCCTTTATTTTTAATAAAGTGATTATTATTATGCATAATTTTATCAATGATGGTTTATTAATATATTTTGTAATATCACTCACCATTTTAGCCTCCAAGATATTTTCCAGATTGCAGATTTGATCTCCAAATCATCATGAAATATTCCAACTTAGAAATTCGCTGCAATAAGAAGGGACAATTTTGCAGTTGAGATTCTGGGCAAATGAAGAAAAATCTAGAAAATTTGAAACATGGGTTTTTTCCAAAACGGGCCAAATTAACTTTAATAGGAAATGGTTTTCCCAAATTTGACATGTATTGAGAGAAACATAGGGTTCTTTGAGCACGATTTTCTCAGATTTACTGTTGCGATCGTCCTCCAAATTATCTCAGCTGCAAATCCAAATTCGACTTGCTGTTGTTGAAAGATTGATGGAAATATATTTTCTGGTTGATCAAGTTGTTGAGAACAATCCAATATTGTTATGAAAGATCATATTTGCTATTTAATTTCTCCTCTTTCTGATTATATAAGGAGAGCATGTATTATGTATTGAAGATCAATAAATGATTATTGAATTCCTTTTGTAACACTGTAACTCCTTGACTATCGTGATCAAAGAGCAACTGACGTAAAATTTATTCATGTTTGATTAATACAAAGACACGTTCTCATTCCATTTCTCAAGCTCTGAAGTAAAACCCAGCAGCGTTTCACCGGTGGTTGAGGGCTCAACCCTGGTGGATCAATCCGTTGTTTGTATCTCTATCTTTTCATTATTATTGTGAGATAGCTCATATTTGTTTTTATTACAGTTTGCAAGTTAATTGGTTTGTTGTTTAATTGCTTATGAATCTTGGTGTGTTACGTTAATGAATTGCATCGTTGTTCCATTTCAACAAGGATCTTAATTCTCGTATTATTCATCTTGTTATTGTTTACTAAAGCTTTGTTGTTCAATATTTAACTCCATTTTCTTGCTGTTCATGTCAATTACTGTTCAAAAATGTTTGCTGTGGGCTTGGTGTTTAATAGAATTACTGTTTTAAGTTAATATTTGCTGCTGATCACTTCCGATTCATTAGCTTCAGATTGTAGAAAGATTGTTTATTTACATTGTTACAGTTTTTTGTTTATGCACATAGCCATTCAATTACAAATTGCTTTTCATTTCTAATTCTTGCTTTTAATAAGAGTTCTTCTTTGTTTACTTTCAACATCAGTTAGTTCAATTTTGATTTCCCTTTGATTACTTTAAAGCAGGACTGTCAACTGTAGAGAACATTGGTTATTGTTTCCTCATTCCAAAATTGATTGTCTTGTTCCAGTTTGATTTCAATTGCATCAATTTCTAGAGGAATGAGTTATTGCTACTATATCCTCGATTGATATTTGCTGAGTGAATAGTTAAGTTTCATAGCATTTGAATTTATGTTATTGTAATTAGATTTCTCTTCCAAGGATTTGTTTACTTTTGTATTTAGAATATTGTACTACATCTCACACAACATTTCTCTTCGATAAATTGCCGCCTCAGACTGAGTACACTCCTGAAATAAAAAGTCATTCCCGGATTGATAATTAATGGAGGATAAATAGGTGTTAAAAAAAAACCTTTTATACCTCAACAAGTTAAGCATGAATTACATAGGAGTTAGTCATTTATTCAACATGTGTCAAAGGATATAGTATTTCCTTTTATGCAAGGCAATTCAACAATCTAGATAATGAATGCGACTTAGTGTAATTTCGTTTCATGCACTAGCATAAGTGTGAATCTTTATTTCTTGCAAAAGTAGACAATAGTTAGATGAATCAGTGTGATTTAGAGTAGTTTCTTTTCTTTCCAATAGAGTAATGGTTATGATTTTTTTTTAGTCTTAGATTGCAGTTATAAGTGTGATAGACTTCCTTCCTCAAGATAATTGTAGCACCTCATTGTAGAACTAAGATGAGGATGGCATGAGTAGAGCTCATCTGCTGTGCATATAGCACTATCACATCGAAGTTTTTATGAACCTCATGTTCATAAATTAAATTTGACTAGCCTTTGCGAGTTGCAACACTCTTAGTGAAATAGCAGGGTTCACCATTTACCATGCATTTAACCACAATAATTATGAAATTAAAAACATGTATATAAGTAACCCTAATTATTATAAAAACAATTAACCACATACTTGCATGCCAAACATACAATTTGGATGAAGATCTGCTCTTACTTTTAAGTCTAGGGCTGCAGCTTCACTTCGATGATCTGCATCTCCTATTCTATCTTAGCCAACATAACAACATCCGATCTAGGTGGATATTGGTGGTCGTCGACCTATTCCACCTAGACCTCCAATCGGTTTTATAACTTTCCTTATTTATAGCAGTATTTACTATTTAATGATCCAGGTGTATATTGGTGGTCACCCACCTATTCAACCTAGACCTCTAGTCGGTTTTATCAGTTTTCTTATTTATAGTGGGATTTACTATTTTTGGCATTTTTTTGGGTCCTAAACTTCCTGAGCATTTTTTACCCCATAAACAGTTTTTTTTTTAGGTTCGCAAGTCTGTGGAGAAACCTATAGTTCTCAGAGAGATATTTTTGACGATATATCGTATGCACAAAACAAAGGTAATATGACCAAGTTACAAACCCAGGAAGTTGGTTGCCAAACTAACCCCAATGTGGCCTACAAACTCTTGGCATTCCATCCCCTAGGGTTAGGGTTTTGGTTGTTTAGGATTTTCCCATGTTGTTCAATAGTAAAAAGGCCATTGAGCCTCATTGTAACATAGTTGAGAGGCAAGTTGTCACCACATGTCTTCTTAGAGATAAGCTTTCATCGCCCGAGCTAGTTTATTTTCCATTTTATCTCTAAGAATTTTTTCAGTATCTAATATTAATGAAATGAAGTGTTATTCTTGCTGGATCTCTATGTTTATGTTTAGTTATATATTTTATGTATTGATGCATAAGTTTGGATTAGTGGTATCAGAGTGGTATTCTCTTTCTCGATATTTCTTTGCATGTCCCCAATGAGGTCAGGATATAAGGAGTTAGGGCTTGATCTGGTTGAACCTTTACAAAATCAGCCTCACAGACCCCGACAGTCTCCCTTGGTGGAAGAAAATAAAGACAAGGGAGTAGGAGATCCTATCAAAATATATCTCAAGGAGGCCCTCGAGAAACAAAGTAATGTGATTATGGATAAATTTTCCTAGATCCTTCAACGGCTACCCACTGGTAGCGCACCTTCATCCAGAACCCACTCTTGAGGCACCATTCCTTCTAAGGTACAAGTAAAATTTGACATTCCCATATTTTAGGGCCAAATAGATGCATACGTTGTACATAGATGGTTGAATATATTAGAATCATATTTCTCAGTTCATGAATTTTCTAATTGGGAAAAGATTACTTTTTCACTCCTCAAAGTTGCCCCCCATGTCAAGGACTGGTGGGAGACCTACTGTGAGCAAAAGGATGAGAGGGAAACCTCCATGTTCTCAACCAGACCCACTTGGAATTCTTTCCGAGATGCCATCAAGAAACAATATTATCCCATGGGGAGCTATGAGTACAAGTACATACAATGGACTACATTGCAGCAACAAAGGGATAAATATGTGCATGAGATGATGAATATGTTCCATGCCCTGGGCAGAAATTTGGGTATAAAATATTTGGAGAAACATTTTTTGCTGAAGTACTGTAGTTTTCTGCACAGATGCATTCACGAGGAAATGGTGTTCCTTGACATATCCTCGTTTGGTGTATCATATCAATATGCTACCAAGATTGAGCAGAAATTAAAAAAGAAGAAGCGAGACTTTGGATTTGTGAATCATAATCAAGGGATTGACGTCCTCAAACCATAAAACAAAGGACAAAGCCAAGGTGTGGCAGCCTAGAACAACCCGCCAAAGTCACAAGTGAAGAGAAACACCACAAATCCAAATAAGGACACACGAAAGTGGTGTGAGTTCTATAAGAGCTCCAATCACAGCATGAGTGTCGGGACAAGCAGTTGTTGGTGGCCTAGCTAAATGTTTATGAATCATATGCATGTTCCAAAACTAATTTAGAACCTAACAAAGTGAATGATAAAGGGAATCATATTATCTATGCGGAACCCAATGCCACTATTTCCACCATGAAGATCTAGAAGGAGGAACTCGAAGATTCAGAGGAGGGGAAGAACCTCTTCCACTCTAATATGTGAGTAAAAAGTTCCTCGTTGTAGTTCATTGTCGATAGCAAGAGCCAAAAGAACCTCATTTCAACAGAGGACATGAAGAATATGGGTCTTCTGACCACATCATACCCATAGTTGTAAACCATCACGTGGCTTCACCAAGGACGGTATCTCCGTATCAGTCACCAGTGTTGCCTTCCCTACATCATCAAGCCCTTCATGGATGAGGTATCATGTGATATTTCTCCTCTTGATGCTTGTGATGTATTATTAGGCCAAACATACTTGTGGAAATGACATGTTGTGTATGAGATTAGGCCTCACGTATTAATATTTAGTTTGGGCAATAAGTTCTACATGATACCGAAGGTAGCACCGCCTGACGCCATCTCCTTAATCACTAAAAAATAATTGAGTAAGCTCATTTAAAACACCGGTGAATTTATTTTCCTGATGATCCGCCCTCAGGGAAAGAATAATATTGTATCCACAACCTCCAAACAGGGTTCCTCTGCATGGAAACAACATATGGAGAAGGTTGTTGAGGAGTACGGTGACATCTTCACCTCACCTGCAAGGGTACCTTTAAAAATTTAGGTCAAACACTCCATTGAACTTCACCTCACCGATCTATCGATTTCTTGTTCTAGAGAACTATAAAATAAAGAGGAAGATTCAAGAGTTGCTATAGAAAGGTCACATTTGGTCACGTTCATCACCCCGTGGGAGGCTGATTGTGTTGGTGCAGAAGAAGCATGGGACTTGGAGACTCTATATTAACTATAGACACCTGAGTAATATCACTGTTTAGAATTGGTATCCAATCCTACAGATTGATCAACTTTTGGACCAACTCAAAAGGAAAAATATTTCAACAAGATCAACTTGAAGTCTGGGTATCACCAGTTACCAGTCAAACCCTCCGATGTGTGGAAGACTCCCTTTAAAGCCAGGGAGGGTATTTTTGAATGGTTTCTCATGCATTTCAGGTTGAATAATGCTCCCACAACCTTCATGAGGCTGATGGAATACATATTGCGACCATTCACCAGCTCATTAGCTATGGTGTATTTGGATGACATCCTGGTCTTCAGCCAGAGTTGGGAAGAGAACCTCCACCACATTCAACAGGTCCTCCAAACACTATGGCAACACAAATTATGTGAAAAGTTGGAGAAATGCACTTTTGGCATGACCCAGGTTCAATATTTGGGATACATTATTGATGAGAAAGAGGTGCATGTGGATGCAACCAAGATCGAGGTCATTCAGGATTTGCAAGCCCCAACCACTCTAACATATCTCCATAGCTTTATGGCTCTTGCCAATTTATACCGTAGGTTCGTGTTGGGGTTCTCTCATATCACTTGGCCTTTGAGTCAAGTCACCAAGGGAGGAGCGAAAGAAAAATTCTTTTTGTTTGAATCTCAATAGAAGGAATTAACAAAGTTGAAGCATCACCTCTACTTCATGTTAGAACCCTGTAATTTACAATATCACTAGGTGACTGTGTACTTTCTCTTTGAAAAATTTTCATACTGTACATAGATGTCAATATTAAAAATATTTTCCAAAGAAAGAATCAAAGAGAGAAAAGGCAACAGAGAAGTAGTTAAGGCAGAAAAACAACAAAGGCAGAGCCGTGAACGTGCTGGGCAGAGTCGTGAACATGATTGGATCAACTCGTGCACATCTAGGTCAAGTCATGAACGCTAAATCGGGTCAAGTCGTGAACGAGTCAAGTATTCTATGAACAAATAGAAAGAAATGAATGGGCACGGCCAAAGAAACAAAGTCAGCAAGCCACAACAAGGGAGCAGTGATGATCGTTGGATCTTCACATCGATCAACGATGAAGATTAAATTGCATATCACCTATCGGCAAGTTTCACAGCTATAAGTTAAGAAATCTCAAGTTAAACTATTTAAGTTGCGATGCGATAAGTCACAAAAAATGTGAAATGTGAAGTGTGGGCTATGACGTGGCAATATGACATGGTCCAAACCCCATAGACCGTAGTTAGTTTATGATGACGTGGTAGCGATGTGGCAGTGATGTGGAAAGGTGACGTGGACCTGGCCCACATACCGCACATCGCAGATTGCACAGGATAAGTTATTGTTAAATGTTAAAGGTTGTGAGGTGTGATAAAGAGTCTCGGATGTGATATGGTTTCAAAGGAAAAACCCAAAGTATTTCATATCCGTATGCATAGCCTTTTCTGTGTTAAATCGCATTGGTGGAGGAAAAGGAGATTACAACGTAAAATCTATGGAACATGAAGGGTGATGTGTGATGCCAAGGAGGACCTGATTGCAATCGCAAATCACAAATCTTAAAAGATATTTTTCAAGGGTAAGTTTTAAAACCGCCAAAGTGCGATGTGTGATGTGGTGGGGCCTGATCGCAAATCATAAATTTTAAAGGATAACCGTGGGAGGTAACTTTTAGAATCGTCAAAGCACGATATGTGACATGGGTGGGATCCAATCGCATATCGTAGTGCTTGCATCACAAGTTTCAAAAGATAAGTGTTAAAGAAAAATTCAAGTCTTACGCCATGCGAAGTGCGATGTTGGCATGGATGCGATGTGGTTATATCGCTGAAATCTAAAGGATTTTAGATCTGGATGCATTGGTTCAAATATGCTATGTTGTGAAGAATAGGGGCTAAGCATGACATTAGGACTTAGCTACACATTCAAAGTGTTTATCTGCCAAAGCTACCAAGATTGAAGACTCATTCAAAAGGAACGTGCCAATGGGGTCAAGCTAACCACCACCTGTGTGCCACGTCATTCTGCCTCTAACCACTGTCCACCTTTTCACCTCCTCTGCTCCTCTTACCCACATCCGACGACTCTTATCTAGTTTCGGCTCCCCCATAGCATTCGAACTTTATCATGAGGGGATGGGGGGGGGGGTCTAAATTGGTCGGTATCCACTACCGCTCACTCCTCCACGTGTCACACCCTCACAATTTCGCACCCCCCTCTCTATTACCGCTTACCACTTAAGACCCCCTCCTAAAAGTTGTTTCTGCTGGCCTCCAAACCGCCACTGCATTCGTTCAACCATTACCACTTCTTGTGCCCCACGTCCACTGTCATCCCTTCACGTCCGAGATTATGAGGTTTGTGTGCCATTTTATGAAGAAATAGGCCAAAACACAGTTGAAGGACTTGTAATAGAATAAGCCCTGACAAGGTGTGCATGCAAAGGAGGTCAAGTTTGGAAAAGGGCCTTCATATAGGACACATCAGCATAATCACCAAAATAATGAAAAGTAACTAGCACTACACCAGATTCAATTACCAAATGCCAGTTTTCTGAAAATTAGGGCCAGATGTCAGAGCCACCATTGGCTACCTCTTTGTGACCATGACAACCACCTCCAAGCTTATTGTTTGATCTCCCGAAGAGCCATCGAATCATTTGGATCCACGAAGAGTTGCCCAAAATTAATTTCAGAGGCGACGTTGTTGTCAATGATTTTCTATTTAGGCCTTGCATGGCCACACTTGTCCATTTCATGCTAAATTGTAATCAACGAAAGTTTTCCAAGTAAGGTAGGGCAACCGACTTAGTCTTTAGATAAATATTGCATACCTTAGCAGTATCAAGGGTTGAACCTTGGTTTTGTAAGCTCTTTTCATTGCACGTATTTGTACTTTTCAAGATGGAGCACCAATAAAGAGGTCATTCTGCAAGATTCATGTGTTGTGTTGTCCTGGTGATGTTTTTCCTTTTTCATGTTTAATGTTTTCCCACTGTAATATTTTCATGTGTTTCATTTATAATTCTATATGTAAAGTAAGAAGATTAGATTAAGATTTTCTATTTTAGAGTACCTTAATTTTGACTGTCGTTACAATTTCTATGTTTTCTTCTGATGTATGGTTTAAGAATTTTTAGTTTCTCTTAAGTCATTACAGAAAGAACTTTTCTCCATCCCATAATTCCACTCAGCTATAAGCACTAGTATTCGCTGCTAGATTGCCTTGCATTTGCTCTAAAATTTGATGTGTAAAACCAGCCTATTTTGACTCCATAGCCCAATGGAAACTATATAGAAGAAACCCCCCTTAAATCCAACCACGAACAATCAAACAAAAACAACTCCCGCACTCAATTTAACTAGTTTAATATCATAAAAATCAAACAAATATAAATCTTATGGAGAGATTCCTCTCTGAGTCTTATAGGAGGGCTAGATCTTGGGCTTCAAGTGGTTTTGATGTTGTTCTTTATAATTTAGTCTTGCCAATCTTATAAATTATAGAGTGATAACATAATGGCGATCATACTGGGGATTGAGCTATTGAAAAAGCTTAGTATTTCATCGGAGCTTAGAGATCCTAGTCCAAATATTGTATGATTCAAGTATGTTCCAAGATTGGTATTTGGTTGTTGATGGTGTAGAATATCCAGACACAAGAAATTTGAAATCATCCACCTGGCGACTCCAAACTTTTCAGTTGACCTAAATAGTCCACTGGTAGAAGAATCCAGATTAGTTGTGAATATAAAATGACCCCACTCTCTGAATGATTGACAAGAATGATTGACAATATGGATTCAAGAATGTAATGCAGGTATTCTCCAATGAACAAAGATCACATTCCTGGATTCCCACACAAAATGCCTCAGGTAAATTGGGACATAAATCTTCTTATTTTTCAAGATGAGAAGGTTGATGATTCTTTGTTACATCTCATTAAATTTCATATACACTCATGGAGGCTGAAAGTAAAATGGTATGAGGTTTTCCTCATGGTATGTTCATGGTAACATTAGAAGGGAAATCTAGGGAATGGTATGAAGGTCTGAACCCTGGTAGTGTGTTTTTTTTTAAATATTTCCACAAGGTGTTTTATGAGAATTATAAAGAAAATTCTCCATCTTTATCATTAGCTGAAAATTGTTGTGATCAATCTCAGGATCTCATACAATACTTTGTAATTATTAATGAAGATTTTAGAAATTTGCATCCTGGGGATCTCTTAGAATCAATTCATGAATTTCATTCTCAAGTTAACTGTCATGACAACCAAGAGAAGTTAGTTTAAAATGAAAGAAATTAGGAAATGAAAGAAGTTCCACAAGATCTCCATCTGGGGACAAATGATAATTCATCCGCTCTTTTGTATGAGGCTAAAGAAGACATTCAACCTCATGATCAGTCTTCACAAGAGAAAGAAAACAATTTTTTTTCAATCCAAAGAAAGCAAAGACTCCCTCCTCCTTTAACTAAAAAATAAATCAATCAGATTCTAAGCATGCAGATAGCCTCTAAATTTTTATGTAATGAAGAGATTATTTCTATTTTTTTTGCTACTGATTTATGTACTGAAGCATTTCCTCATGAAGAAATAGAAGAACAGATTGATATTGATGTTTTTCTACCTTCTCAAGAAGGCCTATTGCCAGAAAGTGCTCCTATTCATCAAAATGATGGCCTTCAAACATAATTCAGCCAACTCAGTCAAGACATATCAGGTTTTCTTGAGGATAGAATAGTGGTATATAATGAGGATGCCATGTCAGCTGCCTATGAGGAATATGTAGATATTCTATTTCAGAAGGATCCTAAGCATGACAAAGTAGAACAAGGAGCAGCCCTAGATGAAGTTTGTTATTTAAATCCTCGAGGCCAGGGATTGTTCCAAGATCCTTTTGTTGGTTTCTTAGAATCATCTAAAGAAGGAGTATGCTATGCCATGAATGGTTTGTTGCAGACTTTAAGGATAAATTTGAGCACTTTTGTTCAAAGGAAAGTAAGATGGGAGTGGCCCTTTTGTATTTTCAGCCTACTAAAAAAAGTGAACAAGAATCAATCATGTAGTCATTTACTTAATTGGTTGCATTGGATAAAGGAGTTTACTTAGTGTATATATCAGCTCCAAGTTAGAGTAGGGTACGTAGGTGTGAAAATAAGCTCATCACTCCAAGGATCTTTCAAATCTTATTTTTAGATTGCTTTTCATTTTCAGATCAGTGTGTTTCATACTTTAGTTTCAGCACAGTTCTGGTCTCACCATTCAAGTTTTCAAGGTACAATAGTATGTCCAACTTGATGAATTGCAATGGATAAGTTCAATTTTAGTTTTAGTTCAAATTTCAATATGTTAATAAGTTGGCTAGCCAAGCATGTGGTATATTTTTATCAGTCAAAGTCAGGAGGAACAATCAATTAGTTTCCAGTCTCTAAGTTGCTTGACAGATCAAGATATAAGTTGTAGGATCAACCCAATGGATCATGCTACTAGTCTACGGTGTTCTTGACACCTCCTAAAGGAGTTGCCATTGCCACTTGGAGCCACTATTAGAACCCTGTAATTTACAATATCACAAGGTGACTGTGTACTTTCTCTTTGCAAATTTTGCATACCGTACATAGATTTCAATATTAAAAATCTTTTCCGAAGAAAGAATCAAAGAGAGAAAAGGCAACAGAGAATCAGTTAAGGCAGAAAAATAGCAAAGGCAGAGTCGTGAACATACTTGGCAGTGCTGTGAACATGATTGGGTCAACTCGTGCACGTCTGGGTCGAATTGTGAATGCTAAAGTGTGCCAAGTCGTGAACGAGTCAAGTATTCCACTAATAAATAGAAAGAAATGAATGGGCACAGTGAAAGAAACAAAGTTGGCAAACCATAGAAAGGGAGAAGTGAGGACCATTGTGTTAGGTCCCTATATTACTAGTATAGTCACTTATTGTTGTTAGTGTAACCCACTTATTGTTATTTTTGCACCCCTGTAACCCCAATATTGTTATTATTCTGCCCTTACATTATTATTGTAAGGTCAGCTAGGATTATAATGTGACCCCATGGACTCCTATATAAAAAAGGAGGTATTGGTCATTTGTATCATCCAATAGTTGTTCATTTATGTAATGTATCAAAGGCTTCCCCCTCAAAGTGGCTGATTTCTAAGGCGTCGATCTCTCTTTTATTCCATTTTTGAAGTTGGTTTCATAAAATTTTGGTATCATAGCTTTGGATTCTAGGGTTTCACTACTCCATTTTGGTATTAAAACTTTGTATTTAGATCTTGGTTCACAATATTTTTGAAGATATGATCTATGGAAGTTAGGGTTGTTTTAGGCTCCCGAATTTCACCTAAAACAGGTCATTGTGGAATTTTTGCTATATTGTTTTGTCTGCGAAGGTTTATAATCTAAAATTTTTATAGAGTGAAGCCACAATCCTAAGGAACTTCCTGTAGAAATTTCAGATCTTGGTTTGCAATATTTTCAGAGATATGATCTGTGGAAGTTAGGGTTCTTTCAGGCTCCTGAATTTCATCTCAAAGAGGTGATCATGGGAAAATAATCATAACTCTCTCTCTCTCTGAGCGTAGAATTAGATTTCTGTAAAATGTGGCCACAATTACATGGAATTTAGTTTCCTGTGTATTAATTTCATAGCCGAAGGAGGAAACAATGACATGTGGCACGTCGTACAAGTTTTCTTTACTGAAACAATCCATAATTAGGTCATTGTGGGAGATTGACCATAACTTTT
This sequence comes from Pinus albicaulis, assembly GCA_034641835.2. NCBI lineage: Eukaryota > Viridiplantae > Streptophyta > Pinopsida > Pinales > Pinaceae > Pinus > Pinus albicaulis. The sequence continues at coordinate 1,760,503,211 of CM076578.1, forward strand.
CCTTGAAGAATCCAAATCTGGTCAGACCTGTGGCATTCAAAAGGAGATTCAAAGTTCTATCATAGGGCCGAATTTCAAAATCTGAAGATCCAAAATCGTAGATATATTTTAATTTCAATATCGAGCTCCTCAAAAGCAAGAAAAATGTGTGTATTTTTTTCCAAATTGCATAAGTCTTGTTTGAAGAATCAATTTGAATTGATTCCAAGGGCATATTGTAGAACATATATCATTATTAGGTTCTAAAATCCCCCCTAAAAATAATTCAACACCCATTAAGCCTTCATAAGGCTCTACTATGGCTCATGACGATGAAGAAATGCAACATGACATATCAAAATTACAAGAGCAAGTGCAACAAATTTCGCTCTCGCAAAGAGCAACAAAAAATGAAATGGATGTTTTGAAGGAAAGCATGAAAGCTAATCTAGATGGTTTGAAGAAAGGCATGGAAGCTATGATGGATGGTTTGAAGAATGGTATGGAAGAAAAAATGGAAGGTTTGAAGGAAGAGATTGAAGTTTTGAAGGAACATTTGTCAAAGTTGATACAAGAAATGATTCCTAATGGTGAAAAGATAGTAGAGGAAACTCATGATGAGAACAAAATAAATGTTAATCATGATTTCATAAACTCTAATTTTGGATTGAAGAACCACCATATTCCAAATATGGATATGAGGAAGTTTGATGGCAAGGATCTCATAACATGGATACTACATATGGAGCAATATTTTGATCTTAATAATGTGCAAAATGTTAGGGTCCTATAATAACAGGATTCATAATTTTGAGTTGACTTTGATCAATCTTGTAATATGTACATACTTTTCTTTTTGCAAAGTGTTTTCCCATATTAGAAAATTAAAAAATGTAAAGAGGGTAAAAGTCCTAAAAGAAAAATCAAAGGAATCGAAAGAAAAATATCAAAAAGAGTATAAAAATGGACCCCAGAAAAAAAAGAGATAAAAATAAAACATGAAAGTGATGCAAATCCAAATGCCACTACTATTTAATTTTACTACAAAATAAAGATTATGTGCAGCTTGTCAAAAATGCCACAATCCATGAAGGTCAAACTGCTTAATCTTGACCTTTCATGCTTTAAATTTCATGTTGTTAGATAGAGAATAAAGATCTAGCCAATCAGTTTAATCTTGGCAGATCAATAGTTAGGTAGAGAATAATAAGGAGCTCAAAAGTTTAATCTAAGCCCTTGGAAGAAATAAGGATAGAATTCGTTAGTTTGTTGTTTTAAAGAAAAATTAATAAGCGTCTCCAAGATCAAATGCACCCATGAAAATGAAGTAAAAATGTTAGGGTAGCAGATGGGTAGGCAGAAGCAGTTTTCACAAGCATGGATAGCAGATAATTGGTCATTTCATTTACTAATTTCCCTTCAAAATCATTTCCCTTGTAAAAAAACCTTCTCCCCCTTCATTTTTCCCTTTTCCCCTTTTCCCCCTTGCAAAAAGTCCCTTTTCCTAAGTTAAAACACTTTTATCCTTGGAAAAGTAAAAAACCCCTTATAAATTTCCTTTTATTCATAAAACCCATAAAAAATGCTTTATCCTAAGTATAAATGCTGAAAATGTTATATTGGGCCTCATTGTGAAGAAATCTATCCCCGATATCAGTTTTTACACTATACTTAGTGTATTTAACATCTCGCAATTACCCGTAATTACATTACTTTATTAACATTAAAACTTAGTATATTAAATCCCATATTAAACCTGTATCCCGTATTATATTAAATCCCATATATTTATTTCCCCACCCATATTTTTTTTATATAAACCAATGGTATAATTCCCCACATGTTATATATCCCAGGTCTACTACGTATTATCCCCGTCTATTATAATATTACACTTACCTTAACCCCATTGGCTATATCACAGAAAACTCGACCATATCACATATGTAACCAATCACACCCCGGGCCCCATGCCATTAATCCTGATACATCCATCGCATCATCTCATCCATTAGATCAGCATTAACCAGATCTAATGGTCAGCATTGTCTATCACACATCAAATAGAACGATCGTTAACATACCCCCAGCCATGAAAAATGTGCGCTTTGTAGGGTTCTCCTCCCTACTACCTGGAGCTTTCCTATTTGATCACCTCCTCAAGACTATTACCACTAACCACATTTGGCGCTTTCTAAAACCACTGAGTGATTTTCCCCCACCCGTGCACAAACTAACCTGTCAATTCAAATACACCTTTGCATTAAATGTAAACATTGTCGATTGAAAATGTATATAGCCTCCCTTTGTTAGACCTTTTACCACTTTCTGTTACCGTTTTCATGCAGATAGAGCTATTTAAACCAAAATAATTGTCGCCGAACCTGTTTTTAAGCCAAATTGAAACAAAATTCACCAATTTGATTGCTACAACTATTGCAAAAGTCATCCAAAGCTCTATTGATCAGGTGATCATGTCCTAATTGGAAAAATGCTCAAAAATTTATTTGCTCAGAATTGGTTCAAACTAGAACGACAGGAAAGATCTCGTCAAAACGATCCTGTAGCTACGAACGACACTCAAATTCGTTATTGTATGAAGAAGATATTGCATTTTGAAATCGCCTAATAACCTCAATTTTTGAAAGGGAATTTTTTAATTTTATGTGTTGGGACAATTTTCATTTTTATTAAGGTTTAATTAATTAATTAAATTATATATTTATTAATATTTTATATAGTTTTTATTAATCATATATGATATTATTTAATATATGTTTTAATTAATTAAAAAAAAAAAATTAAACCTTATTAAAATCAAATTATTAAGTCACACATATAATATTAAAATTCGAAAATCCAAAGTTTATAAACCTACGGTTCTAAATTTTAAGAGTTATATGGCATGTGGGTTATACGTTTGAAGTTGGAGCGGAGTTTTAAGAGTCAGTCTCTACCACAACCACGCCCATATCCATGGGCTAAAATAAATATCATGGCGTATAAAACTTACAAACTTATTATGTGAAGTTCGTGATTTGAGTTTGTTGAATGGTTAAACTTTAATGCGATTCACCCAAAGTTCACGTTGTAGACGTCGACAAAGGCCCTATGGGACCTATGTCTTTATCTAGTAGCCCCCAACGGTTGGCAGAATTATTGGTGGAAGAGCCAAATTAATCACCGAACCCTAAATTAGTGGCATTAATTGGCAGTCCTCCCAGAATTGGAGGAGCTTTTCTAGCCCTAATTGGGAAAAACTTGTATTGGTCATAACTTTTGCTAGGAGAGTCCTTTTGGAGTGAATGTTTTTTTGATTTTGGGTATTTGGAGCATTCCAGAGCCACTGGAGCAAGTTGCAGAGCCATTAGAGCATTTCTTCAGGTGTTTTATTAGCAAGAGAGCTTGAAGAGCCACTAGGGCTTGGGGATTGGAGAGTTGTATTAGATTATAGTTATCCATTGGAGGTGAAACTATAGTCATTCCTTACTATTTTCTGCACTTTGAACTCAATTATGCAGCTATTTTTGCCTGTTTCGGCTTTCTACACATTGTATAACTATTTTATGAGCTTAATAATAGCAAGGAAATGCCCATTTGGGGGTCTTGGACCTGGCATATGTAGCCCAGGAGGGGTGAACTGCCTCATCATAAGCTGAGTTATATTTTTTGTTTTATTTGCTTCTTATTTTTAGAGTCAAATATGTTAAACAGTAAAAAGAAATAAGCCTCCTACATGTAAAAAGACACATAAACTCACCAAAGTCACTTTGTTCCAATTGCAAAACACAATTAATAGCTTGCATACATATGTTTATGGTTAATGAATACCTTGAACCAATAGCAAGTACTTTCATTACCAGATCAGTAGTGATTACTTGATTATTTCTTTAGGCAAAGTTTGTAAGAGGGCCAGGTAGCTTCTGGTTTCATCCTTTCTCTGAAAGGTGACATAACTAGTAAAATTCCCTACAGTCTATCTCTATATTAGAAATAATAAGTTCTCACATTTCAGATTAGATTAGTATCAGAGCAGGTTGAGCTCAAATTTTTTTTGAATCTTGTGCAAAGAAATATTGTATTGTTTTGCAAATTTGATGCTTACTAGGCTGAAACTAAAAAGAGGGGAAGGACAATTGGTTAGTGTAAAAACTAATCCACAACCAAGAAGGGCCAGGGTTCCATTATCTCCACCTTCTATCCCACCCTTAATAGCCCTAGAAGTAGCTACACGCATGTCTTCAATAGAAGGTGAAGCTCATGAAGAAATGGATCCCATGGAAGAAGAAAGGGTTGTTCGAAAAGCTTTCTTGGATATGACTGAAATGGTAAGGATCCTTTATCAAGAAAGAAATGATAGGATTTCCAGAGAAGGATCTAAAAATCAAAGAGAAGGAGGAGATTCTTTAGGATGAAAGAAGGACAATGATAAGTCAAAGAAAGGGAATGGAGGAAATGGTGATCCACCATCTCCATCGTCATCCTCTTCCTCAACATCATCCTCTTCAACTTCATAAAATCAACCACATAAGTAAAAAAAAATTGGTAAAAATCCTTTGTTAAAGCTTGATGTCAAATTTGAATTGCCCATGTTTAATGGTGATGTTAATGCAAAGAAATTAGATAAATAGATTAGACAACTGGAAGTCTATCTAAGGATTCAAAATCTGCATGATGATGACACAAAAATACAATTAGCCTCATTAAAGATGGATGGAGCAACATTGGTTTGGTGGGAATCCAAAACCAGGGATGAAATCAAGAAACATGGTAAGATTTCTTTATCATGGACTGAGTTTATTACTACAATCAAGAAACAATTTTGTCCCCTTTCTCACCTTCAGAAGGCTATAATGAATTGGCAAAACTTTAGACATCTTAAGGGACAGAATGTGCAAGACTATACCCAGGAATTTAGGAGAAGAGCACTCTTACTTGGGGTAGATTTACAAAGCCAAGGCACTTTGTTAAATTACATAGGTGGTTTGCATAGTTACCTTAAACACACTATCCTGATGTTTAATCCTACCATATTAGATGAAGTCTGTGTACAGGCTACACATTTAGAAGCTAGAGGAAAGAATACTTTTGATGAGGGTAGAAACAAGTATTTCAAGGGAAAGAACAAAGATAAAACCTTTAAGGGAAAAGATAAAAAGGATGCATCTATCAAAAAAGAGGGGGAAAAGGTCATTTGTAGACATTGCTCAAAAGAGGGCCATGAAGAGAAACAATGTTGGAAATTACATCCTGAAAAGAGAAACCAGTTTAACAAAAACTAGGGAAAGAAGAAAACTACAACTACACCACAAGATTTAGGTGATGATTCAGGTGACGAAACCAAAATTGCAGCCATGGATTTGAAGAGTTTGAAGGGAAAAGAAATAGAAACTAATGCAAGTACTAGTTCTTCAAACTGTCATGGGCAAGCTCCTAATGAGGAAGAAAGAATTGAATTGTTCCATTTGAGGGTAGTCTCAAAACATACAAAAATTGACACACTGTTTGACAGTGGGTCACAAGCTAATCTCATATTATAAGACTTGGTCAAACAGCCAAAACTTGAGACCATTCCACATCTGAAGCCTTATCCACTTGGGTGGATATGCAAGGATGCAAACTTAATGTTATAGCATCATTTTTCACCCTCATGTGATTCATGATTGTCTTTATGGCTTTGGGCACCCATTCCCATAGACTTGAACAAAATTCATAAAAAACAGTGTTAAAATTCCCATACGCGGGTATGCCTAGACTTTTCCGCGTGTATACGCGAGTCCACATGTACTTTTCCGCGTATGCCATTAAAATCATTAAAAAATATATAAAAATTCCCTATTTTCGGGTTGGGTTGATGGTTACTCCAGTAGTTCAACCACCCCAGCACGTGGCCAACTGTTTCCAACTGATTGAAACTACTTTGAGGGAGTATAAAAGCCCCTCATGTGTATGGCTTAAGGGAGAGAGAAATTTTATAGATATTATACTCTGTTGGAATCCCAATTCAAGTCTGAATTCCCGTGCCTCCTGCACTTTCCCAGATTTTTACAGGAAACCCTTGTTTCCTGGAGATGTCCATCCATTTATATGCCATCTCGAGTGCACAAGTCTTGAAAGTATCTTAGCGAGGCAAGGGCGGGACGGATCCGGACGACGGTCTGTTCGAAGATCGTGGAAGGATTCAGGTGATCTCTCCACTTTGTATTTCTGTACATGTTGTTCGCAATAATGAAGAACCATCTTGTTCCTAAACTTATGTGTTAATATCTATTTGCATATGTGAAAAGATTGATTATTAAGCATTTATTATTGTTTATATAATGTTTCACATGGATTACACTAACATTTAGGAGAAATATATGTTGTACAACTAGGTTTCCGTGCATGTTCTTTCTTGTTTTCCAGGTTGAAGAGGAAGAAGGGTTGCTGGGGGTTTGGACCCCGCGGGATCTACATCGAACATAGGACTACGGGTGAGTTCTACTATCGTTGTTATCTAGTTTTTAGCATTTAAGTGTGGTTGTGTGTGAGTCCTTCTAAATAGCATGCCCTGATCTGTGGAGGTTTTGACCCAACAAACCTCTAGGGTGTTTTTCCCCGAAACAGAACTGGCGACTCCGCTGGGGATTGCATTCTTGTGATTCCCCTATTGGGTGGTTTCAGCTGTTTGAAAGGTTTCCAACAGTTTTAACTATTATTTCCAGTCCAATTAACTTTTTCTCTGTCAGACTAAAGACCTGGTTCTTTATCCAGGCTTGATCTTTTTTGTTTTTCATTATTTACCTTTCTATACGCGAGTTTGTCTACACACAGATGCGTATACACGCAGTTGTCTTCAAAGGAAGTCGCGTATACGTGGGTTTCCTTTGACACAGTCGCGTATACACGCTTGTTTCAAAAATGTCAAATAGCGTATGACTGGGTAAATTTTGAAATTTTTGATTTCTTGGCTTTTTAGTCTTGTCTGCCTATGGAGACCTGTTCCTGCAGTGTCTTTAGAGTCTTTGGATTGGGTTGGTAGTGGTTTTTGGTCTTTTTTTTTTCTCTCTTGGTTGAAAACTGGCTTATTAGGCGAATCTTGTTTTTAGTCCTTGCATTTCTGGTTTGAGTACCAAGATCTCTTCCTGGAGATTCTTGGTTGTTCTGCTTCATCAGGACAGAGAGCCTTTGCTCATTTACTCTTTCCTACCTTTGTGTCTTGCTTTGCGCCTCGATTTTTGCCCATCTTTTTGGTTGGTTTTCTTGAGTTCAGTTGACTAGGTCTTGTTGCAATTTTTGAAGAGTCTTTCTTGGTTCTTTGAAGTTTTTGTTTGCTGCAAGGTTGTACTATTCTTCTAGGCTGAGTTACTGAGTTTCTTGTCTTCTTTTGCTCATATAAATCTTGCTACTAAGTGGCACTATAAGATTTGGAGCGTTTTTGAAGTTTTGCTTGAAATTCAGAGTTGTTTGGCTTGGTAATTGGATAGTTTTCTTGGTCTCTTCGAGCTCTTCTTTTTATAAAATTCAAAAGCTCAAAAAACATTTTGTTTTGTCATTTGCTTTTGTTTTGCATTTTTGTTTTCGTTTTGTTACATCTTTTGAAGCTTTGTTGAGATTTCTTCCCTTTGGTTTTTGACTTGATTTTGGAAAGGAATTGTCATTGGTTTCTTCCTCTTGTTTCAAGCGTTTTTGGTGTCTTTATACTAAGAGTTTCTGATTTTGGGAACTAGCTTTGTGGACAACCAAAAAGAGATAAAACTGAAGGATCTTTGGGAAATTTCTCTCTGCTTTAGTAGATTTTGCATCTTAGAATTTGCATGCTCTTAGTTATTTGCATCAGGTGCACTTAAGCATTTAGTCTTTTTCATAGTTTTTGTGAGTGTGAAGTTTGTTATCTGAAAAGAATTTTTTTTTTTTAGTCTCGTAGAACCTTTGTAGAAATTTCTTTTCATCGAAAGGCAATTACTGCATTTGCATGTAGTTTGGTTTTTATTAATTTCTTTTCTGCGTCAAAACACCACAAGTTTCATTTCCGTATCCCTTTGACTTAACATAACAGCCGATTAAAATAAGCGCTATAATTTAAAAACAACTAGCAAGTTTTTATTAAGTGTCATACACCAACTAGCTAGGTTGTAGGGCCTTGGATTAGGTGAGTGGAGAGTTAACTCTCCAAGGCCGCTCAAACTAAAACATAGAAGTTTATTAATTGAGCGAAATCCAACTCCGTTAGGTGGACTGGAAAAGCTCTCCTCCAGAGAGTCAAGCACGAGGGGAAGTGAAGGCCGAGAAGAGAGATACCCCCTCTCTGATTTGCTGGATCTGACCTCAAGACCGTTCCGCCCGGCTTCTGACATGGATTGGTGCCCATAGTTTCCATTCCTGGGTTCCACATAGGTGACTGCGGGGGGGAATACCTGTGGTACCTGAGGCAGACGTCATATCACTTCCAACAGTACTTCTGGGGGGTGCCCTTGCGAAGCTTGGGTACTTGTGCCGGCAAAGGCTGTTGTTGGGAGGTTGGCGTAACTATTTTTGTTACCTTCGCTAGTAGGCCTGGGCCGTAATTATCCCAGACTACTTTCGGGAGGTCCTATTCTTCTCTTTCTTGTATTTTGGTGTCTGGTCCTAATCACCCGGAGCGGAAATACCTGAAGGCTGTTTGCTTGATTGTATCTCAGGGATTTTTTGTAGTGAGTGCTCTTTGCTCCTAGCTTGCCTAGCTTTACACTTTTTTGAGTCTAATTAAAATTTGTTAAAGTGGCTGATCAAGCGCCTCGTCGATCGAGGAGAATCCGGGGGTTATCTCCCGAGAGTCCAGAGCCTTCTTCAAGAAGGCGTAGGAGTAATTTAGCAGGTGAGTATCACCCTGTGGCGTCTGACACAGTGGAGAGAGATCCTCCACAAGGGTTTGAAGGTTTCGTAGCTGGTTCTAGTGTTGGTTCCAAGAGGAGCGCTCTGCTCACCTCGAGAGTCTTATTTCCGCAAGAAGAAGAAGTACAAGTAGAGGAAGTGTCTCAACCCTCTGAGTCACTTCCATCTCCCCTTCCTCCTGATTATCCATTCATTATTGAATACATCGGACCTGAGTCAGAGAGACCGGAAGATCCTCCATATTATTCATACCTTTCGATGGCCACGATTGGGAACGCGGCTTCTGCTGTGAGTGCTGCAGGCATTCAGACTCCTGCTTCTGTTGAAGGAGGAGGCACTATTGCTATATCTTCGATTGCTTCTAGTACTGTTGTGTTTGGCTCTGGTTTCACCCAAGCACATGCTTCTCAATCTGGTCCCTTTTGTTTTGGAATGCCCACTAGTGGGATTCCTTCATTTTCCTTTTCCGCTGCTGCAGCTGCATCTACACCCATGTCTTCCATGGCTAGTGGATCAGCTTATTTTCAAGGGTTCCCCTTCGGAACTGGGCATATTCCTAGTTTGAATCCTTCTTTAGGGTCCTTTCCATTTACTTCTCAGACTCAGAGTTTTAACCCTTGGTCTGGAGGTCAGAATTCGACCACTTTTACAGGTTGGAACCCTGTATTTACAACAGTGGGGGCAGGGAATCAGTTTTATGTTGGTCACCAAGGGAATACTTCTTTCCCTTCGTCGAGTGCTTATCAGACTTTTTCCCCTCTTTCTAATGCCTGGAACCCCTATCAGGGGCTTTCCTCTTCATTCCATACTTCAGGAGGGGGAACTGGTCCGGTCTTTGGTAACTCTGCGTTGGGAGGAGGTTCTTCTCCTTTTTCTACGAGTTCTTTTTGGAAACCTGGTGCCTCATCAAATCCAGGGTATTCTTTTCAGAATGTTGGGAATCCATCCCATCAAGGATGGAATCCTCAGGCTCTGCCTCGTTTACCTTTTCTAGCAACGTTAAACTTGCCAGATCTGTCGAAATTGATGAATGATCCGATCCGGTACAGTCTGGGGTGGCCTCCGGTTCCCACCAAACTTCCTTCAGACATTCCAAAGTTTGAAGGCAAGAATGGAGAGGACCCGGCTGACCACATCACCACCTTCCATTTATGGTGTTCGTCTAACTCCCTGATCGATGATTCGATTAGGTTGAGATTGTTTCAACGCACCTTAACTGGAAACGCTGCCAAGTGGTATATTAAGTTAACTAGGGGCAGTTTTGCTACATTTGGAGAGCTGGTTGTTACATTTCTAAATCATTTCCAGTTGCCCGTCCATTATGACGTCGGGACTAAACTCCTAGCTAATTTTAAACAGGACGACGCAACCCACATTTCTGACCATATTCAGGAATGGCGGAGAAGGAAGAGGCTTATTAAAGCTCATATTCCAGGAGAATTCCTTTTGGAATGGTTTTTGAAATCTCTGCAGTCAGATATTTCGAAGGATGTATCCCTCTTCGGGGTATTTTCCGAGGAACAGGCCATTTTTAGGGCCCAGCAGCTTGAATTGATATATTCTCAGTCTGGGGTCCTCCATAAATATTTTCCCAATGCTCCTCACTCCAAATTAGATTTATCCAAAACTAAGCCTGGTCCTCATGGTGATGGACTTATTGGGTCGATCAATAGTGGTGCAGCTAGCCTGCTTACTCAATTGCAGCAGTTGTCTTTGCAATCTGCTCCTTCTGGTCAGGCTGTGCCTGCTGAGTCATCGCCTTCCCAATCTTTGTCGGTAAATGTCGTCCAAACTTCCGACCCCAAAGGAAATCAACAATCCGAAGGGAAGAAGAAGGGACGAAATAATAAGAAAAAGGGCAAGAATGGGAAGGGTAATGCAAATAAAACCAACGAGCATGTTGGTGAGGGTCCAAAGGATAAAAAGAAAGTGAAGTTTCCATGCAAGTTATGTACTGGAGACCATCTTACACACCTTTGCCCTAAAATTCAGGATGCACAGCACTTGTTAGCTCAGCAGGGTTCTTCCAGTTCCTAGGCTGTGTTGACAAACCCTTTTCCCCAAGGGCAACAACTAGTTGTTGGCGCAAATCAAAATCCTGGGGCTTCCTCTGGGGGCACCCAGGAAGGGGAAATTCCATCGAACATATTCATGATGAGTGCTCACGTGGATGTCGCTACGAGATCCCGTGATTATGGCAGAGAAGAGTCTTCGAAAGCTAAGGATGCTCCTGATGCTACTGAGCCGCTTCATATTACGAGGCCTACTATTGAGCCTATACCTCGGATGCCCAAAGCATCTACCAAGCATTCGACGATTAATCCAAATGCTAGGGCTGCCCAGAACTACTCTATTGTGGAAGATCTGGCGCAGAGTCCTTGTGCCATGTCGGCTTTAGAGGTGCTCCAGTCTTTGTAATATTCCTGTTTAAGGAAATTAAATAAACACAGCAAATGGTACCGCGAAGGAATGTCTCATAAGCAAACATTCGAATATACATAAAATAATAGGACTGCTCATGCACAGACATACGTTAAACTGCGAAAATCTGAGCCATTTTATTATGCCGGGAAATTACAAGGAAATACAATACATATGCAGGTGAAAGCACCCGAAACTTGCCCACGGAAAATCAAGAGAGATTCAAGAAATAACAGGGGTACTGCGGTGCACCGTTCCTCGGACAGGCGACTGGAATGCACTGCCGCGTGCTGCTAAGATGCTGCGGCTGGAAAGGATCCACCCAGACGCTCTTGATTCTGCTTTAGACTCGAAACCTCCAAAATGGCAATAACACAGAGTTCTCACGAGATGAGCTGCGATCTTCCCACACTGTCTGCGCCGTCACTCCCAACGCGACTCTGTAACAAGCTCCAAACCCGATCCTCTGATGAAACAATGGTAGAACGGCCTCACCCGAGCAGGCACTCGAAGTCCCCCGGGGCTGAGGTTGAGATCTCCGCTCGGAGACACTCGGCGCACTGAACAGTGCTGCAGACCTGCTAAACAGCCGGCGTGCTCAAGTCTTAGCGACCAATACAATTTTCATAAAATTCATCAATAATCCAAAACATGGTGGCTCCCTTCCTTTTGTATGCGGCCTTCGTCACGAGCCCTTGACCTCCGCTTTCCCACGCAGCCCCTCTCGGCCCAACGCTGCCAACTCAGCCGCATACTTACCTTCCCGCGCGCTCGGGTGAGACCACAACCCGCTCTTTGTATTTGAAATTGACTATTGGCGAAAAAATTGGTCTGGATTAATATTCCAATTAGCTATTGCTAATTTGGGAATATTACAGTCTCCCCCGGCAAAATGTTGCTTGCCCTCAAGCAACTACCTGAACATCTCTCCACCGATACTGCAAAATGTGCCTGGGTCCCAGACGCGCTACTGAATCTTTTCTGACCTCTGCATCACCCGATTATGGAGGGATCTCTCAATGCCCGGATCCTGAACCAATCTCTCATGGTACCGGCCAACCAACAATCCTCCCGAATCCCATTGCCACCATGGCCAATCATCGCTCAAGTCCCACGACTTAGGCTGTGCACTATCTCTGGCTATGGTTGATGCTCTCAGAGGTGAAGACCACCAAAAAGCATCAATGCTCCTGGGCTCCTACTGCGCTGTACCTGTAGCTGCATATGCTACACCTCCAACTGCATACCAGCTCATCACCTCTATCCAATCTAAGTCCTGACTCCATCCCATGTTGATCCTGGTCTCCTGAAATCGGGAAGGAGTTCTGAAGTAATGACAACCGGTGCCCTCCTGCCAACTGGGATCTGTAACATCTACTATGTCCAAGGGCTCCTGCTCCGCTGTGCTTTCTACGAGGAATACCATACCATCAAGAGGGTACCAACTCATGATCTCCCGCCAGTCCATCCTAGAAGAGGAATCTGATGTAGCAACAACAACGGTGTATGGAACATGCCTGGGATGTTTCCGCCAGCCTGTAATCAACTCCCACTGCTATACCCTGTCTGTCAATGGAAGCTGATTGTAGAAGGAAGCCTCCCTCTCTATAATGGGAGAAAGTGGGCAAGGTATGTTGTAAGCTCCATCAATGTACTCCTGGAGAGTGCTACCCACTAAGAACGCTGCAGCTCTGCTGACTGTGAGTACATCTATCTGCGCCTCATCCCAATGTCGACCCAAAGATGGATGCTCCAACATATCCAACAGCTCTTGCTGTCTACTAGCCCCCTGCACAACAATCCCATCAACCTCCAACACATCCAAAGGATATGGATCTGCAACAGCTGTCACCGTACTCGATGTCAGTGCGGCTGACTGCTCCTCCTCAATAGCTGACCTCGCGGTTAGCTGCATATCCACCACAGGCTCGATGTGAGTGCCCATATGGCTCTCTCTTAAAGGAATATCATGCCTGATGTGAGTAGTGTCCTCCTCTAACGACTCAGGCTCCATCACCTGCTACTCTAGCTGAATTGTCACAAGTGACTCTTCACCCAAAGTATCTCTCCCAGAGTCCCATGACTGCTCACCCTGGACACTAGAATATAGCTCCGGTCTACTGTCACCATCCATGCATGACTGCCCTCGCTCCGCAGAAGCGACCTCAACTAATCCTATGGACTCATGTGAAAAAGAGTCCTCACCCTGGCATACAGAAGGAATGCCCTCCTGTTCTACCTCCGCCTTATCTCCACTGGGTCTGCCCTCCACCTCAAGCTCCGATAATGAAGGTGGGTTGTAGATCTGAACTTGGCAAGCATCATAGCTTACCCCATGCTGTCCTTCTCTCCCCTCATGACAAGTGTAGAGTATATGATGGTCCTGGGCTGCAAAATTATTGCCCTCCCATGGCAAAGTGAGGAGCAATCCTCCAGAGAAGGTTCCTCCAATAATGAAGAATAAGCTGGCCCAAAACATTCCATCCATGAAGAATAGGACATGGTCATCATGGATCATCCTAATGAGAGTTTTGCTAAAGTTTTTACATGATGATATATGACGCAAACAATCTCTCACAAGGATACAGCGCAGTCTCATCCACTGCAACTTCAGAAAATTACATGGCAAGCAATGTACAAGATCCATCACATTTACTAATGGATAGTAAATGGCTGAATATGACAACAACATAAGACCAAACACTTGCCCATAACTGTACAATGGATGACTATCAACCTCATGGCCCACCTCAAAAGAGAACGCATACGTAGTAGTGGTGGCCATGCCTCCTCCCATGCTCCCATTAGAACATGTAGTGCAGAAAATGTGAGAATTCTTCCCACTCAAAGACACATACAGCTCATGTGTCTCCTTCGTAATCAAGCCTCCCATACAAATCTTATTTATATCAGCAAATGGAGACATGATCAGCAGCAAAATGAAGGAAGCGCTGAAGGTTACAAGTGATGAAAAGAGGTACCAACGGCTTCCCACACAAGTACAACGCAGTTTTACAAGTGGCTGCTTGATAAGAGTATATGGCAAAATATTCCTGTTACTCATGGATGTCTTCATATGATACATGTTAGAGTGCATAAAATGAGCATACAAGTGATGACAAAACATTTGCCCAAGGCCACAAAAGAGGTGCCTGCCTCCATCATGTAGATTGGCCCAATACAATTCATGGAGCAATGTGACAAGCTTGCCCTCTCATGAAGCAATGCACATGAAGAAGAATGAACCAAGTGCTGCCAGAAGGTAATCCTCCTCATGCTTGGAAATCCAAGTCAAGCAGAATATGCCATAGATGTTTCTATCATCATTATCTCCTCTTTGTTCATCAAGTGCAACAAATATGAAGTGATCCTAGGACCTATGGGTTATAGATCCACTATATCTCTGCCAAGCAGACTTCATCCATGAGGTTCTGCTCCACAGTAACAGCGTTGTGAGCTGATGCAAATAAGCTTCGGTCAATACAAAGCTCTATTCTTTGACATGCTCCTCGTCAAAGACTCCTCCAATAATGCTGCAACAAATGTGGAACACCTCCCAAGTTGGAAGTGCTTCCAAGCCATCATCAAAGATCAAGGAGATAGTGCCATCCCCTCTTCCTGCAACATCATACAAAGCGTGAGAGCAAATCTTCCCTTGCTCTCCCAGAAACAAGCAAAGCAACAAGACAGTTTGCTGTCGCCCCATACTTCCATCATACAACTCATGTGATGAAGACATGATGAATGATATGAGTATCATATCAACGCCATACATCCATCCTCTATGCTGCTCAATGATGCAAGTATCCAGCCATCTTCTCTCCATCCTCCTACTCTTAGGAAGAGTGTTTGCCAAGTGATGGCTAGACTCTTTCAAGAGTAACCAACGCAGCCAAGCCTCCTGTTGCCCGGTATCATAGATCTGTAGGTACAAATGATGCCCAAACTCCCTAAAGAGTAACCAGCGCAGCCAAGCCTCCTGCTGCCCGGTATCATAGATCTGTAAGTAGCCTTCTAGCTCCTTGCTCATCAACCACATCCACTCAATCACTTGTGGATGCCTCCTTCTTCTCCTCATCCTGGTACTCCTCCCATGAGGGCTACCATCCTCCCAAATCAAATTACTGATTTTGCACTTCATGGGATTTTGAAATATAAACTTCTCAAAGATCAATGAGACCCTGTCAAGAATCAAATAGGTGGTAGGCAAAAACCTCCCATCATGATGTGTATGGCTCAAGGGATGTCCAACACAAGCATGAGAGATGTTATCCATCCTAAGATGTCCTCCATCTTCTATCTGCTCTTGTGAGAAGGGAAGAAAAGTGTGCCGAAGTGCATCTCCAACGAGATCTCCCTTGGAGACCTCCCTTTCATCCATAGTCTTCCAAAACCAATGAGGTCTTGGATCTAAAAGTAGAAGTTCCTCTTTGAGCTGAGAGGAGCTCATTGAGAAGGTGTCATATTGAAGGGAGGAAAGGTTTCTCACTGCAAGATGTCTACCATCAATCTTCAAATCTTCAAACCCCAACCTCCAATGTGATGTGCAATCCAACAATGGCTCATGAGAATGACGGTTTGATTCCTTCTTGATCGTTTCCCTGTTGCACAACGCAGTGCAACCAAGCTGCTCTTGATGTGCATTTGGAACTTCTTGTAGAGCTGCAAGAGTCCCATCCTCAAAAGTGTTGGCTGCCCTAACTGTCGATGCATGTGGCTGCTCCTCCATGAGTGTGACAGCGTTTTCACCCACCTCTTCAAGAGTTGATGTGATCTCTTCTTGATGCGAATAGGAAGCGCATGGTGCTTCTTCTTCTTTTTCTTCAATCTTCTTGGCCTCCTCAACGGCGGATGTATCTCTTTTGGTTCTGAAAAGAGATGAGAATAAACTCATCTTCTTCTTGGGCTGAGACTCACCGGGATCAGTGGATTTCTCATTCATGGGAAGAGGTGACCTTCCAGTATTATGCTGCAACTCTGAGCTCTGCGTTCTAGATCCTCCGTTGTTCCATTTTCTTTCATCCTGCCTGAGATGACAGTAATATTTGAAAGGCAACGCTGCTTTGAAGTCTTCCCCCTTGGACTTCCATTCTCTGAAATAATCTCCCAAGGGTAAATGATCCTGCTGCCTCTCTTTCTCACTCGGCACTGGAGGTAAGAATGTAGGCATTGTGATAATGTCCACAGGCTGAGCCAGAACCATGCTCTGATACCACTGCACTGTAATATTCCTATTTAAGGAAATTAAATAAACACAGCAAATGGTACAGCGATGGAATGACTCATAAGCAAACATTCGAATATACATAAAATAATAGGACTGCTCATGCACAGACATACGTTAAACAGCGAAAATCTGAGCCATTTTATTATGCCGGGAAAATATAAGGAAATACAATACATATGCAAGCGAAAGCACCCGAAACCTTGCCCACGGAAAATCAAGAGGGATTCAAGAAATAACAGGGGTACTGTGGTGCACCGTTCCTCGGACAGGCGACTGGAATGCACTGCCGCGTGCTGCTAAGATGCTGCGGCTGGAAAGGATCCACCCAGACACTCTTGATTTTGCTTTGGACCCGAAACCTCCAAAATGGCAATAACATAGAGTTCTCACGAGATGAGCTACGATCTTCCCACACTGCCTGCGCCGTCACTCCCAACGCGGATCTGTAACAAGCTCCAAACCCAATCCTCTGACGAAACAATGGTATAACGGCCTCACCCGAGCAGGCACTCGAAGTTCCCCGGGGCTGAGGTTGAGATCTCCGCTCGGAGACACTCGGCGCACTGAACAAAGGCCGCAGACCCCAACAAACTCGGCGTGCTCAAGCTCCAGCGACTCGCATTCAATTCTTACAAAATTCAAACAAGAATCCAAAACATGGTGGCTCCCTTCCTTTTGTATGCGGCCGTCGTCACGAGCCCTTGACTTCCGCTTTCCCGCGCAGCCCCTCTCGGCCCAACGCTGCCAACTCAGCCGCGTACTTACCTTCCCGTGCTTGGATGAGTCACAGCCCGCTCACTGTTATTTCCCTTTACCCATAGGCGGCAAAATCTGTCTGAATTAATATTCCAATTAGCTATTGCTAATTGGGAATATTGGCGGGGTTTTCTTGGATAATACAGTTGCTCGCTTCACTCGCTATCAAATAAGTGATCCGAAAAATTCTCTTATGATTTCATTTGATATGAATAATTTTAAGAAGAGACTCCCCCATCATATGGCTTTTCATATTAAATCATCGTACCGGAAGTGTAATATCTTTCGGACGGTTGTTGATGAGGGTGCTTCCACGTGCGTGATGTCTCTCACATGTTGGAAGACGATTGGATCGCCCAAAGCTGTTCCATCTACCACTCTTCTGACTGTGTTTGATGGTCATTCTCACAGATTGCATGGTATTGTCCCAGCTTTGCGTATCTGTGTTGGGGGAAAAACGGTGAATATAGAGGTTGAGGTAGTTGATGCAATATCCTAGGAAGGATTTAGTCGTCTTTGTCTCTCGAAAGAGGATGGATCATCCCCGCTTCACCTCCGTCAAATATTTGAATGATGTCGTTTCTATAAGAATAGGGTTGAATCCGAACAAGTGCATTTTCGCAAATACATCCGTCGAAGCTTGGGATTCTATCAGGTTCAGGGTAGCGGGATTAGGGTAGATCCCTTCAAGGTTGAGGCAATACTTCGGTTGCCTCCCCCGTCCTCTATTCATCAACTTCAAAGTCTACAAGGAAAGGCTAATTTTCTTCGGAGATTTATCGTAAATTATGCTGAAGTTACCAAGGGATTTATGAGATTGTTGAAGAAGGGAGTTCCATTTCTTTGGGATGACTTCGCTCAACGCTCATTCGATGCTTTGAAAAAATCATTGACCTCTGCTCCTTTATTGAGTCCACCTGATTATAGCAGGGATTTCCTTTTGTATCTAGCAGCAGCAGAATCTACTATTGGTATGGTTCTGGTTCAGGAAGATGATGCTCTTGTAGAGCATGTTATATACTATCTTAGTCGAGGCTTGGTAGGACCTGAACTCCGGTATACTCTGATAGAAAAACTGGCTTTAGCAGCTGTTCATGCTGTGCAGCGACTCAGACATTACATTCTTCTACGAAAAACTTATGTTTTGGCAGCAGCCAATCCATTTCAGTTTGTTCTCAGTAGGCGAGTGATTGGGGGCAAATACAATAGATGGATTGTGATTTTGCAAGAATTTGATCTTGAGTTTATGTCTGCCAAGTCCAAGAAATCATTGGTTTTCGTGGAATTGATCTCCGAGTTGCCCTGTGGGGATGAGATAGTCTATGATGAATCCTTCCCGGATGAACATTTGTTTCTTATCTCTCCACAGGATCCTTGGTATGGGGATATAATTGTGTATCTCCAGACTGCAAAGTTTCCCTCTACTTTTTCGAAAGATGAGCGTCGTAAGTTGCATCACTTGGATAAGAATTACTTGATTATTGGTGATGCTTTATACCATCGAGGGGTTGATTCAATCCTGAGACGTTGCTTAACTCTCGAAGAAGCTGAGGTTGTGCTGAATGATTGCCACAGTGGAGCTTGTGGTGGTCATTTATCTGGGCTTGCTACAGCCCAAAAGATCTTGCGTGCTGGGTACTTTTGGCCTTCGATTTTCAAGGATTGTATGGAGTCAGTCAAAAAGTGTCATCCGTGTCAAGTTTATACTCGAAAAATGCGCGCTCATCCAGCTCCGCTTTTTCCAGTCATTACTGTCGGTCCCTTTACAAAGTGGGGTATTGATTATACTACTTGTAACCCGCCTTCGGCTAAGGGTCACAAGTACATTATTGTAGCAGTAGACTACTTTACGAAGTGGTTCGAGGCTATGCCTACTTTTGGGAATGATGGTGAGACTACAGCTCTTTTTCTTTTCAACTAGGTTATTGCTCGTTTTGGTATTCCTAGAGAGATTGTCACCGATCATGGCAGTCATTTTTAGAATAGCATGATGGTTGAGTTGGCTCTCAAATTGGGTTTCCGGCAGGAGCATTCATCTCCGTATTATCCTCAAGCCAATGGGCAAGTGGAAGCCGTGAATAAATCCTTGAAGACAATTCTTCAAAGGACAATTGATAAAGCTAGATCCAACTTGCATATTATGCTATATCCTGCACTTTGGGCATACAGGACGTCAGTGAAAACTGCAACTGGCTTTACTCCGTTTCAGCTAGTGCACGGGTTGGAATCCGTATTTCCCATTGAATGTGAGATTCCTTCTCTTAAATTAGCTGTTGAACTTCTTCCTGTCACTTCTAGTCTTGAAGAATGGCTCCTTCATCTGGAACATCTCAATGAGCAGTGTCGGGATGCTGCCACGATGAATGAAGCACATAAAAACCGAGTTAAAGCTCAGTACGATAAGGCGGTCAAGCCTAGGGTTTTTTCGGAAGGTGACCTTGTTTTGGTCTATGCCCAAGAAAAAGATGCCCTGGGGGCAGGAAAGTTTAAGTCTATGTGGTATGGCCCCTTCATCGTTAAAAAAGTCCTTAAAAAAGGAGCATATACCTTGGTTGATTTTGAAGGAAACGAGTTGCCGGAGCCCAGAAATGGGCTCTATTTGAAGAAGTATTATGCCTAGGCTTCGGCCTGGCATGTTGCTTTTGTATATAGTAGTTTTGTTTTGTACATATCTGGTTGATTTTCGATCTTTGATGAGTTGGTGATGTTTTTTATCTGCTTTGGCAGGTTGTGTTGGATGTCATGAGTCATTTTGGTTTCGCCAATGGTGCTAGTAGACACACCCGGAACTTAGCTTCCGCGGCTTGGGTGCTTCATTATCCATCCGGTCAGCTGTTAGTATCAAGAGGGGTCTACATTGGTCCTGCTTCCAATAATATAGCAGAATACACTGCAGTTGTTCATCTACTCTCGGAGGCAATATCTTTGGGTGTTGATTCGTTGGTAGTTTTCTTGGACTCTCAGCTGGTGGTGTCGCAGTTGAACAATACTTATCGGGTTCGAGATCCATTTTTACTCCAGTTATTCTTGAGGGTACGTTTGTTACAAAGATCATTTCAATTTTTAACTTTCATTCATATTCCTCGAGTTGACAATTGGATGGCAGACTCATTAGCTAATCAAGCAATTGATTGGCATATTAATCATTCCATACAATAAAATTTAATCATAAAAAACATCATACATTTTCATACATTTGTTACATCACATCAAACATCGTTGTATATATATCATCAGAGTGTTCAAAACTATACAAAATTTGGATCCATAAGTCATACAAAAATTTGGGCTTATGCCCGATCATGTTCAGTCTCAAAAAATATACAGTCATCTAATACATCATTTCTATCTACTCCTAAGGTCCCTATCCCGAAGTTGTGTTCCTATAGAACACGATCGCGGTGGCAACTCGGCGGAATAACTGTACCCAGTCACGGGGTACTCCTACCACCCGTCTCTGGATGGCTTCAGGCAGATCTTCCACTGCAGCCATAGGTACCTGGCGGGTTAACCCCTCCAAGTTCCTCTGTACAGCTTGGAGGGTCCTGTCTGAATCTACTGTATCCGCCTCACCCCTGCGACACTTATGTCGCAGGTAACCCTCAGGTCGAACTGGTCCAATATCTGTTTCATGATCATTTTAAAATTGTAAGTCATTTGAATCCAATCAAAAAACATGTTTGTTTTTCACATTTTTTCATACATATTGAAAAAATCCAAAAAAAATTATATAAGTCAAAAAGTTGCAAACTTACCGACTGTGCCCCATGCCGTGCCTGGTGGAAGGACAAGATCTGGATCGCCACGAAAGTCCATCCCGGCATAGGGATAGTCATCCACAGAGATGATTTGTTCTCTCCACCATTGGAAGAACTCATCATCCCATGTGGTCCGGGGAACTTCACTTCCCCCCAACCTCTTCATCTTGTCTGCCCAGCGGGCAATTCTTGGGTCTCTCGGGCTGCTGATGGTAGAGATCACTTTGGGTCTCAGCGCTGGAATCTTCTCGAAGAAGAATGTCATCAAAATTGTACCATATCCAAAATGTTTTGTCTTTGTTTTTCGGATAGAAGTCAATTGTTGCTTCATGTTCATCAGTAGAGTTGTGCACCAATCATATACATGAGTTAAGCATTCCACTGCTATACTCATTTGCGTCCTGGATGCCTGGTGTAGAGAAGTTGATCCTGCTACTCTCCCAATGGTAAAAAGGAGGATTTTCATGTGCAAGTCTCTTAGATCTTTGATAGCAATTTGAGTTCCAACTTTCTTGGAACCCTCTACGCAGTACACGTGGACGTAATCTTCCATGGTTAGCCCTCCCAAAGGCTTACCGTGCAAGTCTACTGGCTCCCCCCTCCGGGAGAGTCCAGTAATAAAATATATATCTTCCACTTCGATGCGTATGGGCATCTGATCTATAATGAAACAGTCTTCTTCCGGTTCCCAATAGTTCACAAGCATTTCGAGCAACCAGACATTACTCTTCATATTTGGCATTTTGAAAAACTTGAGCAATCCACAATTCCGAAGAATATTTAGTGATACTTGGTCCTGCATGACTTCATTGTCAATGGCACTGTGTTCACGCTCTCTCCAAGATATAGTCATCCTGCAAAATTTCAATAATTCGTTCATTAGCTACGCATTTTTTTTTTTCATTTTGGGTTGCGCATATGCGACTTTCTTTGTGCACAGTCACATATATATGTGACTTGGTCATTATAAACCCGCGTATGCGCAAACCCGTGATTTTTAGCAAATTATTCTACGGTGAAAATCCCTTATTTTTAACTTATGAACGGACAAAATGAATAACAAGGATGAATTAAGAGCTTACCTAACAAATTCGGTGAAGTTTGACGGTCGATTGCTCCTATTTTGACGAAAGAGGCTTTTTCTCCAGAGCACTTTTTCCCAAATCAGCAATGTAACAATGAACCAAATATGAGGTAACTTGTGTATTTATGCCCAAAATTGAAATTTTTTTGCAAAAATTTGTTATGCTTATTTTTTCAATCTATCTTAAGCTGCATAACCCGAATGCTTGGAAGTGCCCAGATTGGTATATTTTCAGGTACATTTTGACGAATTCGAGATTTTTTCCGGTTTTTTATCCATGACTGCTGACCCGTCATGGCAGGTATATGATCTTCACTGGCATATAGGTTAGGGAATCCACTTTCCGTTGCATTTTGCATACTAGCCTCCATTCTGATCACTTGCCATAGGGTCGATCCCATCAAGTCATGAGTATTACACCCATTTCACTCGTCGATTATTTAATCATGACTTGGTGGTAGAGCCTTCCTTTACATGGGCTTCCTAGTTAGTTCCTCACTATCACTTGTTGCCCATGCTGCGTTTTATGTAGGCTCGGGAGTCCTCTTTAGTCCCACCATGACTTATGTGTTGAAGCTTCATTCTTCTTCTTCTTCACTATCATTTTTCTGGCTATTACCCTAGAGGCTCCCTAGTGTTGTTGAGTTGTATTACTGCATTGCATATTGGCTACTTGTTTATCCTGGCCTTTAGCTGGCTTCATTTGGACTCAATGTTTAAGCCAACTTTTGACCTTGTCTATCTGTACAAGTTAAACCATTGCATGCACTTAGCTATCGCGACTTGACACCCTTTTACCCATGGATGGAACATTCCTCTGAGTATCGCTTACCAATTTTCGCCACCTTGCATTGAGCATAGGATCGTTCCAATCCCAGGAACTAGTGCATCTGTTTCTTGATACTCGTTCTATCCATTGTACCATAGCATTCTTTTATTCTTTTTCAGGCTTATTATATGAAAAAGAAAAAAAATCAAATATAACAAAAAGAGCGGGAACGGGATGTATCTTCGTTGTTTTGATGGCAGTACAGAGTCAGTTTGTCACCCTTGAACAAAGCACATATACTTATATATATTTCCTTCATTTGGGATGGTTTTAGTTTTGACCTAGGTTCAACCTTTACCATGTTTCACTTGTCAGTTCTCCCCCGGTTGGTTATCTCTTCCAATCATATGGAGAGTTTGTTTTGCCTCCTGCATAACAGACTTATACAGTGTCACTTTTTACTGCCATGGTAATCACGAGTCGTGCTTTTTTTCAAGGGAAGTCTAACCAGAGTCGGCCATTCTGCGGTGTCTCTTGACTCATTATTCAGTCGGCCTTCCCGGTCTTGTCAGTATCTTGTTCTATCACATCAGATGTTTTGGTCCTCTGCTCGTGCTGGTTTGAGAAGGTCTCCATTGACTTCTTGTTGGCGGGTTTGTCTCTTATCGACTACGACACATTGCTCTGAGAGCAAACCTAGAGCCGCACCCTGGCCCTATTTCCATCATTGATAGGTGACCTTGTGCTCAGCATTTGATCATCATTATGGGTCTTTGACTAAGTGGTTTCCCCTGTGTTCAACGTCAGCATACATTATCACACTTGGGATTTGTGCAGTACCTTGATTTCCATTTGACCCTATCGGTGGATTTCTCGCCTTTGTGTCAGCTTTCATTATTGGTTGGTTCAGAGGGTTTCTTCCGTGTGCTAGCTTCATCTTGTGCATGTCGGAAACGTACTTCGGTTTTGGTTCCATCACTCTACTTCATCCGATTCCTTCCAAATCTTGGCCTGCGGGTTACACTCGCGCTGGACTGATGTGGGATGCCTTAATGCCTTCCTTCCAGCAGATCTTTTCCCATCGACTCCGACTCATTGCTCTGGGAATAAGGTCTAGAGTCGTTTTGTCAGTACCTTAGGGTTTGCAGTCATCAGTGGCAGACTCTTCGCTATCGACAGTGGGGATTCATCATTGCCTCCTGATTGGTAGATTATTTCAAGTGTTTGACTTCAACTCATTCATTCGCACTTGTTAGATTGTACTGGGGCACCTTGACACTCATTTTCATTATCGGTGGGTTGTCTCGCGTTGGTTAACGATATACATCATTGACCGGTAATCCAACGATTTCTCACATGGTCGACTTCAGCTCATTTATTCCCATTGTGTAGAATTGTGCCATAGTGATCGGTGAAGACCTCGGGTTGCATTAGCATTTCTCGGTTCACTTTTGACAGTCCATTCAGTTTCTGCCAGTGATGCCATTCACCCTTATATGTTGCAGTGTCAGTATAGCAACATCCTATATGTTGGCTCCCGAGTTGCGTGATTGTACCATTTATTCCACCTTTTATGATTTGGTGCTTGGAGATTCATTTACTTATATGATCAGACATCCAGTTTCAGCATCATTGATCAGCTTTCTATATGTGATACTTAGACATTGATTCTGACTTGTACTTCTGGGCCATGCTTAGATGATTCATTGTGTACTTTCAGTTCAGCTATACTTGTATACATTTTGGATCTATTCTGTACTTTCGATATGATGTATTTTTGACTGAGCATGGGTATGCCCGCCTCAACATGAGTTGACTCTCTGTTTTCTTTCATTGGTTTTTGGCAGGCTGAAATCTGGTGAAGTCCTCTCTTGTCCTTGCGAAGTTCTTTTTATGTGCATAATACATTTCGGCCATCATGTACCCCTTCTGACCTCATATATTAGGGGGCATCTGTTATAGCATCATTTTTCACCCTCATGTGATTCATGATTGTCTTTATGGCTTTGGGCACCCATTCCCACAGACTTGAACAAATTCATAAAAAACAGTGTTAAAATTCCCATACGCGGGTATGCCCAGACTTTTCCGCGTGTATACGCGAGTCCACATGTACTTTTCCGTGTATGCCATTAAAATCATTAAAAAATATATAAAAATTCCCTATTTTCGGGCTGGGTTGATGGTTACTCCAGTAGTTCAACCACCCCAGCACGTGGCCAATTGTTTCCAACTGATTGAAACTACTTTGAGGGAGTATAAAAGCCCCTCATGTGCATGGCCTAAGGGAGAGAGAAATTTATAGATATTATACTCTGTTGGAATCCCAATTCAAGTCTGAATTCCCGTGCCTCCTGCACTTTCCCAGATTTATACAGGAAACCCTTGTTTCCTGGAGATGTTCATCCATTTATATGCCATCTCGAGTGCACAAGTCTTGAAAGTATCTTAGCGAGGCAAGGGCGGGATGGATCCAGACGACGGTCTGTTCGAAGATCGTGGAAGGATTCAGGTGATCTCTCCACTCTTTATTTCTGTACATGTTGTTCGTAATAATGAAGAACCATCTTGTTCCTGAACTTGTGTGTTAATATCTATTTGCATATGTGAAAAGATTGATTATTAAGCATTTATTATGGTTTATATAATGTTTCACATGGATTACACTAACGTTTAGGAGAAATATATGCTGTACAACTAGGTTTCCGTGCATGTTCTTTCTTGTTTTCCAGGTTAAGGAGGAAGAAGGGTTGCTGAGGGTTTGGATCCCGCGGGATCTACATAGAACGTAGGACTATGGGTGAGTTCTACTATCGTTGTTATCTAGTTTTTGGCATTCAAGTGTGGTTGTGTGTGAGTCCTTCTGAATAGCATGCCCTGATCTGTGGAGGTTTTGACCCAACAAACCTCTAGGGTGTTTTTCCTCGAAACAATCACATAATTGCAATGGATGTTATATACGTATAAGAATACAAATGTACAGAAGGTCGAATGCTGGCCGCACCCAAAGGCATATCTTCCCATTTGAATAACCTTGGTTGAGCAATTACTATTATAAAATTTTAATTTCATTTGGGTGGTTATATTAAATGCCGTATGGTATTAAATCGTATATTGTAGAGTTCTAACGGTCTGGCAGTGGCGGAAATTCCATGTCCATATTGTCATGGTGGTGCCTCGTTCGTATGTATGGTGACCATGCTGGAGTCGAAAGAAGATATAAGCTGGAGGGTGTACAAGCGCCAGTGAGGGAGTCACATCAGCCGACCAGGAAGTGGCCAGCCGCTACTCAAAAATTCTCAGGGATATCGCACGATGGGCATGGACATGTATCATGAAGGGCCACCATAGGGGCATTAAATTCTCCATGGGCTTGTTATGTGTTGCCTTCGGAGGAGTTGGAGGAATGCCGGTGAGAGTTAGAAGTTTTTTCGGCCTAATGGAAGCCAGGCAATTCCTCCGTCTGGCTAGACTACTCCATTATGCAATGGTTAGAAAATAGTATACTTGATAACTATCATTTGAATTTGACAGAGTACACTTCACCCCTTCACCTTTATTATTGTCCACAAATTTGCAGAAAGAAAAAGGTGCTAAAATCCCTTTATTGTCAGACTGTTTATGCTTTTACCACTGAATTGTTTTCTATTATGAGTACATAAGAGTGTTAAGAAAATCAAGGATTAATGCTTTGAAGGAGGGCTCACCTGTTTCTTTCAATTTTAAACTTTTTTAATCTAAATTTTTTTTTTTAAGTGGAAGTCATGCTCCTATAGAAACCTGGTGAACCCAAATTGGGGTTTAGGTACATCTGATACGTGTTACTGACCTCATTTTCCGTCTGGGAATTACCCAAACAAACCTGGGTGCTCTAGTTTCATCGGGAGACATTCTGGTTCACAAATTCGACAGAGGAGACAGGAACCAGCTCAGGGTTTTCATACCTAATGTCTAGGTGTAGGTACCTATCTAACTTGGCTTAAAACCAAGGAATACTTACATAGATGATCTTTTGCTCGATGACTTGGCATGTGTTGAACATTCTCGTGCATTACAAGGATGTAACTTGTACTAGTAGTGAAAATATTGAACCTAACTGTTTCACCGGTTGAATGATTTCTACCATAGTGCTATTGAAGTTTGAGGTCTTATTGAAGGTGATGAAATAAGATTCTATTAAAAGTTCCATTTTGCATCATTGATGGTTTATATGGAGTCAAATGATTTTTTTTGCTGGAATTGGTTACTTTTGTCAAGATATTCTTAACTACAAGATTCAGATTAGGATGTTGTCAAATACCTTGCCTATCTATGTGAAAAAATTCATTTCAAGCACTAAACTAGAAAGGATATATCAGATTGATAAATTCTGCTGCTATGATCATTGATGACAATTTGTGGTTTTCTGTGCACTTATTATGGGAAATGCTTGAGTAGTTGATTTTATTTTTGGGTTGCTTAGGCACAACCACAGTGTCGAGACTATTGGAAATATTAATTCCAACTGCAACTACAAACAGGAGGACAAAAATTGAAGTCTGATGGAAATCTGAAGGACAGTGAACAGTAGAAAATTTATTGTTTTGTTTACACACTACCTCGCATTGAAACCCTATCTTAAAACCCTGCAAAACCCAAATTTTGGTTATAAGGTTGTAGCCTGTGTTTGGTGTGTTTACATTTAAATTTCGTGGTTTGATCACGTAATCCTGTGCTTCATTAAACTTCACCTACCCTCCATTTAAAACAATCCACCTACCATATAACCTCCCGTGCGTTTGATTTCATTTGAAAACCCCCACATCATGTTTATGGAGCCCACTACTCCATGTCACACTCCACCAACCAAACTTAACTTCTCCAGCTCCATTCTGGCGGCAAAAAACATGAGCAGCGAAAAGGGAAATTGACCCACCGGAGAAGGTGATGTCACCTTCCTCTGGACCAATGAAGACAGCTCTGTGGGGTAAAAAAATGAGCTTTGGCTTAAATATTAGACTCCACGGAATATAGAATTTAGGTTAATATTTCATGTTTTAATTTTTTATAAAGCGCCACGACGGGTAAATGTTTTGTATTAAAGACTTAGGACTATATAACATATATAACTTACATATTGTAAATATATATATATAGATATATATTTACAATATATATATAATCAAAAGTGCATTGTGATATAAATATGCCCGAAGACCAAAAATAACATTGTAAGCACATTTTGACTGTGTATTGTGTATTATGCCTGAAGGCAGAAAGAGAGACAGAGAGAAATTTTGAAGCACTATGTGTGTCAAGCAGCCATAAAATTTCCATTGTAATCCAAAACTTCATTCTGAAGACAAAATCTCATTTTGTAATAGACTTGATGCTTAATGAAATAGTTTTAAAGCATCTCTGTCCATATATTTGTATTGAATCTATGTGTTTAGTTGAGGAATTTTTTTATTCCTCTGTGTGTTCAGAATACTTCAGAAATTCCAACATGGTATCAGAGATAGTCCTGGCTCTTTCCATTTGCTAAAGAAGCTGTAGGAAGAAGGAGTTGTTGAAGCTTTTGACCAGCAGTGTAAAATATCAGCAAAGTCAGGTATTTACCTCAAAACAAATTTTTTTGTTTGCTTAAAGAATACAGTCTAGAGAACTGTAGAAGAAAGTATCTTGAAGACAGAGTTTATTTCTCAGCAATGAGAAGGTTCATTTAAAAACACAGTCAAGTTTTTTAAGCATAGTTCAGTAAGATAGATATGGCAGGAGCCAACACAAGCATGAGTATGGGAAATACTCAACTCCCATAGTTTAATGGGAAGAACTATGACTACTGGGCAAGCACAATGAGAGCCATGTTTGCCTCTCAAGATTTATGGGAGCTAGTTGAATATGGTTTAGAAGAACCAACAGATGAACAAGCATATAATGCCTTAACAAAGGCAGAGAAGGATCTACTGAAGAGTAATAGGAAGAAGGACTCAAAAGCCCTCTTCTATCTCTATCAAGCAGTGCATGAAAGTATATTTCCAATAATTTCAGCAGTAAATAAGTCCAAGGATGCATGGGATACCCTCTAGACAGCCTACCAAGGAATGGAGAAGGTAAAGACAGCAAAGATTCAATTAATGAGAAGGTATTTTGAAGTCATTTGTATGAAAGAGTTTGATACAATAGACTCATTCTTCACATTGTTGATTCGGTTGGTTACCCAAATGAGATCTCATGGAGAGACCATAGAAGAGAGAAGAATAATGGAGAAATTATTGAGGAGCTTACCCTCAAGGTTTGATGTGATAGTAACAACCATTGAAGAGACAAAGGATCTCTCGTTGTTTACTGTTGATGAACTTCATGCATCATTGATGACACATGAACAAAGAATGAGCAGAATAACAGACTCATCTTTGGAGCATGCCTTCAAGACCCAAATGTCTTTTGGAAGAGGAAGAGGTCAAGGCAGTGAAAACTACAGAGGAAAAGGAAGAGGCAAAAGCCAAAACAAAGGAAGAAACAACCCTGCAAGTATAAGTGGAAGGGGAAGCAACCATAATCAAAGCGAAGGCTCAAGCCAGAGTCAAGCGCAAGGACAAAGGTATGACAGATCCCAAGTCCAATGCCATTATTGTAAAAAGAATGGGCATTATGCCAATGAATGTAGAAAGAAACAAAATGACATGAATAATAGGCAAAATGCAAATTTTGCAAAAGAAGATAAGAACCAGAGTAATGTGCTTCTAACATGTAATGTAGCATAAGAAAAACAAGATGATGTATGGTTTTTAGACTCAGGTTGTAGCAACCATATGACTGGAAAAATTTCTTATGTTTTCCATGATTGATGAAACTATGAAGTCTCAAGTAACATTGGGGACAAATAGTAAAGTCTCTCTCATGGTAAAAGGTAGAGTAAGTGTATTGACAAAGAAAGGAGAAAGAAAAACCATATCATATGTTTACTATGTGCCCAGTATGAAGTGTAACCTTTTGAGCATTAGACAGCTCATTCAGAAAGGCTACAATGTTTTCTTTGAAGATAATGTATGCACCATCATGGATAAACCACCAAGCAACCAGAGGATTGCACAAGTGAAGATGCCAAGAAACATAATGTTTCCTCTCAAGATGAGAGAAGATTTGAAGAAAGGAGTTGTAATGGCAGAAGTGACACAAGAGACATTCCAAAGAGATGAAAAAGATGAAAACTGGTTATGGCACTTGAGATTTGTGTGGACCAATGCAAACACCATCATTAGCAGAAAACCACTATATGCTGACATTTATTGATGATTTCACAAGAAAAACATGGGTTTATTTTTTAAAAGTGAAGAGTGAAGTGTTTGAGAAATTATGCCACTTTAAGGCTCTAGTTGAGAATCAAAGTGGGCATCATATTAAATTCTTAAGAATAAACATAGGAGAAGAATATATCTCCAAATATCTCCTGCATTTTTGTAGGGAAAATGGGATGAATAAACAATTTACAGCAAGGTATACACCTCAGTAAAATGGAGTTGCTAAAAGGAAAAATAGAACCATCATGGATATGGTAAGAAGTATGCTGAAGGAAAAAAATTTGCCAAATGAATATTAGGCTAAAGCTATACATTATGCAACATATGTCTTGAATAGATGCCCAACAAAGAGTGTGATGAAAAAAGTTCCTGAAGAAGCGTGGAGCAGCATAAAGCAACATGTCACCCACAT
Organism: Pinus albicaulis; assembly: GCA_034641835.2. Classification (NCBI taxonomy): domain Eukaryota; kingdom Viridiplantae; phylum Streptophyta; class Pinopsida; order Pinales; family Pinaceae; genus Pinus; species Pinus albicaulis. The sequence continues at coordinate 1,760,533,753 of CM076578.1, forward strand.
GGGAGTTTTTGGTTGTGTGGCTTATGCACACATTTCAGATCAACTAAGGAAGAAGTTGGATAGTAAGGGGGAGAAGTGCATATTTGTTGGATACAATGAAGAATCCAAAGCATATAGATTGTATAACCCATCTACCAAGAAATTTATGATAAGAAGAGATGTACAATTCATTGAGGAAGAAGCTTAGGATGGAAGCATTGAGAAAACAGTAGATGTGAAAAGCTGCTTATCTCATGATGAAGATGAGGAAGAAATGGCTGAAAGACATCCCTCATTAGCAGCACCACCTCCACCAACACAAGGACAGCAAGGGACACCACAATTAGGTATGAGAACACCCTTGAGAAGTGATGACAATTCTTCTCCAAGCACATCACAAGGAGCATATTTGAGTGCTTCTACAAGCACAAGTATGCCAAGTGAAAGAGGAACCAGATTCATAAGTCTGAATGAAATCTATGAGCAAGAGGCAATAAATGAAGGTATGAACTCTTTATTTGAATTGTATTATCATGTAGAAGATCCTATTCATTTTGAAGAAGCTGTAAAAGATAAGAAATGGATAGATGCTATGGATGAACAAATAAATGCCATAGAGAAAAATAATACATGGGAATTAGTTGATCTCCCAAAAGGAAAAGAAGACAACAGTAAGGATTTTGATCCAAGTTTGTATAAGAGCATAGTTGGCAGCCTCATGTATTTGACTACAACTAGGCTGGATATTATGCATGTTGTGAGTTTAATTTCCAGATTCACGGGAAGGCCAAAGGAGGCACATTGGCAAGCAGCAAAAAATAATTCTGAGGTATGTGAAAGGAACAAAAATGTATGGTATTGAATACACCACTTCAGAAAATTTTGAATTGATTGGACAGTGATTGGGATGGAAGTATAGATGACAGGAAAATCACCTCTGGATATGTTTTTCATATGGGATTAGGAGCCATTTCATGGGCTTCTAAGAAACAACCAATTGTGGCTTTATCAACAACAGAGGCAAAGTATGTGGCAGCTACAGTAGCAGCATGTCAAGCAGTATGGATAAGGAGAATGTTGAGAAGTTTTTTTCATGAACAGGTAAAAGGCACAATAGTTTATTGTGATAACAGCTCAGCTATAGCTTTGTCAAAGAATTCAGTGTTTCACAAGAGAGCGAAACACATTGATGCCAAGTATCACTACATCAGAGAGCTAGTGAACAATGGGGAAATTTTTTCGCAACATTACAGAACTGAAGAGCAGTTTGTTGATATATTGACAAAACCATTAGGGCCGAAAAGTTTTAATTATTTGAGAAAATGTTTGGGTATGCAAGAGAATGCGGCAGTTGAAATAAAGGGGAAGTGTTGGAAATATTAATTCCAACTGCAACTGCAAGTAGGAGGACAGAAATTGAAGTCTTATGGATATCTGAAGGAGAGTGAACAACAGAAAATTTCTTGTTTTGTTTACACATTACCTCGCATTGAAACCCTGTCTTAAAACCCTACAAAACCCAAATTTTGGTTATAAGTCCGTAGCCTGTGTTTGTTGTGTTTACATTTAAATTTCATGGTTTGACCATGCAATTCTCTTCTTCATTAAACTTCACCTACCCGCCATTTATAAAAATCCACCTACCATATAACCTCCCGCACATTTGATTCATTTGAAAACCCCCATGTCATGTTTATGGAGCCCACTACTCCATGTCACACTCCGCCAACCAAACTTAACTTCTCCAGCCCCATTCCGGCGGCAGCAAATATGAGCAATGAAAAATGAAGTTGACCCACCGGAGAAGGTGACGTCACCTTCCTCCGGACCAATGAAGACAGCTCCATGGGGTAAATAAACGAGATTTGGATTAAATATTAGACTCCACAGAATATAGAATTTAGGTTAATATTTCATGTTTTAAAGTTTTATAAAGCACCGCGACGAGTAAATGTTTTGTATAAAGACTTAGGACTATATAACATATATAACATATATATTGTAAATATATATATTTACAATATATATAATCAAAAGTGCATTGTGATATAAATATGCCTGAAGGCGAAAAAGAACATTGTAAGCACATTTTGACTGTAGATTGTGTATTATGCCCGAAGGCAGAAAGAGAGACAGAGAGAAATTTTGAAGTGTTGTGTGTGTCAAGCAGCCAGAAAATTTCCATTGTAATCTAGAACATCGCTCTGAAGACAAAATCTCATTTTGTAATAGACTTTATGCTTAATGAAATAGTTTTAAAGCATCTCTGTCCATATATTTGTATTGAATCTCTGTGTTCAGTTGAGGAATTGTTTTATTCCTCTGTGTGTTCGAAATACTTCAGAAATTCCAATAGAGACTTGCAATATACTTTCCTACATATTTAGGGATGCTGGTGGATCTATATATCTTCATGATTGCAAGTTTCTGGAATTTCAACAAATACCTGATTTCTCTTGCTACAGTCATGAGAGAGAAAGAGATACCAACTGTTAGGACACAACTCATATTATCACTGGTGACTGGCTTTTTATACTAATATTACACAAAATTGGATCAAGTGAGCTTGATTTCCTTCTTTTGAGAACGGATTGGATGTGGCTCCAAAAGGAACTATGTTCTCATTGCACATCCTTGGGCAGTGGGTGTCTTTCATCTTTGCCATTGAAGCTCCCAAAGGTTTTTTTTAGTCTCAATCCTGAATAAAATTTCCTCTAACTTCTCGTTAGAGTTAAGACAGGTTATCTTATGTTCTTCCATGTTCATCTTAATGGTTGTTTGCTATTGAAGATGGGTGAATCATTAAACTATCTATATTTATCCACAGCCAAGGCTGGGATGCTTGCCTTATCTCAAATTGAGTTTGGGGCTTGAAGCTGAATTTTGCAAAGACAACATGGGTTTGTTAGCAAATCAAGGATGGAGTCAAATTTTACACATATGGTATTTATTTTTACCTGCTGGATTTTCACACATGTCAGACATGTTATTTAATATTTTTCTGTATTATTTGTAGATGGATAATATCTGGATGGATAAGTAGCTTCATTCAGATCAAGGTTGTTGAAGATAATGGAGAAATGTAATTTAGGAGAGAGTCGGCTCATTATTTGTGCAAGTGCCTTAGATTAGGATTTAGTTCCTATTTCTTAGGTGGTTGTTCTAACTTCCCTATTTGTTTGTAAACTATATATTCATGATGTATAATGATGAACTAGTAGATGTTCTGCCAGAGACAGTCTCTAGGTGAAGCAACTCACCTGTGAGCTGCTCGTTTGATGAATATAATTTGAGTCCTTGGTTTTTTAGCATGGTATCTAAGGTCTTGATTCTAATCTTCATCAGCAAAGTGCCCTGCATGCTTCTTATGTCTATGTCAATTTTCATCAAGCTTTTTCTTATGGCAATTCGTTGCAATATGACCAACTCTACCACAATAGAAACATTTGGTTCCTGAATTTCTTTTGTTTGAAGACATACCTTGACATGGCATACTTTGAGGTGGCTTTCTTTGTGGTGTACCTCCGCCTTTCTATTCCGCACGTGTCTTTCCTCTGAAGGGCTTCTTCTTCACCATTAAAGCAAGATCTAAACTCTGGGGTTTTAAAGTCATTTTCCTTTCTTCCTCTTACATCAGGATCCCTGTCAGTTCTTCAAATTTCGGGGCTTTCTATCTCGCATTCAAGCCTATGATGAACATCTGATAATAATCAGTCATACCATACATGGTAATCGTGACAAGATCAATGTTTGACACTATCTCCACTATGTCGCCCAACTTATCTCCGAGTTCCTTGATTCGAGAAATGAACGCAGCTACTGATTCATTCTCCTCCATTTTAATGAAGATGATCTTTCTCTTCAAGAACAATATGCGATTTGTATTTTTAATCTTGTACAAATCCTTGAGAGTCGTCCAGATTTCATTTTCTGATTTACACTCTCTGTTGTGAGGGATAATACAATCTTTCACTGGCAATTTCAATAGAAATTTCACCTTGTTCTCCCTCTTCTCCCAATCCTGAATTGCTGCAGTTGTTCCGCCTCCTGCTGTTGTTGGCTTCAATTCATCTCCATTTAAAATTTCCCATGCACTTTTCCCCTCAAGCATGGTTTTCAACTTGAATTTCCAATTAGAATAATTGGATCCATCGAGCTTATTACTCTCATTCAAGTACGCCTCTACCATCTCGTTATTCATCTTGACACTTAAAAAAATAATTCCAATCTCCATCAATTAACAAAAAACCAGATCTACCCCAGATCCAAAAAGATGATCTCAAGAAACCTTCTTAAAAAAAAAACAATGTTCCACCAAAACTCTGGTGTGGGGAGACGTGGGTGCGGGGAGACGCACAGGGGGGATGTGTGGGAGTACCCTAAAATTTTAGGGAAATTTTGGGGGTTCTTGGAGTCGTTGGGGTATATATAAATTTTAATTATATATATATATATATATATATATATATATATATATATATATATATATATATATATATATATATATATATATATATATATATATATAATTCAAGTCTATATTCATTCTCAAGAAATCTTTCGGTAATAATCACATTATCATGGATAAAGTCGACGTTTCGAACCAACTAAATATGGTTCATATTCATTGTTAAATAATGAAAGCATAAATATTAAATATTAAATAGACTAATAATAATATAGTATATAGTATATACTAATATGAATACCAATACATTGAGAATTGAAATTTGATCTACACATGATAAAATTTAAATTCATAGTTGAATTGAATAATGACATACATTGATCCATCCTCATCATTCATTTGGATACATACATCATTCATATGACATACTCATTATTATAATTTTCATCCAAATCAATGATCGTTCAATAAATAAATTCAATAATGAAATCTTCAAATACATTGATCCATGATTCCATATCATTCATCATTCATCATTCTACAATCTACAATGTACATTGATTTAAAAATTAATTTCATCATTCATCATTCTAGAATCGAAATTGAAAGAAAAACATACTATAAGTCCAGAAGTAGATAGTAGATACTAAAGTTTGAACTTTGAACACTAAATAGTAAATAGTAAATTTATATAACTCAAAGTTTCAAACTCAAAAATAGTCAAGAGTGAAGAGTTAAGAATCAGTCTGAGGTCATCAACTGAAAAGTACAAATAAATAATGAGCACTGAAAATAAAATCAACATCAAGGATGCAGAGAGGTCAAGGTCGGAGTCGCAAAGGTCAGTCAAATGTGGAAGAGCTATAAATGAAATGAATCATAATTATTTTTTAAACTTACCATTTTGTTTTTTTTGTTTTTTTTTGTTTTTTTAATTTTAAATATTTTTTGAATTTTTTGAATTTATACTATATGATAGCCATTTTTTTTACATTATGTGTCATTAGACAAATCTAAGGGGGACGCCCAGAAGCACCCTTTTTGGGGAGTCGTGTCCCCCACACTAGGGAAACACACCCCCTTGCGTCTCCCCAAGACTCCCCAAAAAGGGTGCACGGGGAAACACACCCCCTTGTGTCTCCCCAAGACTCCCCAAAAAGGGTGCGCGGGGAAACGCACCCCCAGGAGACTCCTCGTCTCGAGTGTGAGGGGTGCGTGCACCCGACCCTAGGGGACGTGACCCCGTGGAACACTGAAAAAAATGCAATCCTAAATGCACAAGTCCTTTTTTTTAAAATAAAAGTGCAGAGACCCCCTTTTAAAAGAAAATCAACCCCTTTTCAAATATGCGCCCAACCACTTTTCAATTAAAAAAACATTGAAATCTTATCAAGCTTATTATCAATCTTATGCTGATGAAAATCAAGGCTTCATACGAAAAGGGTTTCATTGAAAACTCATCAAGTTTTTCTTAATTATCAAGCTTACCACAAATTGGTGGTAGGAATTCACCAGTAACCTCGCGTTGATCACTGACAACTAAAGCTTTTCGAAATCTGCGAAGGAAGTCACCAACAACCTCTTTTTCTTCTCGCAATGGATATATATGATAACATTTATGTTAACCTTGCATACCTCAATCTTGGGATTCAGTCCTCCCTCTTCTCAAAACATCATTATCTGGATTCGAAACAAGAATGCAAATTGATGGTAGGGGATCGTATCTGGCTCAAATATGGTATTCACAGAAAAAAAAAAACAGATCCACCCACACTCGATCGCACATCAATATATGGCTCGATCACCCATTCACTCACGCAACAGGTCTCCACGCAGCAACACCTCTTCTCCACTTACGCAACAACACACTTCTATACCCACGCAACAACTCCACTCATGCTGCAATCAGGATCAACCAACACATTGGCGGTCAGCACACTTCGATCACCAGCACCACGAGTTGACCTCTGATCAAGGTTCCACTGTCGATGATCGTCCCTCCTCTATTAGGATTGAACTGGAGCACCTATGCCGAGATCTTTAGGCGCCTGTCCCCATGCTTATGCCACAAATTTTCCTTGAAATACCAAGAAGGGGCCTTGGGATTCGACAACATATGCACCTTGAGTCCCTCTCCACCTTCGTAAATAAACAAAGATCACCACTAGAGGCCTTCTTCGCATAGAGATGAGATGAGATCACCACAACCAACCTTAATTCAATAGATCAGCCTCTACGGATTCACACAACCGATCGCTAGCACATCACTGATCTGCTGTGCCACCAACACATCCAATCTGGTCAACTTCCATAGGTCAACCTCCACGTAACGTGATCAGCGCTTCTTCGATGGTCAAAATGGCACTGCGAACCCGTGTTGATGAGAATTTCTCCAAGGAGAGGCCGAAACAATGCGCTTCTTGCTCCAGGATGGGCGCTGATCAATGTGTTTCTCTCTCCAAGAAGGGCACTGATCTGATTAATTTCAGGAAGAAAAAACTTTCGTGCTCCGCCTCCTCAGCATCAGAGGCCTTCTTCGCGCCAACCACCAAAGGCCACTCTTCTGCCACTTAAACACTCACTCAGCCACCAAAGCACACTGGCTTTGACTCAACCAGCCCTGAAGCTCCAACACCATGAATGGTATGACTAATGACTATCAGGTGTTCATCACAGGCTTGAATGCGAGAGAGAAAGCCCCCAAATTTGAAGAACTGACAAGGATCTTGAAGAAAGGCGGATGACTCTGAAACCCCAGAGTTCAGACCTTGTTTTAATGGTGAAGAATAAGCCCTTCATAGGAAAGACAAGTGCAGGACATAAAGGTGGAGGTACACCACAAAGAAATCCACCTCAAAGTATACCATCTCAAGGTATATCTTCAAACAAAAGCAATTTAGGAACCAAATGTTTCTATTGTGGTAGAGTTGGTCATATTACTACGAATTTCCATAAGAAGAAGCTTGATAAAAATTGACATAGACATAAGAATCATGCAGGGCACTTTGCTAATGAAGATCAGAATCAGGACCTCAGACTTTTTATGGCTGGTTCGGTTATCTCAACTGAGAATGATGAAGTGGATACTTGGTTTGTGGATTCAGAAGCTTCCACTCACACGACAGGTAACAGATACTGGTTTGAAATTTTTAAGAAACCAGCAGTGGTGCTAAAATCTACCTTGGTGATGACAGAGGGTACCAAATCAAAGGGTATGGTAATGTTCCTATCTTATTGTCTGATGGAAATATTAGGCATATTCCAAATGTAATGTATGTACCTGGAATAAAAAAGAATCTGATCTCTGTTTCTATGATAACAGATCAGAATATTAAGGTAGAGTTTTTTAAGTCTTATTATGTTATTAAATATTTGTTGGATCGTATGAAGCCAATTGCATCAAGGATTCGAGTGGGAGGTTCTTACAATCTAAATGTAAGAAGTGTGGCACACCAAGCCTTAACTTCATCAGTTATGACTGCAGAAGACTTATGGCATCAAAGATTCAGTCATATCAATTTCAATGACCTGCTACTACTTCAAAAACGAGGTATGGTTAATGGTCTCCCCATTTTAAAGAATGTTCATGTTGATTGTGAAGCACGTGCTCTTGGGAAGATGCACAAAGATGAGTTTCCTACAAACTTAGATAGAAAGAAGAGAGATATACTAGAACTTGTGCACACTGATTTATGTGGGTCGATGGAGACAAGGTCATTAGGAGGTGCATATTATTTTTTATTATTTTTTGATGATTGCACAAGATTTACCTGGGTATATTTTCTTAGTAAGAAGAGTCATACTTTTGAATACTTTAAGGAATTCAGAACCATGGTGGAAAAACAGACAGGGAAGTTCATCAAAATTTTCCACTCAGATCAAGTGGGAGAATACAAGCAAAGTGGCTCCACCAAATATTGCAAGGACCATGGGATATTTCAATATTTCACAGTACCCCACACTCCTCAACAGAATGAGGTTGCAAAGAGGAAGAACAAAACCCTTGTGGAGTGTGCTCGTAGCATGTTAAAAGGTAAGAATATGTCGAATGGTTTTTGGGCAGAAGCAATAAATATTGCAGTATATTTGAAGAATATGAGTCCAACAAAAATCCTTGATTTTAAGAATCCATTCGAATATTTATTAGGTTTTAATCTCGCAGTTAATCATTTATGAGTTTTTGGCTTGAAATATTTTTCTCATGTTCCAAAAGAGGATAGGAAGAAACTGGATTCAAAGGCCATTAAATGCATTTTTTTTTTGGTATTGTACAGAGTTTAAAGCATATAATTTGTTTAATCCTTCTACTCACAAAGTGGTTGCGAGTAGAGCTGTAGTATTCCATGAGCAAGTTCATGATGGAAACTGTGATAAAGGCAATGAAGAGTGGGACATTCCTTTGTTGATGGAAGAAGGGAGCAATGAAACAGGGGACAACCATGAGCAACAGCAGCAGAAAAAGGAAGAAGTGGATGGGACAGATGCTGTAACCAAGCCAAGCACACCAAGGGATGATAAAAACAGATTTGAAGCCAGTCCACAACTTAGGAGATCAGGTAGGAAAATTCAATTGCCAGCAAGATATATGGATCATGCTCTTATAACTAGTATGCTAAATGTTGTTGAACCCTCAAGTTATAAAGAAGCTAGTCAATATGATGAATGGAGGGAAGCCATGGAAGAGGAATATGAATCAATACTTATAAACAAAACCTGAGATCTAGTTGAATTACCTAAAGGCAAACAACCCATAGGCTGCAAATGGTTATACAAGCCTAAATTTAAAGCAGATGGGAGTATAGACAAATATAAAGCTAGGCTAGTTGAAAAGGGGTACTCGCAGAAAGAAGGCATAGATTATGAGGAAACCTTCACCCATGTAGCTAAATTAAACACGATTAGAATGTTAATTTCTTTAGCTACCAAACATCATTAGAAGATACACTAGCTAGATGTGAAATTTGCATTTTTAAATGGTGAATTAAAAGAAGAAGTGTATTTAATGCAACCTGAAGGGTTTGTTAAACAGGGGGAGGAACATTTAGTCTGTAGATTAAGGAAAGCATTGTATGGATTAAAATAGGCACCCAGGTCATGGTATGAAAAAATTGATTCATTTTTTCTATAGCATAGTTATAAAAGAAGCAAGAATGACCCTAATATGTATACCATGTTTGATAAAGAGGGGAAATTTGTTTTGATTTATTTATATGTAGATGATCTAATCATTACAGGAAATGTTGATGAACTCATTAAAGAAATCAAAGAGAATATGTCACAGGTTTTTGAGATGAAATACCTTGGAGAGCTACACTATTGTTTGGGTCTTGAAGTCTGGAGAGATTTTGGCCAAACTTTTCTGTCACAAATGAAGTATGTCAGGAGTTTATTGAAAGAGTTCAGAACGGATAAGTGAAAAGCTGCAGCAGTGCCTTTACATCAGAATATCAAACTTCAGAATGATGATGGTTCTAAGGAGGTCAATGCAACACTATATAGACAGCTGGTTGGGAGTCTAATTTACTTGACTACAACTAGGCCAAAATTTTCTTTTGCAGTCACTGTATTGAGCCAATTCATGTCAAAGCCTCTTGAGAGTCATTGGGTTGCAGCGAAAGGAATCTTAAGGTATCTTCAAGGAACCTTAGACTTTGGTATTAAATATAATGATTCATTTGATGTTAGATTGACAAGTTTTTTAGACTCTAGCTGTGTCGGAAATCTAGATGACAGATGATCCATAACAATTTATGCATTCAACATTGGGTTCGAGGTCATTACATGGAGCAACAAGAAGTAGAACATTGTATCCTTGTCTTCAGCAGAAGCTGAGTATCAAGAAATGTGTGCAGCAACATGTGAGGTAGTTTGGTTGAGGAGACTTCTCCATGATGTCGGAGAAGAACAAAAAGATGCAACAGTTATCAAATGTGACAACCAAAGCTCCATCAAACTTGCAAATAATTCAACGTTTCATAAAAACACAAAACATATTGATACACAATTTTATTTTTTTAGGGAGAAGGTTCAGTCAAAGGAAATGCATATTGAATATTGTAATACTTGTGACAATGTTGTAGACATTTTTACTAAGCCTCTTGGAAGAATCAAATTTGAGCTATTTAGGGAGATGTTAGGTGTACTAGCAAACCCTTTCTCCATTAATGGGGAGTGTTGATGATAATGGAGACATGTAATTTAGGAAAGAGTCAGTTCATTAGATGTGCGTATGCCTTAGATTAGGATTTAGTTCCTATTTCTTAGGTGGTTGTTCTAACTTCCCTATTTGTTTGTAAACTATATATTCATGATGTATAATGATGAACTTGTAGAGCGTTCTGCCAGAGACAATCTCCAGGTGAAGCACCTCACCTGTGAGCTGCTTGTTTGATGAATATAATTTGAGTCTTTGGTTTTTTATCAGAGGTCTTGTCTAAGGATCTGTCTATATGCATGAACAATTTTAACTTTAAACCAATTCATTAATCTTATATCCATAAACCTGAAAATTTTGTTCTTTTAATATCTCACAAACAGATCTCAGTTCGTCCACTCATCTATAAATTACAATTTAAACTGGAAAATTGTTCATTTTCCATTGATTGTATGGGATATACAGGGGAAAAAAGAGGGAATCATTAGGTTCTAGGTCACCTGAATTGTCACTTCTTTTCCCAATGACTCAATTTTTGGCAGACAAGTTTTTGAATTTCAGGGGATTGTTGGTCAGCATATGTTTTAACTTTTAGCTAGTTCCCGTATTCTGTCATAGTATTTTAAACCTCTGGAGCTGGAATTCAATATGCTCATTCTTATTGTGCGTAATGTATTATTATGTTTGTTCCTAGCAGCTTCCATATTCATGGCATTGAACGTTCACAAGTTTTGGAATGATGCTTCTTCTGACAAAGCAAGGTGGTAAAATTGGTTTATTTGATTCAGGTGGATGTTGAAATCAGCGTGGAAGTGGATGCATTTGCACATTTACCCTCTTAATTTCCAGATATCTATAATGTCGAACAAAGCATTGAATGTTAATAACAATAATCATTGATTGTTGCAAGGTTCCATTTATTCCACTGTGGTGTCGTTGCTGGTTAAAATGAATAGATGGGCATGGGCATGTCCTTATCTATTGCGAAGTGTCTTATTACGTGACTGAAAGGTAGTTATTTCATGCAATATTTTTGAAATTGAGTTTTTTTCTCTAAATATTAGCATGCATGTTTCATTGGGTTGAAGGGGTGATCCAACTATGAAAATTGCATTGTTTGGCTGTGTTAGAGAGGGTGAAAATCATACTATAAGATTGAATGAGGTTAAAAGTTCATACATAGAGGATAGTATGCATTGGGCTAAGAGTGATATCTAGGAAATATAGTTTATGTTTATTTCTATTGCCATTGTTTAAAAGATACTTGTATACTGAAAGAATATATAGGCCACACAAGTAGAGAGAATGGATGAATTGCATTGGTATTCATATCACTTATGTATATGTGTATTCTTTTGAGATTTTTCCCATAATGAATGGATTTTCACCCTTTGATGGATAGATTTAAACTATTATGTTCTCTATTCTGTATGAATTAGTGTTATAAGAACCAGACCGGAACCGGTGGAACCAGATGGTCCGACCGGTTTGGGCCCAAAACCAATCCAGTCAGGGCTTTGGAACCGGAATAGGCTGGTTCGGTATCGAACCAGCCTATTTCACTTAATCGACCGGTTTGGTACCGAACCAGCCTATTTCACCGAACCAACCGATTTGGAACCAGTTCCGTGCGGTTTGTACCTTCCCGAGTCAACATAAAAAAATTCCTTTTTTAATTTTAAATTTTTTCATTTGGTTGGCCCACCTCTAATTCTCCTCTAGGCCAGCCTAATATTCAAGTCTGTGGTCCTCAACCTAATATTCAAGCCTATAGTCCTATTATTGATATGCAATTCATGGTAATTTTCAATTCTTAAAGTAAAAGTGACATACTTAAATTTTTAACATTACCATGAAATGACTCAGGATGTTTGAGAGTGGTCCCAATCTCATTGGATTTCATACGGAGAAAGTAGAATTTTAGATTTCACTCAAAATACAGCAGACTTAACAAATTTTCAGGATTTCAGGATTGCACGGATTCAGCGTTTCCATTAGATTTTGTCATGTACGAGGGTGAGGAACTAGTATTTAATAAAGATCACCAATCCTTCATGTACTTTGATATTAGTGGCGTTGGTTGTTGAACTCCTCTATAATGACTCTACTAAAAATGTACACATCACTCAAACAAAATCTTGACTTGACATGCTATGTTTTTTCTATATTATTTTAATGCTTAGAGGGTTATATTGATGACAAAGATCCCAATATACTGAATGATTTTGATGATATGTAAGTATTTTTTGTAGCATGATTTTTTTTGGATACAAGAGACCATCTAGAGCCTATTTGTTGTTATATTTTCGATCTAAGAACGGATTGCACTCAATGCTATTTTGGTTATGTGCACCCTTACATGCTTATTTGTGTATAAATGGTTTGGTTCATATGGATTTCTTATTTCGGTCTTTAAAATTTGAATATTTTATGTGTTTATGGTCAACTAGTTTTTTTGTTTGGTTTTTTTACTGGTTCTTGGTCCACAAGGTTTTTCGGTTTGATCATCGGTTTAGTTCTGATAACATTGGTATGGATATGGAAATTTAAAGGATTCTGGGGCTTCTTGTCAAATTGAATTGGCTTTTAACCTTTCTAAGATAACAAATGAAAAGTATTGTTGTTATTTACCGTGTTGATTTCTTTCACTATTTTTGAAACTTTTATGGAGGTATATTACCTAAAAATGTTAATTCTTGTGTAATGGTAAAAATTATTTGCATGTCAATTTAACACACACACACACACACATATGAAAGTGTAAAATCTATTACAATCCAAGTGCTTGGTTTACATTGTTGTAATTTGTCCTGCTATGTTGCAAAATATTTTTAGAAACAACTAAATTTTAACAGTTAGGTAGGGTCATAATCATTGTGAAACTTCAACATGGCTAGGAATTGAGTCTTCATGCGATAACCGGAAAGGGTATTGGTACGGACCATGCAAAATGTTCACCGACGACAACAATTACTTTCATGTATAAGACTGAAATTCACATTAATGAAATTTTGATGGAGACTTTAACCCTTGATTATAAGCAGGAGTATGAAAATTCCTTGAAATGCAGCAACTGGAAATATTTCTTCTAACTAAAAATTTAATTATGTAGTTTATTTTGTTTACGACAAAATAATGAAGTATTCACACTGCAATTTCTTGACCAAATAGAACACTACGGAAGCAAAAATAGGAATTGAGAAATATGCTAGCACACACACATAAAAATGACACTGTTATTTTTGGACAAATGTCCCCTGAAAAACCCAATGTGGGAAAATCGATGCAGTAGTTGAGGGTTTTGTTATTATGCAGTACTGATCAATTATGAGTACAACTGGATGCCCAAACTGGTGATCCTCTATAAGATAAACTAACCAAAAAAATTAGTGAAACAAATTTTTTCTCACTCGACATTGATCCAACTCCAAAATCAGCACAAACTAGGCTCCACGAAACCCCAGTGTCAGCCTCTACATCACCACTTCTCAGGCACTTGTACGCTCTACTTGGAAATTGTAATTGATCAAGTTGTCTGTCCAACTCAATATCTAAGAATGACTCGCTGGCCCTCTCCGGAAATTCTCCCGGTCTGCAGCAACTAAATCGATCCTCTGTCTGGCCTAATCGAACTCTACCTCTAAAGCTTTTGCGCAATCCCACTAAGGAAACTTGACCCTCCTATAGTTGACTCTCCGAAACTGGAAAACTTCCTCCAGACTCATTATCTCAGCCTGTCTTTGTTTCTGTGTCCCCTCTTTGGCTCAGACTCTTCCGACATAATGTTGTTCTCTGGAAAAACAAACTACCCAAGGAAACTTGCTTTCCAAGTGTGTTTCTCCATCTACCCGTCGACCTCTTCTTATATTCTCTAGTTGGGACTCCAACGACCAATATTAAAACTTAATCGATGGCTGAGATAATCTTCGAGTCAATCCGTGTGAGTTTCTAGATAATTCACACATTTCTTAATTAATTACTATTAATTAATCGATTTCCCTAATTTAGACTTAGTCATTTTTTAATTATCGAACAATTAATTTAATTGAGTTGTTTTTATGTGGAATTTCCAGAAACAGTTTTTGTTCTGGAGAAATCTTGTGTTTTACCCTCTCCACGAAGTTTCGAGACTAGAACACCTCCAAAGCTACAAAAAATAACACTCCCTCATAGCGAGGAAGGTGTTCTCTAGTGCTATATTGCTACTACAACACCCCATATTTGCTTCATTCTCCATACACGCTGCTGATGTCTAACAATTGTGACTTCCTACCACTTCCCACCAACTACTGCACATCTCTGATGCTGCATTTTTTCTATTGCCGACACTGCACTGTACAACCCATACTGTTGCCAACTCTGCATCCGCACTGCCACTCAACCCCCTCTCAATTGTTGCTATTGCTACTGCAGCTATAGAAACTGAGAAGCATCCAAAATACTAAATCAACTGTGTCTTTGTGCTGCAACTATCTCCCGAGTCTTTGACTGCTACTAGCCTCTGCATTGTCCACTAGGAAATTTGCGCTACTGTTAATACTGCACTGTTCCTTTTGCATTGCTATCAACACTGCTCTGTGCTTCTCAGCATATGACTGCAACTAGTCTGCAAGTGTCACTCTGGAACTGATTGCATCAACTGACATTGATCCTCCTGTTACTGAATATTACACACCCATGTAGCAAGGGTATGATCCTTGAGAAGAGCATACTGCAATAAATATGCTCTCCTATGGACCCTATCCAAATCTCTACGCAACTCTGGGACTAAAGCTCTACATAGCCCCACCTCATTCCTAGAGGTATAGCTGAAAACATGGTGAAATATTCCTCTAGCCTAGAGGAAAGTTTATCAATATTTGCATATGCTACCACCCAATCCTGCGTCTCCTTCTTTTCCTTCTTCCTCTGAGGCCACTGAGTATTGTAGTGGCCAAACTCACCAGACTTGAAGCACTTGATCTTTGACATATCCTTTTTCTTCTTCTTTTCTCCATGCGAGCCTTGTCCCTAGCTGGGACCTTTTGCTTTCCCCTTTGATGCAATGACCACATTATCTTCCTCCTTCACAACTTTCGATCCCTTGCTATTACTTCCACTTATGGAGCTCTTTAATAGAGCTCACCTCATCTCCTCTTACTGTAGGTCTGATCACACTCAATCCCACCCTGGTAATGTATCTCGTCCCAAAATGCCTTGGACAAAGACCTCCCATTCCTCTGAGACACTATTTAGGGCCAAACACACAAGCTCTGTAGGTTGAGGCACTTCTCTTACAGCTACAAGCTGATCTCGGATACCCTAAATGCTAGTGAGAAAGGAATCTATGCCTTCACCCTTCTGCATCCTGGTGTTTCTCAACTTTCCTTCAAGAACATATTCTGTTGTTCGGAATTCTGAAATAACCCTATGAGAGCATCCCGCATTTCTTTGGCTGTGTTCTTGATAGATATATGTGAGACCATATGGACCCGAACTCCATCCAGGATCATTCGCTTCACCTTGGCCAAATTATTTCCGCTGATCAATATCAGTAGGTTCTGCCACAAACTTTTTTGCATAGATTTTTAGGCCAAGCTCATCCAACAGGATTAACATCCTAGCTTTCTATATGATATATTTGGACACTCCTTCCAACTTGTTCTGATCACTAAGCCCAACTATGGACATCTTTTCAAAAACTCAATCTAGGATGGAAATCTCCCTCTTTCACATGCTTGGCCACTAGCTTTTCTATTCGCACTCCTTCCTGGAGTGAGAAACTCTACTTGCTGCAACTGTCGGCTGCAACTAAAAATTTTGATTTTTGAAGCCAGAAACCCTCTGAGAGAAACTCCCTCTGTGTGTGCTATTTCTCTTCCCTTCTGGCATTGATTCTTCCACTACAACCTATTGAAAAACCCTTTGTGCATGAATAAGAAATCTGCTCTGTGAAAATATGAGCTACTGTTACTCCCATTGCCTGCTGGAATCACTTTTTTGGAGAAGTCGAAGTTTTTGTAACCCTGCAACTGAAAATCAAACCCTTTCCCAACAATTCGCACTGCTTGGCTAGGCACTGCGCATCTCAGAAAATTTCAGCCTGCTGCTCCCTTTGAATAGCGAAATTTTCTCTCTCCCGCCTCTTAGCTTCCTCTCTGTCGAACTTGGCTTTGATACCTTGTGAGAATTTCTTGAAATGCAACAATTGGAAATATTTCTTCTAATTGAAAAGTTAATTATGCAGTTCATTTTGTTTACGGAAAAATAATGAAATATTCACACTGCAATTTCTTCACCAAATAAAATACTATGGAAACAAAAACATGAACTGAGAAATATGCTATCACACACACATAAAAATGACACCATTATTTTTGGACAAATGTCCCTAGAAAAACCCAATGTGGAAAAATCGGTGCAACAGTTGAGGGTTTTATTATTATGTAGCAGTGAGAAATTATGAGTAGAACTAGATGCCCAAACTAGCAATCCTCTACAAGCTAAACTGGCCACAAAAGTTAGCGAGATAATTTTTGTCTCACCTGACACTGATCTAACACCAAAACTGGAACAAATTAGGCTCCATGAAATCCCTACGTCAACCTCTACATCACCCCTGTGTAGACACTTGTATGCTCTGCCTAGAAACTTCAACTAATCAAGTCGTCTCCCCAACTCAATCTCTAAGAATGACCTGTTGGACCTCTCCGGAAATTATCCTAGTCTCCAGCAACTGAATCGACCCTCTGTCTAGCCAAATCAAACTCTGCCTTTAAAGCTTCTGCACAGGTCCTGCGCAACCCCACTAAGGAAACTCGACCCTCCTGTAGCTGACTCTCAGGAACTGGAAAGCTTCCTTTAGACTCACTATCTTTGCCCCTCTCTGTTTTTGTGTCCCCTCTCTGGCTCGAACTCTTCTGACATAATGCTACTCTCTGGAAAATTAAATTGCTCAAGGAAACTCGCTCTCCAGGTGTGTTTCTCCATCTACCCATTGACCTCTTCTTGTAATCTCTAGTTGGGAATCCAACGACCAAGATTAAAACTTAATCGATGGCTTAGATCATCTCCAAGTCGATCTATGTGAGTTTCTAGATAATTCACACCTTTTTCAATTAATTACTATTAATTAACATATTTCTCTAAGTTAGACAAATATGCATTTTTTAATTATCAATCACTTAATTTAATTGAGTTGTTTCTAGGTGGAATTTCCATAAATGATTTGTGGGTTTTGGATAACTCTTTTGTTTTAGCCCTCAACCAAGTTTTGAGACTAGACCACCTTGATGCTACAAAAAATAACAAGGAGTTGGTTGAGAATTTTTTTATAGAGGTTTTTTATATTCATCCAGATACACAACAAGATTGTCAGTGAATTAGCTTAAATTTATTCAAACTTCAAACGTGTGGAGAATGCTCTCTTCATAAAGTTTGGAAGTATTCATATGTTTTTCTTATGAGTCAAAAGGTTTTGACAGAAGTTCTTGCAACTTATGTTGCTCTAGTCGATCTTTTAGGAAACTTTCTTTCAAGTTGTCTTGGCATCTACCATAGAAAACAAGGATTTTCAACGTAAAAATAATGTAAATTAGATATAAATCTAAGATAGGTACAATGACCAAAGAAAATAGAAAAGTAACTGCCAAGCCTCATCTATTTTTTCTATTCAAAAGCTCACCTAGCTTACTTGTCATTTTTTTCTTTGTTTTGGCTATCTTACCTTTTGCACAAACTATGCACCAGTTAACATCTTATGCAAAAAGTTGAGCTATTGTCATAACTGGTTTATATTGAATAGAAAATTTCTATCCCACATGGTTTTGATTGAATACCACTTTGTAATGTTCCAAATCTGGAACTTTCTGCTCCATCGGGAATATCTTGAGATATTCCAATTTCCTTCTTCAGTGAGCTATCACAAGTCCATTTCAGATATTTACTATTGGGGCATTTATAGGATATGTCTCCTTCCAAATAAGGGGGAGATTCTGAGGCTAGCTGGCCCTTCACAGACTCTATCTATGGATATGCAATATTCCACCTCGGGAATTTCTGCTACAGGGTCCTTAAGGACGCTGTATAAGGAAGCTGCTGCATAAATAAGACAAAACACCACTGGGATGCCCTAGAAAATACTCAAGACAAATCCCTTGCAGAAAATGAGCTCAAAGAAATACATCTAGATGGGTTATTCAGATCTCCCCAAACTAGATCTCTAGAACAATGCTCAATGAGAGAGCTTACAGCAATATATGAACATAAACACTGAACTATACAAATCTGAATGTACCATAAGAGGGAAATTTATGCAGCCAACAATATATGATTATATCAGCAGAAATATACAAGAAATAGCTGAGGGAAAAGCCACTCAAACTTTAAGAACAAACCTCCAATGAATAAACAATGAAATACATGAGTTGCTGCAACTCCACAAAATGTCGGAGAGCAGTGACTGTGCTGTGTATATGAAGGAGTGAACTACTGAATATACATGAAATACATATGTAGCTGTAGGATACAAATAAATAGCCCAATAACATAGAAATGGGCTGAAATACAGGATTTCTAGCCAATCTAGGAGAGATTGCTAGAAATGCCAGAGAATAAAAAATTGTGACAACTGGGTTGTCACTGCAACTGATACAAAATAAGAATGAGGCTGTGGCTAATCTGAAATCTGATTACCCTCCTCTGATAATGTCTCCAACACAAAGGGTTGATCCCTTTGTCTCAAAAACAACTCCTGATGAGCTCTATGAAACCCTCTCTCACTGCCTCCTCTAAAATAACGCAGTTTCCTCCATGGACTGCGCAGTGGGAGATGATGGAATGTTGGCCCATGCCAAAAAATATGAAATCAAGCCCAGGAATCCTCCTTGCAACTCCTCCAATGAATATACCACTCCTCCACTGAAGAAAACAAACAAGATTGACTCCATGAGTTCCTCCTTTGCTGCCCCCAGCAACACTACGTCCTCTCTGCTGCAGAAATAATGATGTAGCTGATGGTAGTAGCTATGGCCAGTGTCAGATTGAGGAAAATTAGCTCAATCCTCATCCTTCCTTGAGGAAGAGGAAGGGATTCCCGACCGGGAACACCTTAGTGCCCGAGGGCACCATCACCCTGCTAAACAGCCTGGGGATGCAAGCCTTTGCAGACCCAAAGTCTGAAACTCTAAAACATCTATCCAAATGGGCTGCCATATCCTCCATATAAATTGAGAGAACTCTTATCCACCATGGTCCCACCAATTAGGGTTTCCACCCTCACATGAGTGTCTTCCCTCCAAAATTGTGCAGCTTCTCTAAGAAGCCTCTCCTCCTTGGGCAGCGTTGTTGACTTTAGTCAAAGATGACTAATCAAGTGAGTTGGGTTCCATTCACACACTTAGATGTTTATTTCAACTGTTTAATTCACCTCCCTTTCACATTAGGAGTGTTATTTCTTCATCTAAAAGGGGCTAAGGTGTCTCCTTCCCCATTTTATTAAATAAAAATAAAATGTGCAACTATAATGTTCCATTTTAGCTTGAGGCTAAAATTGGGAACATTACAGTCCTCCCCTCCCACATGTTGCTTTCCCTTAAGAAACTGCATAGAGAGAACAAAATTTCCTCCCCCTTCTTCTCTTGTGGCCTCCTCATCAATGGTCCCACCACTTCTCAAATATGCTGCAAATAAATCTGTCCTCCAATTCTCTCTCCCAAGTATGCAAGCTGAAAATGATGCACCTCATGGAAAGATAGAAGGTGTAGTGGAACCCTTCTTGCTATGCTATGGCCTCCTTAAGGTAGGAGTGATGATATGCATGGGAAAATTTTGCTCCCAATGATGATCTGCTCATCCATGCTATCATCCAAATGAAAATCTCACTCTTGATTTCTACAATGAGTTGGGGCTGAATGGAGAGTTGTGCTTGTGCTTCTCATGATGGTCCTCTCTCCATTTGAAGTGTTCATGGGGTTGTCTCTATCCTTGGGCTGAAATGGTATGGCCTCCAAGAATGGCCCAAGCTACCCCATCAATAAAATCAGCCATGAAATGCCTCTGCAAATTCTCCAAGTGGTCCCTCCCACAAGAAGGTACAAGTAGCAATGTGGCAATCATGGTTTGCCCATGGTATCTCCTGCAACATAAAACATGTATAATGGGGAGAATCATGCTCCCAATGGGCTGTACATACAATAATCTCCAAATAATTCTCCTCATAATTGTACAACATCAGAAATATGTAAGGAGAAATATGCAATAGAAACAAGTTGTCATAGGACAACCGGAGAGTGGTTCATAGTTCCACTCATGGAACCTGCGCAGTGCCTCCTTGGCCTGCCTCAAAATCAAAATTAACAAGTGCTGAACTAGCCACTTTTTTTCTGCCACAACATCTCATCATAAGATAAATCATGGGAATACAAATTGGTGCCAATGGTGCACACCGAGAAACATGTGGCTGCATCCCCCCCCCCCCCACAACCATCACAAAATTAGCCAAAATCAAGGCTATAAGTAGCTGCAAGTACATCCTCATGAAAAATTCAAGAAGGAAAAAGCATCCTTGTTACATCATGCTCCTCAATCAATGAAAATAGTACAATACAAAATATAAAAGTATACCTCCTCCATCATGCACTAGAGCTCTTGAGCTGAAATGGCTCAACTGAATGCTCTCCCTCTCCTCCAATGAGTAAGGGAATGGTTGTTCCAATCTCTCCAAGGTCATCCGGGCTATGCATCTATCCATATGCTGATGAATATCATGATGAATTCCCTCCAAAGTGAACTCCTCTAGCAAGGCAAAGTGTGCATCCAAGTGCATAGCTAGGAAGTCCTCACATGCTACATGCAATAGTTTCTCCTTGAGACTAGAAACTCTAGCCAAGAAGAGTCTACCATGATGATAGATGATCATATCATCCACTAAGTATCTGCCATCTCTATCAAGGCCATCCAAGAATCATGCATGCACCAAGATCCTGGGAATACTCAACCAAGATGAGTCCTCCATCCTGGATCAATCCTCCACATAGACAGCGCTGGTGTTCTGCAAAATGGTGCTCCATCACACTACTTCCTGCTACCTTGACATCCCCTCATGCCAAATTCATCCTCCAAGTTGCAACCATACCCACCATGCAACTACTCATGCTCGAATAGAAATGATGTTCTCTGAAAATGAGCCTCCCATGAGATGACTATCACCTCCAAAGAATCTCCCGATCCTGGGCAATGTAAGCATGAGTGGCCTCCATCTACCCCAATGCATGAAAGAGCTCTTCCTCAAAGGAAGTATCTCCTCTTTCACCCAATGCATGGAGCAGTCATCCGACATCATGAAGATGCTATCCTCCATCCATACAGCAACTCTATCTGCACAGTAAAACTAATGAGAATGGGTGGTTTCTAAAAATGAGAGAGTTCATCCCTCCTCCTTGTGCTTATCCCCAAACTCTCTGCGTTGTAATGGACTCCTCTAATGTCTCCACCCCTCCGGAATCCAAGAGTGGTGAGCCAAATAGCATGATGCCTCTCATCATCTCTAGATCATGTGGCCTCCCAAATGGAAAACCTCCAAAAATGAGACATCAATATAGGAAGTGGACTGTATATATGAGAGGAATGAAAGGTCCTCTCTATCTCTCTATTGCGCAGTACGGTCCTTCTCCCATGTGAAGAGAATCTTTGAAATAGCTAAGGGTGAATGCCCATCATCCCTTCATGCTTATCCTTCTGCTCTTCTTCTTCATCCAATGGTGCAACGTTGTAGGTTCTTCTATGCACCTCCTCTCTACCAACATGTGAGTGTATCTCCCCCCTAATGAGAGGCCTTGTATCTTGGCCTTCCTTTGAGAGAAATATCTCCACACCCTCACAAATGGAAGAGTGATCTTCATACAATGGGGGTCTTGCATCTATCAAGTCATTCTCCTTATTTCTCCCCCTCTAGAAAGATGGAATGATCTTTGTTTCATGGTCCCCCTCCATGCATGCAAAGTGTTTGAAGTTTTGTCACACCATGTTTCACATTGGTTTTTATTAATCCCCTTTTCAAAACCCTTTTTGACTACAACATATGATTTCTCATTTGCATGAGCACATGAAATAGAACTCTGAAATCAATTATCATGGATCATACCTTTGAGTTTGCAGCGCTGCTCCTCCAAAGGCCTCAACTCTTTCCATCCATCCTTCTTGCAATAGCTATGGGAAATGTACTACGCTATAGATCTGCATGTGTGGCTGAATGCTCACACCCTTCATGAAAATAGCTAGGGCTTGATCATTCACAAACCCTTCCAGAAAATTTCTCCACATTTTCCCTTTCATCAGATCTTCAATAATCTCTTCAATGGTCTGGAAAAGAAGAAGGGAAATCTCCTCTTCCATCATTCCTTTTCCTTGTTTCCTATGTCATTCTCCTCTCCTTGGATAGAAGCTCCTCTTGCTGATGGCATTAGAACTTGGGCACAGGATGAGCCAAGATCATGATCTGATACCACTGTAATGTTCCAAATCTGGAACTTTCTGCTCCATCAGGAATATCTTGAGATATTCCAATTTCCTTCTTCAGTGAGCTATCACAAGTCCATTTCAGAGATTTACTGTTGGGGAATTTACAGGATATGTCTCCTTCCAAAGAAGGGAGAGATCCTGAGGCTAGCTGGCCCTTCATAGACTCTGTCTATGGATATGCAATATTCCACCTCGGGAATTTCTACTACAAGGTCCTTGAGGACACTGTATAAGGAAGCTGCTGCATAAATAATACAAAGCACCACTAGGATGCCCTAGAACATACTCAATAAAACTCCCTTGCAGAAAATGAGCTCAAATAAATACATCTAGATGGGTTATTCAGATCTCCCCAAACTAGATCTCTAGAACAATGCTCAATGAGAGAGCTTACAGCAATATATGAACATAAACATTGAACTCTGCAAATCTGAATGTACCATAAGAGGGAAATGTATGCAGCCAAAAATATATGATTATATCAGCATAAATATACAAGAAATAGCTGAGGGACAAGCCACTCAAACTTTAAGAACAAACCTCCAATGAATAAAAAATGAAATACATGAGTTGTTGCAACTCCAGAAAATGTCGGAGATCAGTGACTGCACTGTGTATATGAAGGCATGAACTCCTAAATATACATGAAATACATATGTAGCTGTAGGATACAAAGAAATATCCCAATAACATAGAAATGGGTTGAAATACAGGATTTCTAGCCAATCTAGGAGAGATTGCTAGAAATGCCGGAGAATACAAAATTGTGACAACTGGGTTGTCACTGCAACTGATACAAAATAAGAATGAGGTTGTGGTTGATCTGAAATCTGATTGTCCTCCTCTGATAATGTCTCCAACACAAAGGGCTAATCCCTTTGTCTCAAAAACAACTCCTGATGAGCTCTATGAAACCCTCTCTCACTGCCTCCTCTAAAATAACGCAGTTTCCTCCATGGACTGCGCAGTGGGAGATGATGGAATGTTGGCCCATGCCAATAGATCTGAAATCAAGCCCGGGAATCCTCCTTGCAGCTCCTCCAATGAATATACCACTCCTCCACCGAAGAAAACAAACAAGAATGACTCCATGAGTTCCTCCTTTGCTGCCCCCAGCAACACAACGTCCTCTCTGCTGCAGAAATAATGTTGTAGCTGATGGTAGTAGCTGTGGCCAATGCCGAATTGAGGAAAATCAGCTCAATCCTCATCCTTCCTTGAGGAAGAGGAATGGATTCCCGACCAAGAACACCCTAGTGCCCGAGGGCACCGTCACCCTGCTAAACAGCCCAGGGATGCAAGCCTTTGCAGACCCAAAGTCTAAAACTCTAAAACATCTATCCAAATGGGCTGCCATCTGCTCCATATAAAGTGAGAGAACTCTTCTCCACCATGGTCCCACCAATTAGGGTTTCCACCCTCACATGAGTGTCTTCCCTCCAAAACTGCGCAGCTTCCCTAAGAAGCCTCTCCTCCTTGGGCAGCGTTGTTAACTTTAGTCAAAGATGACTAACCAAGTGAGTTGGGTTCCATTCACACCCTTAGGTGTTTCTTTCAGCTTCTTAATTCACCTGCCCTTCACATTAGGAGTGTTATTTCTTCATCTAAAAGGGGCTAAGGTGTCTCCTTTCCCATTTTATTAAATAAAAATAAAATGTGCAACTATAATGTTCCATTTTAGCTTGAGGCTAAAATTGGGAACATTACACACTTTCACTTTGATTCTTGATGCTGCTAGTAAAATGTGGCTATAATTTATTTTGTTCGCTTGTCAATTGATGAGCTCAAGTAGCAGTTGGAACATCTGGTTGTTGAAACGTAGGTGAAGGAATCAAAGGATGATTCATTAGAAAAGGGACTATCCGACTATTATAGCACCTTCAATTTGAACGAATTCGCTTAGGGATGCCTATGATGATTGTGTTGCTTCCAAGTAATAGGAAAATACTTTCATTGTTCTCTTTCGATTTAAGGCTTAGCTTTTGTCAGTTGTCATTCATGGTCACCATCCGAAATATTGCCTATTTCAGCTACATTGCCTAGTATTTTGCTAATTCATCATACATATTCAACAGTTCATAGCGTATTCAATTGAAGTTATCAAATTCCCTTGACATTGAGGTGGCTTTATCCAAGTACAAATATTTGTATCAAAGACGCACCTCCAGAAAATATGGCCAACATGTGTTAAGTTCTCACAACAACTGCAATATTAAAGTTTGTTACGTTGAAAATGTAGCAAGGAATGACTTCTTTGACTTGTGCCTTAGTCAAAGATGGTAATTCAAATTTAGTCTCATAGTTTCTTGAGTTATCTGTTAGTTAACATGTGTGATGTGGCCTATCACTGAGTTATTGTCAGTTAATTCGAGTTGGATGGCTTTCAGTGAGTTGTGGACTAGTTGATGGTTAAAATTAGCTATCTAGTGGAGTTAACTCTAGTGTCTATCAGTTAACTGATAGACTTGAGTTTAGTTGAATAGTTGACTTTATGTTAACTCAACTTACTCTCAGTTAACTGTTGCAACTGCTAAATTTAGCCCTAGTAGGTCATGCAATTCGAATTTCCTATTGAGATTGAATGAAGGCACAATTGCATTTATTTATTGTACATAGGTTTTTGTGTGGAGGCTTGAGCATTGAGCAGAGCAATTTCTCTTGGGAATTGTCTAAGGAAATAGGAGAAATTCCTATTTTTTAGGGGAAAATTTACACTAGGAAATAAAAGGCTCCTAGTAGGCTTGATTTTCCTAAGTTTTGGGAAAGTCTTGTAGAGAGTTGATCGATATTGCAGGGAACTTTAGGGTTGAAAAAAATTCTATGTAATAGATCAAATTGCTCAATTGATTCAATACAAGCAAGCAGGGATTTTTCCCAGTTGAGTTCCCCATATATATTTTGTGTTCTATTTGTGATTGTGTTTCTATTCATTGTTTTCTTTCTGCAAATTTCTGGTAGAGAATTTTTGTGTATTTTGTGACCAGTTTGCTCTCATTAGCAGTTGCAAGGTTTCAAGGTAGAGACCAAGTAACTTGATCAGATCAAAGCGCATTGGAGAGGAGATCAGTAAGTGCAATAATCATGTCATTCCATGGTTTGAGGATAGTGCATGCCCTGGAAGGGACTTTGAATTTTTGTGCATGGAAGGACAAAATGGAGGTTGTGCTAGCATTAAGACTAATATTCCTAAACCTTCTGCGTTAGATGCACAACAATTGACTCTATGGAATAAGGATACTTCCAAAGCTAGGAGGATGATCCTAGAAGGAGTCAAGGACCATATTGTTCCAAATTTGCATGGGAAGGAAACACCATTCCAAATGTGGAAGGACCTTACTGATCTGTTCGAAAGAAGTAGTGATGCCAAAAAACTAGCTTGGAGGACAAATTGAGGAACATTTGAATGGGAAAAAATCAGGCCATTGTTACATATCTATCCAGGTTTGCTCAAGTGAGAGATGAAATTGGAGGTGTTGGAGAGACAGTTCCATCAACAGAGATTGTGAGCCTTGCTCTTCTTGGGCTTCATAAATCTTGGTAGAGTTTCCAGGATGTTGTGAAAGATAGAAATAAGCTCCCTGATTGGGAGAGACTGTGATCAGATCTTGTGCAGAAAGATATAAGGAGGAGCACAAGGGATGGAGTCTCATCTGCGACAAAAGATGAGGAGAACTTTTCTTTATCTTGAAAAGGGAAGAAAGCCAAGGGCAAGAAGGCCCAAGCCAAGCTTGAATCTGGTCAGAATGGTGGCAAGGAAAAGAAGGATCTTAGCAAGGTCGAGTGTTTTTATTGCCATGAGTTTGGACATTATGCCACAAAATGTCCAAATAAGAAATCCATCAAGCATATTGAAGCAACAACAAGAGGAGAAACACTCTCTTCTCACTTCGAATTGGATTTCTCTTTGATGGCTTGCATGGCAAGCTTAGGTCGAGGTAGTGCATGCTATATTGATTCAGTGACTTCATTCTACATGACAAAGAATAAAGATTTCTTCAACAATTTGGAGGATAAAGACATGCAATTCCATATCAAGCTTGGAGATGATGGCATATACATGACCAAAGGGGTTGGTACAGTGAGCTTTAAGAGGGAGTCTAGTTCCCTTCTCCATCTCAAGAATGTGATCTATGTTCTAGGATTGAAGAAAAACCTTGTCTCAGTAGCTATCCTTGAAGATAAAGGGTATGATGTTGTATTTATCAAAGGGAAGGCACACCTCAAGCATTCTTCTTCAGGACAAGTTAAGAAAATTGGTGTCAGGATTGAGAACCTCTACAAATTGGAGGTTGATGCACGTGCAACCTTGAACAACAAGGCAAAGAGTTCTTAGAGTAGAGATGTTGTGGTTGAGCGAGAGTAGGATAGAGCTCTCAAGATGGAGCCTCAAGCAGTATCTCAGTTTTATTCTAAGCTAGTTGGAAGTTGGCTTGACCAACAGGGTGATGATGAGGACCATAGCCCAGGGTGAGTGGAGGTAGCCACCTAGTCAGAGACTTCTAGTACAGGGAAAGTTCGAGTCAAGTGGACAGAGGATTTGGTTAAGGGAGCTCAGAAGAAAGTTGAGTCTCCCAACATCAAGAAGCAGGCACTGAGGTACATGGTACACAAGGTACATGGCACTTATAACTACACAAGGTACATGGAACTTATAACTAAAGTGATGAACTCACAAAGCATGGTGGGAAAGAACAGGTCTTCAAGGCAGGTTCCACAGAAGAAAGCAAATAAATCTTCTTGTTCAAAGGGAGTAGCTACAGTAGCAGAGAACTTGGTAGAGTTGAAGACATATCCAAGTGGTCAAGATTCTTTCAAGAATCCCTTCCTCGCTAAGAGGGAGTATTTAAAATGAAGCAAGGAATGGCTTCTTTGACTTGTGCCTTAGTCAAAGATGCTAATTCGAATTCAGAATCATAGTTGCTTGAGTTAGTTGTCAGTTAACATGTGTGATGTGGCCTATCATTGAGTTATTGTTAGTTAATTCGATTTAGATCGCTTTCATTGAGTTGTGGATTAGTTGATGGCTAAATTAGCTATCTAGCGGAGCTAACTCTAGTGTCTGTCAATTAACTGATCTCTAGTTCTAGAATAGAGATAGACTTGAGTTTAGTTGAGTAGTTGACTTTCTGTTAACTCAACTTACTCTTAGTTAACTACTGCAGTTGCTAAATTTAGCCTTAGTAGGTCATGCAATTCGAATTGCCTATTGAGATTGAATGAAGGCACAATTGTATTTATTTATTGTACATAGGTTTTTTTGTGGAGGCTTGAGGATTGAGCAAAGCAATTTCTCGTGGGAATTGCTTAAGGAAATAGGAGAAATTCCTATTTTTAGGGGCAGATTTGCGCTAGGAAATGGGAGGCTCCTAGCAGACCTTATTTGCCTAAGTGTTGGGCAAGTCTTGTAGAGAGTTGATCAATATCACAGGGAGCTTCAGGCTTGAAACATATTCTATGTAATAGATCAGATTGTTCAGTTGATTCAATAAAATAAAGCAGGGGATTTTCTTAGTTGGGTTCCCCAGATATATTTTGTGTTTTATGTGTGACTGTGTTTCTATTCATTGTTTTCTTTCCGCAAATTTTTGGTAGAGAAATCTTGTGTCTTTTGTGATCAGTTTTATCTCATTAGCAGTTGCAAGGTCTCAAGGATCTTCTACATTTTACTTTGTTTCTAAACCTCTGTCATATACATAATGAACCAGTTAAGAAGCCCATTGTTTAGGAATACTGGACATCTGACTAGTTTGCACTCCTTTGTGCTATTTCATGTTTGCCAATGTTTGAAAAACCACCTTCAATCAATCTTGGTTTGGATAGAAGCATTGAGGATCATATACTCTGATAAAATCTCTTATAATGTATAGGCTTACCTAAAGGCAAAAAAAGGCCTTCAACTCTTACCATACCTTAAATAGAGCATCCTTGTGGGGAATTCGTCATCGTACACCATGGTCCTTTTCACACTCTGATTGGTGATGACTGTTCCTTTGGATTACTTCACCAGATTAGTGATGACTACCCCTTGGGTTTGTTCACTAGGTTTGGCACTACATACGAGTTGTAGACTCTATACATATTGTGGAATCTATGTTGTAAAGTGGTGATTTGTTTCTTCTGTTCTTCTCTTTACATAGAGAGACTGTTGAGATAGTTGCTCCAAAGTTCGAGCTTTAGCCCCGTTGTGTGTGGAACAAAGGGTCAGTAAGCTCAATAACCCTTCTCTTTTTTAAGCATCACACATATTCAACTAATAATTATAATAATGAATATAATTTTAAGGTCAAGGCCTAATCAGACACCAAATATTTGAACAATTATGATAGTAATATATTTTTTAAGTCAAGGCCAAGTCGGACACAAATATTTGAATAATTATAATAATGATATAAGGGGAAGGCCAAATTGATGGATGAGCTCGATCTCTTTATGAGACAAGACATCATCTTTGTGCAATGATAACTTGACCACTTAGTTTATGGAGGTGTACGTACCCTACCCCACTAGATTCAGACATCTGATATCCAAGGACAGAACACAGACAGAACACATGTTCTTAACTGTTAGTTCCATTCAATAGAGTGGTTGTCACACATTGATAGTATGATAGTTCTTTGCTCCTGGCTATATCTTTCTTGAGAAACCAAATTTGTTCTAGGTGCTATCTTCTGTCTAAACTTGCATATATATATATTGGGGTTTTTGTTTTTCAATTTGAACTTCAAAGTGCACAGATGGTGAGAATTCTGCAGTGGATGTTGGTCTGTTCAATAACTGACCTATCGGGATTTTCTAAACAAATGCTATAAACTTCATTAATTAATAGCAAAATTTCTATATGCAATGTGCAAGGAAGAACACATACTAAACAATTTCAGACTTGGATTGCAGGTTACTGGAGATATTCATTGGATTTTAAAACAAAAAAAATGTTACATTTTCTTATGTGTTTGAAATGAAGCCCAAGAATATGTGGATAAGTACAGAATTTCTTCGTAAGAATATCTTGAAAAAATTCTATCGAAGAAAAGCTGGTACAATGAGATTAAAGCCTTGTGGTTCTTGAAAAGGCCAAATTAGATTGCCCCGTTGTGGAGTCGATATTTTTGCATTAGGAGCCTGATTACATGCATACGTGTATTGCAGAATGGTTCATCCAGCAGAATCAGCCAACAAACATGTATTTCAAGCCCAGTCAAAACATCATGGGAAGGAACACATTTCATGGGGAGGAATTCATTATATGAGCATATCTTGTTAAAGAACGTAATCTCAACCACTTTCTAGGTGTCATATCCATCAGTCCAAGTGTCCAAGTTTAGTTTAAGTCAGTCCAGTTTAGTCGAGTTTATCTCCAGTTATTTATTGCTGATGTTTCCAATGTAATCTATTTAATCTATTCGTAATCTTGAGAAGAGCAACTCTCTGCTCCAGTTCATTTTCAGTGTTTCAATTCTTGTCATGGTATCGAAGCCAAGTTGCATAAGCCTCCCTGGAGAGCAGCAACAGAGGCACAAAGGAGCAGAAGAGAAGAGCAGTTGAATTGGCACGACTGTAAGTTGATTGGCGCTGGAATACACGCCATACCCACGCCACTTTTATGCCTCACAAGAATTTTAAAATAGGCGCGACTGTTTCAATCGGGATCGCGCCAATCTGTATGAAAAAAATAATGCAGCTGCGTTAAAGTCAAAAAGGGTACGTGACTTTTAAATCCCTGAAGCCGTGAACCTATCCGGTTCATACGTATAAATCCCTTCGTTAATGTGTTAAGGTAGTTGTTTTTACGGAAGCAATTGCGTTATTTTTTATATCATGAAGGGCAAACGCATTGAAAGGAATGGTTTTGAGCCCGGCTCATAAATTAATGAAAGAAAGGGAGTTTAAGTTTTATGTGAAAGCCTTTTATGAAACTTTGTCAAGTCATTTACGCTCCATGTGATCAAAAAAGTCAAATCCCTTTCATTTTAAGTGGTATCGACTTAAAAAAGTGAAAGTATTTTTTATATAAAACATTTTTTTTTTAAGTTTTTTTTATATAAAAAAACCTTAAAATATTTTTTTAAAGTTTTTTTTTAAAGAGGTTTGGAAGAGCATGTGCTGAAGAGATTTAAAATAATTTTTTTTGGGAGTTTTTTTAAAAAAAGACTTAAAGCTGTGATATGAGATGAAAGTGAAAGTTTACAAGAAATTTTTTGAGGAAGATATTTTTTTTAGAAGGAGAAGTGAAGTTTCATAAGACTCATTCAAGAGCAACAAAATTTTGGAGAAGTCAAGTTGCATAAGACTCATTCAATAACATCAAATATTTTTTGAAGAAGCAAGGTATTGATGAATATGTAAACTCGTCTGTTTGTGGAAGTCAGACAACGAGGACATGGGAAAAGCCAAGAGGCTAAAGCAAAAGAAAATTATGTTCGAGATCTTTCTAGATCTGGAAATCAAAAGGAATAAAGATGCTTATGCATTAAAATGCATAAAAGAATCAGTTGATGAAAGTATAATTCCCTTGATTTCAGATTCCAAGACAGCCAAGGAGGCATGGGATATCCTTGAGAGATGTTTTGGTACAAGGGGGAGCATTGAAGCAAAGGGGAGATTTGAAGATAAAGATGAAGGTGGGTCTGTAGCAGCAGACCTACAGCCAGATGAAGAGTCAGAAGAAGCAGAAAAGCAACATGAAGATGCTCGTGAATCCCACTGTGCACAGCCACAAGTGGATGAAGAGATTCCAGCAACAGAGATTGCTGACGAAGTTTTAATGATACCAGCAACAGAGCTTGCTAATGAAATGGTAAATCCAATGATTGATATGGCCGATGTAAACTTTGATAATGAAATTTTTGCTAATGATGATTGGTTGCAGATGATGCAACAAAAATATGATATCGACATGATGTTATTTGGTGAGATTACCCCACTTCAGTTAGTGGAAGACAACTTGTTTGCAGCAGCACAGGTCAGTGAAGAAGAGGCAGAGAAAAAGACAGAGACAGAGCAGAAGGAAGAAACAGAAAAAGTAGCAGAGACAGAAACAAAGAAAGAAGTTTGCAAAGAGAAAGCAGAAACAGAGAAAGAAGAAGAGACAAAAGCAAAAGATGAAGTCTGCAAAGGGAAAGCAGATGAAGAAGCAGATAAGGAAGCGCAACAGCAGAAAGCTCTCATTACAGAGCAAAAAGACCAGAACCAATGTCGTTCTGAAAATGTTTTTTATTCTAACATTGATTTTCAGTGTGCAGGTACACAGAATGATTATGAAAAAGAGCTAAAGTTTATTGAAACATGGCTTGCAACACCATGTCTAGTTGAGGTCTACACAGAAGCTGTAGATATGAATGTTGAAGACAACATGCATGACGAACATGTCAATGAAATTTTCATGCATTGGAGTTTTGAAGAGATAAGATATTGTTCTAATCTTATGTTGCAGCAGATTGATGACGCAAAGCACACTACAGAGGACAATATGTGGCAGCAACCCACATTCAAGTCATTTTTTGAAGAAGTCCAGGACACGCTTAGATAGTCTGGAACAGTAAAAGACCTGCACCAGCAAACCAAGAGACCGAGCTTTGAAAAATACAAAAAAGCGAAAAGTCTGAAACAATTTAGAGGCTACAGAATATGGAAAAAGAGAAGAAGAAAACTAAGTTTAATTGAAGTCATTTTTTTTTAATTGTAAACCTCGCTGAGACATAGACCAGCAGGTATCTTAATTAATTTTTTTGTGGTTGATATTAAAGGGGAGTGTTAAAGAACGTAATCTCAACCACTTTCTAGGTGTCAGATCCGTGAGTCCAAGTGTCCAAGTTTAGTTTAAGTCAGTCCAGTTTAGTCGAGTTTATCTCCAGTTATTTATTGCTGATGTTTCCAATGTAATCTATTTAATCTATTCGTAATCTTGAGATGAGCAACTCATTCAGCTCATTATCCTCTCCGAGAAGGAAAGCCAAGGGCAGATGGCTGTGGCCTATGGTAAGCCACCAATGCCTTCCCTGTTTGACGGTTGACCCCTTCTTTGTCTTCTCTATGCTGGAAATGCTACCTCATTCTGAGAAGAAAAACGAATGATTTTCTACCCTTCTGTTGGGCTACAATGGCTATAGAGTTCAGCTTCTTGTGTAGATATCGATGAGAAACACCTGATGAATTTCTATATGAATCTAAATAATGTTTATAGAGTTCAGCTTCTTGTGTGGATATTGATGAGGAACACCTTATGAATTTCTATATTAATCTAAATAGTGTATACAGAGTTCAGTTTCTTGTGTAGATATCGATGAGGAACCCTTATGAATTTCAATATGAATCTGTATCTTCTTGAGGGGAGGATCTTGCTAATTTATGATGTATATTCTAGTCACAGAAAAAAACATTGCAATGGCGTTTGTCTTTTCGAGTCTTGAATTAAGAGCGAGACGTTACAACGGTACTGTCGTTTGCCTTGCTATTATTGGATTTTAAATAGAAGACTCCTCCTCCCCTATTAAGTTCTGGAGATATAAATGAAGGAAACTGATGAGATTGGAGCATTTTTCTTAATCCTATTTTTTACAAGAAAAGGATAGAGTAATTTGTTGCTAGAATTATCTAAAAATCTGCAATGTTATATATGTGAAGCACTTTCGTGCCAACCTATTCACATTTTAACATACCCGTAAGGAGAACTTTACGATTTATGGTCTGCAGCTTTGTCTCGATGGCACCTAAATTCCATTTTGAAAGCACTGAATTGTAAATGTACCCTGGATATAATATTTTCAAAAAAATAAAAGAAATGATAACTACAGGATTGTAAAGAAGAATAATGTGAAGAGGGTGAAAATTTTAATGCAGAAATGGTATGGTAGCTAGGATCAACAGAATCCTTTGGTTACAGACAAGCTCATGTATTTTTTTTTTTTTCACCGCAGAAAAACGTTGTTTTAATATTAATGAGAAAAATACTCCATCATACAATTCATAGTCCTCTCGGATGGAAGCTACCCCGTGCACAGGGAAATACCATGATCCATGATCATGTATTTAGTGTTTCCCTCGAGTTTTGCAATTTCAGTTCTGTAAAGCTAACACAGGTGATAGTCGTTACCATCAAAAGAGAAAGGTCACCTTGGGAGGGCATGGGGAGAGGAGCTTTAGGATCTTAAAGCTGGACCTATAGTCTTCTAAAGAGTTCACGTACACTTCAAAAAGTACAAATCATTCACAATGTGGTAAAAAGTATCTTGAACAACTGGTGGAATCTTGACACTTTGACTTGAGAAGAGGTTGAGCTGAATGAGCCTTTTGACGGTTGCATATTAGGAATTTTTTTTTTTGGTGATTGTGGAAATCCTGATCCTCATATGGTATAGTGTATTTCCTCTGTTCACAATAGCAAAGTTTGGAAATGTGAAACATGAGGGAGATATGCCAGGCCAATTTCCAAAGCGTGTTTATTTTTTTGTACATAGCTGTCAACTTGCATAACTTAACATTGTCCTGGATGCTTAAATATGCATTTGTTCCTCTTCAACGTAAAGACCCCTAACAGTTCTGGTAGAGTGGGAGGGGAGGAGAGGAGAGTGGAAGGGAGGGTGCACTGAGATACCAATTTCCAAAGCGTGTTTATTTTCTGTACATAGGTGTCAACTTGCATAACTTAACATTGTCTTGTATGCTTAAATATGCATTTGTTCCTCTTCAAAGTAAATACCCCTAACAGTTCTGGTAGAGTGGGAGGGGACGGGAGGAGAGAGGAAGGGAGGGTGCACTGAGATACCAATTTCCAAAGCGTGTTTATTTTCTGTACATAGGTGTTAACTTGCATAACTTAACATTGTCATGTATGCTTAAATATGCATTTGTTCCTCTTCAACGTAAAGACCCCTAACGGTTCTGGTAGAGTGGGAGGGGAGGAGAGGAGAGGAGAAAGGAAGGGAGGGTGCACTGAGATACCAATTTCCAAAGTGTGTTTATTTTCTGTACATAGGTGTCAACTTGCATAACTTAATATTGTCCTGTATGCTTAAATATGCATTTGTTCCTCTTCAACATAAAGACCCTTAACAGTTCTGGTAGAGTGAGAGGGGAGGAGAGGAGAGGAGAGAGGAAGGGATGGTGCACTGAGATACAATCAAACCTTGACTCAATGGAATCAATTAACAAGAGTTGTTAGAAGGATTGAATCCAAAGAGGTAGGGACTAGCCGTTTCCGCTATTCCACTTGTTATTTATAATAAAATGGGAGGGGAGAGTGGGAGATACGAACAAACCTTGACTAATTGGAACCAATTAGCAAGATTCTTTAGATTGAATCCAAAGAGGTAGTAACTAGTCGTCTCACGATTCCACTTGTAATTATTTATAAAGTATAAATATCACTTATTATTTATTAAGTATAAATATCGAGTGTTGTTAATAACATAATACCTAAAATTGTTGGGGGAGCTCCGCGAGCGAATGGCGGCGACCAAACCCTAGCTTTCTCTTGTGCTTCTGAGACTATCGGCTTTGCCTCCCGCTCACCATGAAAGAGCGACTGTGCTTGGCGATGAAGGAACTCTGATTCTCCGCGGGTTTCGTTTCTCACCGGGTAATTATTCCACTACTGTTTAAACCCTGATTGTTTTATTTGATCTTACTGGGTTTCTGGGCCCCTTCGGTCCATTCTGGTGGGTAATACAACCCTTGGTGGGCTTCCACTTGGTTTATTGCTCGGGGTTTGAAGATGTGGCGGTCTGGGGTTTCGCCCTTTCTTGGTCGCTGAACCAGCGACTACTATTTGGTGGGTCTTGTTTGGTCTGGCACCCCTATTTGGTGGGGTCGTATACTACTGCTCTTCTTGGTGGATTACCTCTGGACCCAGCTCCGGGCCAAATTTATTGGCAATAGCACTGAACTCTGGCTTCAAGGTCAGGTCTGTCAGTCAATCGGTAATTATTTATGCACTCTTGTTGTTATCTGTGGGCATCTGTCTTCTCCATCAGTATTCCAGAGGGTATTGAAGGGCAGCTCATGATATGGGTACTTACGAAGATGAGGTCGACTATACGGAGGACCCTCTGGAGGGGGTCGACATTTGGGGTTTGGAATCCGAAGCTGAGGTGGACACCATGTCGGATTTGGACCCATTATCCGGGCTAGATATGCTTGCTCAGCCCGCCTCCACCGTGGCAGGTGGCATCTCGCCTTTGGGGGACCTCGGGGAGTTAACATTTGGCTCGCCCTCGAATGATGATATCGGGCTTTGGACGTTTCCGCAGACTGAACTGAACAATCCGGTTAGGGTCGACATCGAAAGTTCAGCACTTTTCTCGAAGGCGGCATTTCTTGAGAAGGGGGACACATCTTGCTACTTGGCGCATCAGCCTAATGACGGCCTTCCACCTCGTGGGTATAACACACTTGACCCTTCTGGAATTGCTATC
Source organism: Pinus albicaulis (assembly GCA_034641835.2). Taxonomy (NCBI): domain Eukaryota; kingdom Viridiplantae; phylum Streptophyta; class Pinopsida; order Pinales; family Pinaceae; genus Pinus; species Pinus albicaulis. Next base: position 1,760,570,201 of record CM076578.1, read on the forward strand.
GCGGCACAAGTCTGTGAGGAGCCCTCTACTCCTTTGGCGGCCTCGGGGGCTTTCAACATTTTACCAGAGGACCTAAACAACCGTGAACAGGACTGTAACCTACCTGCATCTGAAGACACAGCCGAGCCGACATTGGGGGTTAGTCGGGCCAATAAGCCGCACAAGGTCACGAGGAACAAGCTAAACTACCTCTCTAACTTCGGGAGCGAGAGTGGCATGGAGGATTGGAGTACAGTTGCAGCAAAGACCCTGGTTGGGAAGATCCGAGGCAGAAAATACTCCTCAGCTCGACTCCAGAAATGGACAAGGGAAATTTGGGGCGAAACCCTTGATTGCCTACCGGTGGTTGGGGCCATGACCAAGGGCTGGTTCTCCCTTACTTTCGCGCGACCTGAACATACAGATTGGGTCCTCAAGAAGTTCTGGCACCTGGAATTACACCCCGTCCACCTCAAGAGATGGGTGCCCTTATTTGACCCTAAAAAAGAAAATGCTGGGGCCGGCCCCATTTGGATGAGGCTTCCCGGTTTGCCCCTACATTTCTGGAACGATACTGCACTTCGAAATATTGGAGGCCATTTCGGACGCTACTTAGACCATGATCGATCTTATCTGTCCACAGGTAGCAGAGCAATGGCCCGGATCTTGATTTTTCTCGACACTCGGGAAGGCCTATACGAGAATTTTATCATGAGGTTTGATGGGATGCAGTGGAAGCAACCACTGGACTACGAAGGCGTGCCCTTCCGCTGCAGAAAATGTCACGAAGTCGGCCACCTATACAAAGATTGCCCGAGAAAGGGAGCCGGTCGGTCGAATGCTAAGAATTCCTGCACCAGAGGTACACAAACCGTGGATAACCCCTGTATATTGCCGGAAAGTGAGGGTTTGCAGTCGAAGGTACCAGAGACCTCTGATGATGGCGGCTCGAGGACAGCGTCTCTGCCCACCTGGACCTCCACGCAGACCAGATCTCGGCCACAGACCTCTTCGGTGCCTCCACAGCAGGAATTTTCTATACCGGGTACTACTTTTTCTGGCCCTTTTTCCTCTGTTTTTGCAGATATATCGTCTCTCCCTTCAATGCCTTTAACTGTATCGGTTAATGATATTGTTAATCTGTCATCTGCTTTTTCCTCATCTCGTCTAGTATCTGGTGTGCCCCATAAACCATTAAATCTCCCATCGGTTTGCTGCACAATTGCTTCGGCCTCCCCTTCTTTCTCACCTATTATCCATCATGCTTCTGCTGAACCCTCCTCGGGCCATTCATTTTCCTCTTCGGAGACTCACTCTTCGAAGCACAATTACTTCCTAAGATCCTCAACTAACCCTCAATCTGGTGAGGTATTTGGTATTGGGCCAGATCCGGGATCCTTACCCACTAAATCTCGTGGCAGACCATCTGCCCTAGCGAAGGCCATCAAAAGAGAAAACTTAGAGGTGGAAGCTGGCACTCAATCTTCACTAATGCGGGTCCTTAGAGCACGACGACCCTTGCCGACTGTTACATCATGATCTGTCTTTCATACAACTGCAGGGGACTGGCCAACCCCGATAAGAGATTGGCCCTTAGAGATCTGCTCACACACAAGCCTTTTGACATACTCTTCCTGCAAGAAACGCTCGGGGTAGGGGTTGAGGTGTCGGCTACCTTATCTTCCTTTCTCCCGGATTGGTCTTTCATAACTCTGGATGCCCGTGGTAGATCTGGAGGTTGTGCCCTTGGCATTAACAACAAAACTACCCGGATGACTAACTGCTGGGGCCGGTCGGGTGTTCTGGCAATGAATGTACTGTTTGGAAGTTCTGAGATGGAGTTTACATTGGTGAATGTCTATGGACCTTGTTCTGACAGAGAACATTTCTGGCGCTCCCTTTTGACTTGCTCTCTTTTGTCTGCCCCTCACCTCATTTTAGGTGGTGACCTTAATTTTTCATTGGGTATAGCTGAATCTTGGGGTCCCCAGGCTACCCCGGACCCTTTGGCAGAGTTTTTCAACTCTGAGCTCGGTACCTCTCACCTGATTGACATTCAGACTACCAAGTTGGTACCTACCTGGCGGAATAGAAGGACTGGTAATGCTGCTCTGGCCCGGCGCCTTGATAGATTTCTTATTAAACAGGAGCTCCTCCCGGTTCTGTCTCGTGCTCGGCAATGGGTTGGATCAGGAGGAAGATCCGATCACTCGCCCATTTTCCTGGAGTTTGCTTGTGGTCCTAATAGAGCACGGCCCCCTTTCAAGTTCAACTCCAGATGGTTGAGAGAACCGGACTATAACCAGTTGGTCAAGCAATCCTGGGTGCACTACAGACCCTCGATGAATATTGACCCTGGCAGGGCATTCAATGGAAACCTTAAGCACATAAAGAACCTCACCTCTCTTTGGGTCCGGAACAAAAAGAAACTGGAAAGAGCGGCCCTACACAGTATTGAGGATAAAATTAGCTTACTCAACAACGAGGAGTTGTTGGGATATCGTAACGAGGAGACCAGAGCTCATCTTTTCTCACTCGAAGCTGAAAAAGCCAAGCTGCTGAAACAGATTGAGGAAGATTGGAGGCTTAAAAGTCGGGCTATATGGATTCAGGCTGGAGACGAGAACACTAAATACTTTCAGCAACATGCAAATGGCCGCAAGGCAGCCAATACCATTTGGGAACTATCAGACCGAAATGGCATCACTGCAAAAACTCATGCCCAGTTATCAGAGCTGGGTACCAGACATTTCTCTAATCTGTATAGGGCCCCACAAAATATAAATCTACCTGATATCCTGCGCATTACTCAAAATTTTAAACTTATGGTGGACCCGGAGCAGCAGGAAGATCTCAACTCCCCGGTCACCATGGGTGAACTGGAAGGTGTTTTGAAATGGTTTAAGCGAGACAAGAGCCCGGGTCCTAATGGTTGGCCCGTTGAGTTTTTCATCCATTTCTTCGACCTCATATCTGCATACCTCCTGGCAGTGATTGAAGACAGTAGGTTGAGGGGCAGGATCTATGATGGATTTAACACCACGTTTATTGCTCTTATTCCCAAGTCAGACAAACCTAACAGTTATAATGACTTCAGGCCCATTTCGCTGTGAAATTGTATATACAAGATCACTTCCAAAATTATTGCTAACCGCATCAAACCTTTCCTGTCAGAGCATATTGAAAAGGAACAATTTGCTTTCCTGAATCACAGGCAAATTCATGAGGCAATTGGCACTGCACAGGAGGCACTTCACTCTATTAAAACTCTCCGGCTGAAATCGACCATCCTCAAGATTGATCTTACCAAGGCTTTCGATCAAGTTGATTGGAGTTACCTACACCTCATGCTGATCCATGCGGGCTTTCCTCATACTTTAATCAACTGGATCATGGGCTGTGTTTGTCATGCTACCTTCAGTTTATTGATTAATGGTACTGCTACTAATTTCTTCCATGCGGGCAGGGGACTCCGCCAGGGCTGCCCCCTTTCACCACTACTTTTTGTCCTTGTCATGGAGGGTCTATCCGTCCTTATCAACAATGCTAAAGATAGAGGATTACTTCAAGGGCTCCGGATTGTGGACTATTTAAACCTCACTCACCTCTTATTTGTTGACGATGTGCTTATTTTCCTAAATGGCACTAGGCAAGATTATGTTCATTTTGACCTGCTCCTGAAATGTTTTTGCAGGGCTACCGGTATGGCACCGAATAGTACTAAATCATCTATCATCATGACTGGGTGCTCGCGACCGGAACAAGATATCTCTAGAAATCTTTTTGATTTTGTCTGTATTGACATCAACAGTGGCCTCAAGTATTTGGGGTACATCATCAAACCAAATGATTACCACATTCAGGATTGGAACTAGATCCTTGTTAAAATTGAGCGCAGAATCAACGTCTGGTATAACCGATGGCTTTCTAGGGCTAGTAGACTTACACTCATCAAGTCTGTTCTGGAAGCCATCCCGGTCTATTGGATGACCCTGGCCTGGATTCCGATTGGCATCACCAATCGGATAAAAAATATTTGCAGACATTTTCTTTGGCGTAACCAAGGCAAGACTTCCACATTTGCATGGATTGCTTGGGACCGCATCAACTTGCCCAAACAATGGGGTGGCTGGGGGTTAAAGGATCTCCACCTATTCTCGCGCGCCCTTGCAGCGAAGATGGGTTGGCACATTATTACAGGTCAGAGTCTATGGAAGGAGGTCATGGTCGCCAAGTATATCTCGCCCCAAAGTCCTCTGGATTGGATTCGCGGCCGCATCACTCTAAATGCGGGGGCATCGATCATTTGGAAGGCCATCACAAGGGCGGCCCTCATTCTACAGAACGGTATTTCGTGGCAAATTGGTTTCGGAACTCAAGTGCGTATAGGTACTGACTCTTTGTCAGGGAGTGGGGTTTTTCACAAACTTTCGGAGTTCATTATTCAGCACCTTGCCCACAGAAATGTCACCTTCCTGGCACAGATTGTTGACTGGGCACATACCTCTTGGCGACAACAAGCCTGGCTACAGGCGGGAGACTTGGGGATCCCCCAGGAGGGCACACGCAGCTGGGGTAAATTTATCTGGGCTCTAAAAGCATCAAACATTCGCATCACCGACCAACCAGACAACTTGATCTGGGCTGTTTCTAAGGATGGGCATTACACTCCAAAGCTTGGCTACCTTGAAATAATTAAGCACAGGGAACCCCCCATAAAGGACTGGTGGTGGACAAACATTTGGAAGCTGAAAGCCCCGCACAAACACAGGCTCCTGTTCTGGTGCTTGCTTAAAGATTGCATTCCTACTACAAATTTCCTCCACAGAAGAGCTTTCTACGGGGCCTCCAGGTGTTGTTACTGCCTAAATGATAGGGAGGATGCCCTCCATTTATTCTTGCAATGCCGCATCATCCAAAACATTTGGTCCAGGATTACTTCTGAAATGGGATGCAGATTTTATTGGCAGGGTGACTCTTTATCTGAAGCCTGGTCTCATTGGTGGCAGCACTCTGCTCTCAATACAAAATTACGTAACCTACCCCTTATTGTTACATGGGAATTATGGATAAGTCGTAACAATCTGATTTTCAATGATATACCTATTGACTGTCATAGGATATCCGCTGCCTCTCTCGCCACATATCAGCTTATACCCGAGGACTGTTGCAGCTGCAAGCCTCCACATGAGATCCCTGAAACTATCGATTACAGCCGGGCTTGGGCTTATTTTGATGGAGCGTCCAACGCCCATGGGTGTGGGGGGGGAGCCATACTTTATTTAAGTAATCAGCATTACTACAACATCAGAATGGGGCTTGGACCTGGTACCAACAACTACGCCGAATTGCAGAGCCTAAGACTACTTCTCACCTTTGCTAGAGACATTTTCTGTGACTCCATCCAGGTCTTTGGCGATTCTCAACTTGTTACAAATTGGTTCAACAACATATCTCAATGCCACTCGCACACACTGTCTGCACTGCTGCATGAGGTTCACCATCTCAGAACACTCTTTGACTCCATCACTGTGACTCATATTTACAGGTCTCGGAACAAAGTGGCGGATCAACTGTCCAAAGAAGCTTCGGAGCTGACCTGGGGTACCTGGCATATCACAGAGCACACAGAGGGACAGATCTACAGATATTATCATCGGCCTTTTATTGAGGAGGTTCCTCCTGATATTGATGTCTAGTTTTACAGCTGCTTGCAGGGAGATTTTGTACTACCTCCCCCTTTATTTATTTATTCGGCATGTATAATACTTCATATTTACTCTGGGTCTGTAGGATGTAGTAAGTTATGCACCGAACTTACTAGGGGACTTTTTTATGTCTTACATTGTATATGTCATGTTTTCTGGGATGGTGACTGTCTACAGTCTTTTTTTGGAAACTGACTGATTATGATTTTGTATATGTTTCGGACAGAACAGTAGTTTTTTATACTACAGTCATATGTAACAGGTAGCTGATCATTAATATGAATAGTTACGAACTTTTTCACTGTGAAAAAAAAAGTATAAATATCATGACATATGATTAATGCTTCATTTTGTTAAATCATTAGTATATATCAGAGTCATTTCTATGATGAATGGCTCATTTGATTAAATTATTATTATTATTTATAAAATATAAATATCATGGAAAAGGTTCCATAATTTTTATCTTTGTTTGCAAAATTGTGAGGTTAATGAGAGAGACGTTACATTGAATTGATTGAGATAGAAATGGATTAAACAACACATATTTGTTTCAAAATTTTAACACTGTGATATAATTGGATGTAGTTATGTGCCTGTGGTATTAATGAATGTAGTATGTGTGGATTGATTTCTCCACATCAAAAGGGATTATGTTCAATGACTGTAAGTTTTGATTACACAACAGGATTGGTAAGTGTATTTCCATTTTCGCTTTTTCATGGATATTGGTTTACATTTTTGGTATTCCAACACTAAATTTAATTTAAGTGATTAGAGACTTTCACAGTGATTCATATTGTTGGAGATTTCCCAAAGATAATTGTGTAATATTTGTGATGTTAAATTCTCTTCCTGAAATCTCCAACAACAATAGTTCAATTTGTAAGTGATATTTGAAGTTATAATATAATTTGTAGATTTTATTATTTAATTAATTTTATTTATTTATTGAATTATTTCAAAGTAAATAAAATTAGTTATTTAAATGTTTTTTTATTTAAGTATAATTTAAAACTAAAAATATTTTTATAATTATCTATATTTAATTTAATATTGACCTATTTCAAAATTATTATAAAATAATAATAAAATGTTATTTGTTTTTTTGGTAAATAAGAACTTCTATTATATTAGATAATTGTAATTACATGCATAATGAGATGTCACCAGCCAGAAGCTTGTACCCCATATATCACATAGGTTGCAAAAGTGCCCCAAATATTACACAAGTTACAAAAAAACCTCTTTTCCATGGCTAAGAGGTAGCATAAGAATTGACATACATGGACTGATGATGTGGTGCAGTGTTATTAAAAAACAAAATGTAAAATCCAACTGAGGCCATTTCGAGATGACCAGATCTGTAGAGAACAGGTTGTTGTGAAACATAAGAAATAAAACCGTATAAGTTATAGTACTAGAAGCAGAGAGGCTAGTTGTTAGTCCTCCGATGGGTTGTTCCCAAGCATGATTGCCTTTTTTGGAGTGTTTCCAGCCTGTTGAGGCCTCAAAATTCACTGCAACAACATGGGGGATGACCACCCATTCCGAACCTTAAAGCAGTTCCTTTTCCATTTAGAATGGTGGCTCCGACTGGTTTAACTAGGTCCAGTTACCTTCTGTCAATCTCCATTGGCTTAAAATATGGCTTTTATCTATCAATGGGAAAGAGACATCAAATCATTTCTCTTGCCGATCAGACAAGAAAATAATCCTTAAGCTAATTTGGGCTTAGCCAAGCCACAATTAAAATTTTGCCTCTTTGAGAAGAGGACTTTTTAGGGATGTAGAATTTAATCTAAATGTAATATTATTCTAAAATGCAAGCAAAAGAAACTATTTTAATCCTATCTCAATTATACAGATATAGATCTATCCTAACTGAGAGCAAGATGTTTTAAATAATTGAGATTTAAATATGTTTGTTTAAAATGGATATCAAGCTAACGAAGTGCTTCAATTAACTGATATTGTGAATACCAAACACATTCTATTTAGAGACCTCTTAACTAAAATAATCAATCGACAACACTCAGGAAGTAGTTCTCAAAATGATATTGATCATTTAATTAGTAACTTGAATAATTAAACAATAACATGCAGAAATAGTTCACAACATATCACTATTCAATAAATCAATTTAATAAGACAGATTTTTGAATAAATAGTTACTCAAAAATCAGAATTCAATCTATAAGAGTAGAGACAAATGATAACATAAATTGAAGCAAATTACTCATATCGATAGAAGTATGCAAGTATGCGAGTAAATTGACACATTCCTGTTATAAAATGAAACCAACATTTAAAATAATAATATTATAAATACCGATTTATTAAGTCCATTTCTCTAACTCTGGTCTCTAACAGTCTTTTACAATGCCTGAACTTCTGTGTTCAAAATCAGAGCTACATTAGTGCAAGACTCTGTTCATTATACATAACTCAGAATGTAAAAGAAAAACCTCAATAATCTTTAGATCTGAGATTCCTCTCCTCCCACCCTACAACTCTAAATTACTATTACAGAAGTGCTTTTAGAATTCCAGAATTGTAGAGAAGAGAAGCCCTTATTACATTTTCATATCTGCTATTTACAAAATTTACAAAAGGATTTCTTCATAGGAAAGTTTATTTGAAGAGTAGTTTTGCTCCATCAATTTTCATTGGTTCAAAATCATAGTTTTCAATTTTTGGAGCCTTATCATTAATTGAGATCTTCGTCTTCTCATCTCCTCAACTATTTTCCTGCAAAACAAATCAAAAACAAAATTAAAATGCAAAAATAAAATCAAAATGTTAAATCTAGAAATTAAAATAAATCCAATTAAAACTTAATTAAATAAATAATTGAAAATGAAATATAAGCTTTGTTTTGATGTCTGCGCTAATCTAATTGGCTAAAGAGAATATAGACGAATGGATCTGCACTCATAAGAAGTTGTGGCAAATTAAAATGCAAAAAATAAAACTCAGAAAATTAGTTTTGTTGAAAAAATCGTAGCTTGATTTTTTGCTGAATTTTAGACCCAATAAATGATCAAATCTGGAAATGAAACTTCTTCAGGAATAATCCCCATCATTTTATCTTTCCAATGAGCTATCTTGGGCCTCATTTGGCCAAGTAAAACTCCATTTATGAGCCTCTAAAATTGGTATATTAAAATTGTCAAAAATCTGAAATTTTGTTGCTTAGGCTAAAAAAAATCGAAATTTTAAATTAAATTCTAATCCTAAATTAGATAAAGATATTTAATTAATTAATTCTAATTAATTGTGATTATATTATTTATCTAATTTAGTTATAATCTAATTCTAAATTGATTTATAATTATCTATTAATTAAGTATAATTACTAATTGAAAAATACAATTAAACTAATTAAAAAAATGATTTATTGATTAATTAAAATATTAAATATTATATTAATGTTATAATTTAAATTATATTAAAATTATAATAAAATTATTATAATTAAAATATAATATTAATTATAATATTATATAATGTTTTATATTTTAATTAATAATTCAAAAATTATATGAAATATACACCACGTGAGAGAGAGAAGGGAGGAGGAGAGGTGAGTGAATGGGAGTTATAAGGTAAATCACGAAACTTTGCATAAAATTTTTAAAAACCCATTGCATTAACCAAAATTTCACATTGCATGAAAATTGTTTTCGGGCTTTTTTAAACATATACATTGTGTAATGTTTGCGATTATGCAATCGCCATGGATGCGATATGTTTTATATATTTTTTTATATTTTTTATTTGGGGTCCATAATTTTTTTAAATTTAGTTAAGTTAAAAATTAAAACAAAATGTGGATCATTTTAAATGATACTTTCCAATTCTAAACTACAACCACTTTGCCATTATAAAAATTTTGATTTTAGTATTTTGTTTTAAATAAAGGAAATTATAATAAATTACCAAAATCTCGAAAAGCATGTTTTTTAAAAGCGCTATAATTTGATTCCAGGTTATTTAGTAAGACCGTTAGTGAAAAATGAAAAAATAGTAAAAATTAACTTAAAGTTAATATTTACAATGAATGACTATTTTAACTATGAAAATTAAAATATTGGTACACTTTATACATTTTTTAATTCAAGCGAGAAAATGATCAAAACTTCAAAGGAGTGCCATTTATAAACCGGTTGACCAAATGGAGTGAAACAAGTATCGTTGGAAAGCTTGTGAAAAATCAAATTCAACAAAAAAATCAAAACAAAATTCTGAGGAAGATGAAAAATGACAAAAACGTATGATAATTAACTTAATGAAAATTCTAAAATGTGTTTAGCGAAAAATTTTATAGAAAGAGTACCCATTATTTGAAGTACATAAGTAAAAAAAAAGGGGGTTGTGTTTTACCACAACAATGACGACATGCGGGAGAGGAACCAGTTATCTCTAATTAAATATAATGAACTTAAATTTACCTAAAGGTTAAAAATAATGGAAATGACAAAACCTTCTAACAGTAAAAAAATTTCCATAGTTTCCACATGAATAGATTAAGCAATATGAGTTTGTACAGATAAGTACTTAAAACAGACTCGAGTAAAAATGATGATTCAAAATTTGGAGAAATTTTTATTTTATTTTTTTTTATTTTTTTTTTTTTTTTTTCCTCATGTGAAAAATAGAAGGTAAAGATAGGAGTTTTTGATAAAGAATATATCCATTTTAATATTGTTTTTGACATCACTTTGCTGCCAGCAAGCCTAAACAGTACCCTGGCGAAGTTGTCTTTTATGCCATACAAGCCTAGTCCCACTGCCAGATAGCGTCCATAGCCCCGACGGGTTTACTTGTATTTCCCATGCTTCCTTTTTTTATCACTCTTTTGATAAACACATTTGCAAGTTTTTTATTTATGATGTATTTGAGTGAAAGAGGTGGGATGGTAATAGAGATTTTATGTTCAATGGACATAGTACTTTCATAATGTTTGCTCCAAATTCTTTCCTTGCAACTATCAATCAGAGGATTTTTATATGGACGGGTGGAAGGGATTCATTGAATTAAACTCAAATTAGTTATTTCCTTGAAAAAATAAACTCAATCACTTAGAAAGGATGTGTGTTCCTCCATGAAAAATATTTAAAGCAAAATGGCTTTATGGTTCCATAAAGATATGTCTTTAATAATAAATGAAATTCACTTGAATGAATATAGTAAAATATTTCTCATGTATGTCAACAACTGTAAGGTAAGAGAAACTCCTTTCACATAAATCATGACAAAGTTACCAAAATCAAATCAAAATTGAAAACAAAAGAAAAATAATTCCTAAATTAAAGTAAGAAAATAAATCAGCAAATAAAAAATGAAGAAAGAAAAAACTAAAAGAAAAACAAAATTTAAAAGCTAAACTCTAACAAAATCGCTTATATCAATTTATCAACAAAGGATTATAAAATAAAATAAGCATATGTACGTTCATTCCTATGTTGAGATTTTAAATTTTTTTTATCTTGCAAAGTTATATAAAAATGAGGCTCTCAAAATGTAAAAGGTGAATAGCAGTTATGATAGATAATACGCTGAATGAGAAGTTTCTATCTGTTGAAAATTTTCTTTTTCAAGGCAAAATCTACATAAAAGCATCTTAACTATTTTCTAATAAAACAATGCTTAAAGAAATACACTAAAGGTTTAGAAACTCCCCAGTCTAGCTGATTCAATGAGGATCATTACTGCTTCTCTCAAGAATTCTCAAAGAGCAAAAAGAAATTTTTAAAACTGATCTGGTAGAGGTGCGAATGATTCATGAATACCTGTAGAAACAGGGTTCAAGATCAACAAAAACTACAACAAAAATGAATAAATGTGAATAAATGAAAGCGGGCACATGAAATTTACCATTGTAGAACTGCATTTAATCTTACCTGAGAAAGATGATTTTCTCCAATGCAAGTTAACTTTTTTCTTTAATTAGAATTAATATCATGAAGAAGTTTTATTTACCCAAAATCACTATTTATTAAATTTAAAGTACAACAAGCAGTTAACTAAAAGAAAGCAATGTTTCATGTTTAGAGATAAATTGAATCCATCAGAAATGAGGATGAAGATGTGTTTTTTTATGAATTGAAATAATGAATGTTCTTTTTTCTTCTTCCATTCTGAATTTATATCAGCCTCAAAGTATTGAAATTGATCCAAAATCTTGAATAATGTAATAGTATATAAATGGATTTGAATCTCTATATGATAAGTATGGAGAAAAATTCAGAATAAAAGAAAATTAAAAATTTGAATTAATTATCGGTACATTACCTTGCTAAATTTTCCGCATCGCGAGATTCTTTGCCATGCATAACTTAAAATTTGTGGCTTCCACTTTTTCCGATATGTGATTGAGAATTTTATATATAACAAAAGAAAATAGTGGAAAGTCAAATATCAAAGTTTATCGCATCAAAAGATTTTCAAGACAAAGCTTCATTTCAGTTTAGCGATGCAATATAAATTTTGTGATGGCAAAGTTGCGATATGAGCATATGTGATAGAAAACTGCAAAGGGATGAATGCGATGTCGGAGAATAGTCATATCGGAAGATTAAAGCTTGTGAATGAACTGAAACACCGATATTATTCTTGTGATAATGAAAATGTGGTAAATCACTGATGCAATGTGACTGCAAATATCAAAATATATGCGCGAAACTTTGGTTTTGCGGCACACACAAATGGTGATCAATCACACATGGTTGCACTTCGCATTTTTTATAATTTACGCTTTCGCGGATTTCAAAACTTAGCACTTTTTCTATTTTTCGATTTTGCGATTTCGCAATTCGCGGCGAACTCCACATCGCTCGTTGCAACTTTTATCGTTTAACATATTACTTACCTCATGCAACATGTGATATACGTAGCATCGCATCGCATCTCCTTACCTTATCTTTTACCGCATTGCAACTAATATAACTTACCGAGAGAGGTCTTAACAATAACCATTAAAATTTCCTATATGCGAAACCTTGCTGGGTGCGATTTAAACTCCACCGTTGATCTCACTCAGATTTAATGGTCCTCATTGCTCCCTTTCTCTTCTTCTTCGCATCGCAATTTCAACAACTTATTGTGTGTTGATATGTTGATTGAAAATGGACCCGATATTTTTATTATATGGATTTAATTTCATATCAGGTCCGGAACATCGAAACTTTTTAAACATATTTCCCTACCATTATTGCAATTGAATGGATGCGATATTTTTATGAACTTGATTTAAATTTTATATCGAGTCCAGAATGGTGTGGTCATCGCAATATTTGTAGAAATCAACTATCAGGTATATGAAATGAGAAATGCGATATGCTACGTAGCATTTTGCGAGAGAATGAGTGAAAAAGAACATCAAAGGTATTGTATCAGCAATTTTTATGAGTAAACGTTGAGAATCGCTTCTAATGAAATATTGTGATACAAATAGTTGTGATATGGATGATGTGATATCAAACGGAAAGATCATCGGAGATTGGGGGGAATGAGAATATCGGGAGATCAAAGATATTTGGTGTATGCTCATTTCAGAGCCTCCGATATGCGATTTTTGATACACAATAAGCCGTATGTGGGGTCGATGATTTCTTTAAAGTATTCAATTCTAAAAGGAAAGTGGGTGATTTAACTTTGCTTTAAAAATAAATAACCCTTTAATAATTTAATTAACTGTCGAAATTTTTTAATTGAAAATTAATTTTATCAGAACTTTCTTATAAAAAGAGTTGTGAAATAAAATGATCTGATATAATTATTCCGACAATTTATTAAGACTTATCAGGATTTTAATATAAGAAAAATTTAGATATTCTTCAAATTCCAGATGAATAATAAATACTTTCCTAAACATTTTACGGATTTGAAAAAACCTGACTGCTTTCTTATTTTGAGTCTTCATAATCGAATTAATGAAAACCTATAAACAAAAAAAAATATAAATAAGAAACAACGTTTTGAAAGTAAGACAAACAATAGATGACGATGAACCTGTAAACACATACTTGGAAAAATTTTGATTGTAAATTTACCTCAAGAATCTTTAAGTTCTCCCAAATATTCTCAAAATTTGCGTAAGTTCAACATCACCTTCTTATTTTAGTCTAAAATACTAAGTAATGATTTATTTATTTTTAAATTTCATTCTTTCCAAAATTACATCAGAAGACAAGAGTGGTAAAAATGAGTTCTTAGAATTAATTGTGAATCCAAAATTGTCAAGTAATAGAAAACTTGGAATTTCTTCATGTATGATCAATGTTATGAATTTTGAAAAACAAAAAAATTGAAGGCTTGACAAATAAGTATGATCAGATAATTCAAGAGCTTCTAAAATTTTCTAGGATGTTTTTCTATAATTGAAATGGGATGCCCAAAATAAATTGGATTTATTACTTATTTTATTGAACATCTGAAATAATGAAATACAAGAAAACATAAAAAACAATTAATCTATTCCTATTTCTAACTTAATGAAGAAAACATGACTAGGTATAGTCATACTTCCAATGAAGCCATGTAAGCATTTTAATTCCTGCACGTATGTGCATGTCAAACATTAGTAAAAATGCAAATATAATTAAACTACAAAAACTATATTTGAAAGCAAAATGTCTCCTTATTGTTAATATCATATTCATTATTACCTTCTCTTGAAATGTCTTTTCCAACTGAATTTCAATTGGATCATAGAAAATTGGATGGATTTCCATTATTGAGTGGGAGAGGTTTAAAAAAGAATATGACAAACCAGGTTGTATAAATGATCTTTCAGCAATAATGGTCTGTGTGATTTTGTTAGTGTTATGTTTAAGTGCTAAATTATTAACAATCTTCAGTGAAGGAAAACTTCCCAAATGTCTTTCAAATGGATCAATGAAAAATAGATGGAAGTCCAACAGATCCAATATAAAATTATTAATTGAATTAGATTGTTCGTCATATTGTGAAAATACATCCTTTTGTTGGCACTGCTCTTGAGAAGTAATAAGTAATTGATAAAGAATGAACATCAATTGAAATTGGAAGTTTAATAACTTTTGATATTCACAATTATAATTTGAATCTTCATTTTTCTCTTGAGGTAATGCATCAATTGAGTGTGACATATTGAACTGCTCGATATGCCAGCACAACGTATCTAAAAATCTAAGATTAAAAACAGAAAATAAATATGAAGTTAAAATTAAATGTTGAAAAAATAACAAAATTGAATCATAGTTTACACTAATGTTATAATTATTGTTACAACACAATTGGGAGTGACTTAAAGTAATTTCCTCTTCACAAGAATTGGGCAAAATAATGCAATTAGAATGATTATTGATGCCCACTTGTGAATTAGAGAGAAGGATATGACTCTGAATAGGAATGTGATCTTGATCATCATATAAATCATAGATTGAAATGGTTCCTTGAATGCTGAAATCATGAATGTCATTAATTAATTGAAAATGAGAATTATTTGAAACAATTTCTGAATTAGATTGTTGTTTATTTTCACATGTGATTAGACTTTGATCATGAGGATTCAATTGTAAAGAAGATAAATCAATATCCTCAACGTCAAAGTAGCTATCATAAATGACTTTAAGACATTCATTAGAATTCCCTTCAATCTTATTCAATATATCAAAACAAGAAGAAATATTAAGCTCATGTTCATTAATGCCAGAAGAATGATCATTAATTATTTCGATATCCTGATAAAACCTAATTGGAAATTCATTTAGATCAGCCTCTCTATTTTCTGAAATATTTTTAATGTGAAGAGAAGCTAAATTACTATTAGAAAAATTATTAGGATAAAGAGAAAAATATGAATCTGAAACAATGCATTTGAAAATATCTCTATTTGAAAACTCTTGTACATTTTCTTCATTGCAAATTTCAAATTTAAGATCATTTACTTGGGTAATTGTGTTTTCTTGAAGAATCTTCCTTTGTTAATTTGAATTTGGAATTTGCTCATCATGAAAGAAATCAAAAATTTGTACAGCAGATTGCGTTTTTTTGGAAACTTTAATCGTTGTTGGTACTTGACAAATTATGATCTGATTTTCTGATTTTAACTCATACCTATTTTCAGATTTCAAAGCGGTATTTTCTTCAAGAGTGTTGCTAATATCTTCTTGCGGTTGATTAGTGAAATTTTCCAAGCTTTGTGATTGAAATTTATTAACATGTGAAGGTGCACCTTGATATTTCTCAATACTGTAGGAAGTGTGCAGTAATTGAAGGAATTGATTATACACAATACAGGTCTCTTCATCATCATTTGTTTGTACCTTCATATTGGAATTTTCACTTATGTCAATTAATTTAGAAAGAGATTGATCAAAGCTTGAAATAATTTAACATGGATTATGAATGGAAGGAAGAGAGAAAATATGTTCAAACCAATCTAATAATTCTTTTTTCGAAGGTTTATCTTCAATTTTAAATTTTAAACAATTTAAACGAAATCTAATAGTAAAATCAATTAAAGACTCACCTTCAAACCTTCGTAGATCTTCAAAATAGTCACATACTTGTTCGTAGATATATCCATCAAATTTACAAAGGAATATTATAATAAATTGTTCCCAAGTGTAGATTGAGGCAACTAGAAGTGATCTGCACCAGTTTCTAGCTTTTGCCAAGAATGTAAGAGTAAAAATCCTGAGACAAGAGTCTTATTATTTCTGGTGGAGTATTGGAATATGCACGTCCAGAAATACAGCTCCAAATTGGAAGTTTTAAAGAAGCCATGGTAATAAAAATAAAAATATTAGAATACAAAGACTCCAAAAGAAAACAAGTCTCAGGCCCTTCTTCTAGCGCCAAAATTTTGATGCCTCAAAATTCGCTGCAACAACATAGGGGATGACCACCCAGTCCAGACCTTAAAGCAGTTCATTTTCCGTTTAGAATGGTGGCTCTGACTAGTTTAACTAGGTCCAGTTACCTTCTATCAATCTCCATTGGCTTAAAATATGACTTTTATCTATCAATGGGAAAGAGACATCAGATCATTTCTCTTGTCGATCAGACAAGAAAATGATCCTTAAGCTAACTTGGGCTTAGCCAAGCCAAATTAAAGTTTTTCCTCTTTGAGAACAAGACTTTTTAGGGATGTAAAATTTAATTTAAATGCAATATTATTCTAAGATGCAAGCAAAAGAAACTATTTTAATCCTATCTCAATTAGGCAGATATAGATCTATCCTAACTGAGAGCAAAATGTTTTAAATAATTGAGATTTAAATATGTTTGTTTAAAATGGATATCAAGCTAACGAAGTAGTTAAATTAACTGATATTGTGAATACCAAACACATTCTATTTAAAGACCTCTTAACTGAAATAATCAATCAACAACACTCAGGAAGTAGTTCTCAAAATGATATTGATCATTTAATTATTAACTTGAATAATTAAACAATAACATGCGGAAATATTTCACAACATATCACTATTCAATAAATCAATTTTATAAGACAGATTTCTAAGTAAATAGTTATTCAGAAATCAGAATTCAATCTATAAGAATAGAGACAAATAATAACATAGATTGAGGCAAATTACTCATATCGACATAAGTACACAAGTATGCGAGTAAATTGGCATATTCTTGTTATAAAATGAAACCAACATTTAAAATAATAGTATTATAAATACCGATTTATTAAGTCCATTTTTCCAACTCCGGTCTCTAACAATCTTTTACAATGCCTGAACTTATGTTTTCAAAATCAGAGCTACTGTAGTGCAAAACTTTGTTCATTATACATAACTCAAAATGTAAAAGAAAAACCTCAATAATCTTCAGATCTGAGATTCCTCTCCACCCACCCTACAACTCTAAATTCTTATTGCATAAGTGATTTTAGAATTCTAGAATTGCAGAGAAGAGAAGCCTTTATTACATTTTGATATCTGTTATTTATAAAATTTACAAAAGGATTTCTTCATGGGAAAGTTTGTTTGAAGAGTGGTTTTTCTCCATCAATTTTCATTGGTTCAAAATCATATTTTTCAATTGTTTGAGCCTTCTCATTGATTGAGATCTTCTTCTTCTCATCTCCTCAACTGTTTTCCTACAAAACAAATCAAAATCAAAATTAAAATCAAAATATTAAATCTAGAAATTAAAATAAATTCAATTAAAACTTAATTAAATAAATATTTGAAAAAGAAATATAAGCTTTCTTTTGATGTATGCGCTGATCTAATTGGCTAAAGAGAACATAGATGAATGGATCTACACTCATAAGCAGTTGTTGCAAATTAAAATGCAAAAAAAAAACTCATAAAATTAATTTTGTTGAAAAATTCGTAGCTTATTTTTTGTTGAATTTTAAACCCAATAAATGATCAAATCTGGAAATGAAACCTCTTCAGGAATAATCTCCATCATTTTATCTTTCCAATGAGTTTCCTGGGCCTCATTTGGCCAAGTAAAACTCCATTTATGAGCCTCTAAAGTTGTTATATTAAAACTGCCAAAAATTTGGAATTTTGTTGCTTGGGCTAAAAAAAATCAAAATTTTAAATTAAATTCTAATCCTAAATTAGAATATGATATTTAATTGAATCATTATAATTAATTGCAATTATATTATTCATCTAATTTAGTTATAATCTAATTCTAAATTGAGTTATAATTATCTATTAATTAATTTTAATTACATAATTAATTTTAATAAAAACTAATTGAAAAATACAATTAAACTAAAAAATGATTTGTTGATTAATTAAAATATTAAATATTATATTAATATTATAATTTAAATTATATTAAAATTATAATTAAAATATACTATTAATTATAATATTATATAATGTTTTATATTTTAATTAATAATTCAAAAATTATATGAAATATGCACAACGTGAGAGAGAGAGAAGGGAGGAGGAGAGGTGAGTAAATGGCAGTTATAAGGTGTGTTAATGGAGGGAAGAGTTAGGTGAGGGAGTGATGACGTGAGGGAGTGAGGTGGAGGGTGAATGAGGTGAGCGTGAGGTGAGTGAGAGTTATAAGGTTAATCACGAAACTTTGCATAAAACTTTAAAAAACCCATCGCATTAACCAAAATCGCACATCGCATGAAAATTGTTTTCGGACTTTTTTAAACATATACATTATGTAATGTATTTTATTATGCGATCGTCGTGGATGCGATATGTTTTATATATTTTTTATATTTTTTATTTGGGGTCCATAATTTTTTTAAATTTAGTTAAGTTAAAAATTAAAACAAAATGTGGACCATTTTAAATGAGATTTTCCAATTCTAAACTACAACCACTTTGCCATTATAAAAATTTTGATTTTGGTATTTTGTTTTAAATAAAGGAAATTATAATAAATTACCAAAATCTCGAAAAGCATGTTTTTTAAATGCTCTATAATTTGGCTTGGTTATTTAGTAGGACCGTTAGTGAAAAATGAAAAAATAATAAAAATTAACTAAAAGTTAAAATATTTACAATGAATGACTATTTTAACTACAAGAATTAAAATATTGGTACACTTTATACATTTTTTAACCTAAGCGAGAAAATGAGCAAAACTTCAAAGGAGTGCTATTTACAAACCGGTTGACCAAATGGAGTGAAACAAGTATCATTGGAAAGCTTGTGAAAAATCAAATTCAACAAAGAAATCAAAACAAAATTCTGAGGAAGATGAAAAAATGACAAAAACGTATAATAATTAACTTAATGAAAATCTTAAAAAGTGTTTAGTCAAAAAATTTGTAGAAATGGTACCCATTATTTGAAGTACATAAGGGGAGTTGTGTTTTACCACAACACAACCAGAGGATCCTCGATTGCTTGTTGACTAGTAGAGGTTCCCACCTGTTCTCTTTTGACCCTGGGAAAGGCTCCCCTGTTGGTTTGCATGGAAGCCATGCGACGCTTTAGCAAGGTGTAGTGTGGAGAGGCCCGGGTGACGAAGCGTCGATGGTGAAAAAACTCAACATAGATAGTGAATTTATCGATGAGAGCGTCGATTTTTCACTTGCCAGGAAAGGTCTATGGTACCATTGTATACATTTTCCCTGGCTTTGGTTAATCCAGTTGTTAACACTAGAAAATCGTACAGCAGAAGACAATATTAATTAATGTCAAGCCTAAGGATTTACAGGGCAGGAACACATTATAGAATCAAGAAAGTATTTAAAATCTGTAAGGTTTTGAGAAAATCAGATTTGAAATAGTCTTAAATGCTACAATGCGCGCTTAATCCTTCGAGAAGAGCGCCTTCTCCGCGCCTTTTTGCCTGATAAGCACGCATTCCTGGAAATGGAAAAAATTCGCTTTCCGAGACCACACAAAGCAAAGGACAGTTACTCCTTATATGAAGCCGCCTAAGGACAGCCACCAGCGCATCCTTAGACAGTGAGCACACAAAGGAATATTTGGAGCACACAATGGAATCATACCTCTCCCTTGGGTCACCATCCATCATGTACCAAGGGATGAAAGGAGGATTTGAAACTCCCCTATATAAAGCCACCAAGAGATGAAGAAAGGGTGATCACATTGTTATGCCGGCCAAAGTTTCCCAAGCAACACCAGCAGTGTGTGACCCGGAGCTGGAGCTAAAGAGGACTCGATCATTGGCCACCCAACATCCTAGTCCACCACAGCAAAGAGAGAGAGGGAGACTCCATCAGAGGCAAAGCTTGGAAGGAAACATCCTTGCATCAGGACCTAGAACCGTTGTCTAGGGGCCCTTTGGCAAGTGGGTAAAATTTCTTCTCCACATCAAGCATTTAATAAGAAGAAGCCTTTGAGCCATCGTTTGCATTATTATCATTTGACTCTCTTTATAGCTTCTGTATATTTGTGTTTTAGTTTTAGTTTAACCTGAACATATTGTTTCCACTAAATTTTATGCTTTTGAGCTCCACCACTTTCTGGCTATTACCAATATTTTAAAGAGTAGACCACGCTCTTTAAACTGGTGCGATTTCGTACACCCGTGCGACTAATCCACCACATTAGGATTGGAGATTCCACTGACATGTTCCAAGTTTATGTGGTTGTGCCATCTTTTGCAGGAGACCCTTTGTCTATTCTGGAGTGGAGCTAACAGTCCCTAGATTCACTAGAGTGACAGACTGAAGAAGGGAGCTCCTAATATTTTTTACTTGTAGGAATTTTATGTGCAATTTTCTCTCACAGAAGCGCATTGCACACATTCACAACTGACCTACGCGCAGGAAAGTGCACCCGTCAAAGCCTTAGCCGTGCAAATTGCAAAATGAAATTTTTTTCCCAATATTCTGCATTTTTCTGCTTGTAAGTGTGATGGGCAGCCCCTAATGTATCTGCCAGCACTTGTGTTTATATCGCACAGCTTCTGAGAACTCACATTTTGCTGCTTTCTGTAGGCATAGAGTTAGTTTTCATTTAAGTTGATTTTTTGCAAAAAATATTCACATAGTCTAAGTAGGGGGTGAATTAACCATTGCTTTCCGAATGATTTATGTTTTGCAAATTCTGGTATGCACAGTTAGATTAACTAGTCCAAGTAAGTGGCCCAAGTCCACACATGCACAAGCTACTGTAGAAATTGTTTAGCTTAATTCAATTTTTTCATTTAGGAAATTGCGAGACTAGGATTGAATCGCTGATTAGAGAAAGTAACCTCTGCTGCCTTTGCACCCTCTAGTGATCCTAGGCAAGCATATGAATGCTCTACATTTTCGATTCACCATCTCCCTTTAGTTAGTCACATAGATTAACTATGAAGATTTGGAAGCGGCCCATTATCTGCACATGTTTTCCATCTAAGCAAGGAACAAGATCACATAGTTTAAATAGGGGACTTTTGTAAAGGATCACCGATATCCATATGTTCAAACTATGAGAATGTTCACCATACACTCGCACACGCTCACCCACTAAGCAAAGAAAGCCACCTAAAACTAACTTAAACCAACTCACTAAATTCTCCCCATAGGGGCCACAAAAGAATTTATAGATTAAGTTAGTATCAAGAGGGTAGGCATCCAATAAGCTGCCTTGATCACACTTCATATTGAAACATAGAAGTTTTGTATTTAGGGAGCTTCAAAATCCACCTATCAGCCCACGGAAAAGAAAACCTGAGCGTGGAATAGACCTGATTCAGATGGGATTAGGCTTAGGCGCAGTGCGTGCGGTATCAGTTGGGGCTACCTGACCCTCTAATACTTGATACCGTTAGCTGACTACCAAGAAGCCCAAGACTCGAACACTCATGTGGGACAGTGGTTCTTAGTGGCCAAAAACTAGGGAATCCTTTACCCTATAGGTGACGGTGCAGGCAAGCAGCATACCCTCTACCCTTACCTTGGTGGATTCTCTTCGACTGACTGGGGACATCGCCAGCTCTTACAGGATGTTGTGCCAGAACTCGCAAGAAATATTCTCAAGGCCCAGTTACTTTTGAGTGTGTGAGGACATAATAGGTCTTCTAGGATTTTGAGTATCACGCGCAAACAAACAAAACCATCTTTTTTTTATTTATCGATCACATAGATTAAGTTAAAGGGAAAATTCATTTCATTTTCACTTTCTTTTATGTATGTGGCCATAAATTTTTCGTGATCATAGACTCGATCCCCTCAAAGTTTTCCAAAACCCAACCTGGTCGACACCCAAATGGTCCCAAGGGAACCTTGTCGATCTAGGCGTCTTTTGGACCTCCCCCCATTACCAGGAGGGGTTACAAGTCTTTCGTCGTTTAGGCGTCAAATATGAAACACTGCCACCATCATTGGTTCATCCTTTATTGGAGCAACCTTAGTTGGGAACCCTAGTTGGTCTCCCAACACCACACCGCACCCCACTCCCCCTTCAACCCCTAGCGGGCAGAGGAGTGCGTCCCATACGGGAAACCAACTGAACACACATAAGGACACGTCACAAACTAACCCTCGTTCTAACCAGAACTTCGTTTCTTCACACGTTGCCATGGCGTCAACCTCCAAGTCACCCTTCTTAGCTTCGTTAAATCTACCCGATTTAACCAAGCTGACGAATGACCCCATAGCACACGACCCCAATTGGCCTCCCATGCCCACAAAGCTCCCTTCAGACATACCAAAATTTGAAGGTAAGCAAATGGAAGACCCAGGTAATCATGTAATGACCTTTCACCTGTGGTTCTCATCGAATAGCATCATTGACGATACTATTCGGTTGAGGCTATTTCAACGCATTCTTATTGGAGTAGCCGTGAAATGGTATGTGGAACAACCTCCTTCTTTACATGGAACCTTTAGCACCCTCGCTACCACGTTCCTCACATACTTTAAGTTGCCCATTCACCATGATTCGGGAATGGAATTACTGACTCATTTCAGACAATCCCCCTCCCTCCATATCTCAGACCATCTCCATGAATGGAGGTGGCGTCGCAGTTTATGCAAAGCTAAACTCGATGACCGGGTCCTTTTAGATTTATTCTTAAAAACTCTAACAGTGGATATTTCAAAGGATGTGGTGCAACGCAACCCCACATCCAAAGAGGATGCAATAAGTAAAGCCCAACAACTTGAACTGATATATATGCAGTTAGGATACATCTACAATATCCTGCCGAACGCCCAGCACCTGCAAAATTACTAAGAATTTCCAGGCGCGTCTAACTCTGCAGATGGACTAATTGGGTCAATGACCTAAGGGTACATGTCTCAACCCGGATTTCAAAGTCATCATATGCCGCAGAAAAATTTGACTAATAGGGCGCAAGCGTATCACCAAGGAGGACCTTATCCTCTGACTAAGGGGACCCAGTACGCAGGAAGAAACAATGATGGAAGAGCCCCCCCCCCCCCAATGGCCAAGTGCAAAAATGGGACAACGTTATGCTCAGTCCTAAGCACATGACCCACCTACGCAAACTGATGCACAGGTGAACTTTGTGCATCCATCCCAAAATCAACCACACCAGTATAACCAGGAGAACTACCCTCCTAACGTGGTTAATAAAAAGACAAAAAACAAGCCCAAAGGGAACCCTGGACAGGGGGGTAGCAACCAACAGTGCCCACCGCGATCTCAGGTTGGAGGTAACTCCAACCGGAATCAGAACCAGGAGCCAAGCAATGCCCAACAGCAAGGCAAAAGGCCACCTCTACGAACAAACCATTCTTGTTCAATATGTGGTGAGTACGGGCACTATACTCACCACTCGTCGCAAACCCCGAGCTTAAAATCTACGTAGTAACTAGTCTTGTTGAGGGGTCTTCTCAAAGAACCGCGGCAGATGCAGAACCTTTCCCCATCAAGGGACAATCAACACCAATGTGAAGAAAGCCTGCATTTATTCTCGTGAAAAGCAAACATGAAATTTATGTATGACTCGGTTGAGAAATGTTTTCCGTACCAAAATTCACAGCTATGACACCCCACCGTACACCAATACATCAAATAGTACTAAAGGTGTTGAATGTACCTTCACCATTTCAAAAGACGCTATATAACCATTTCCAAAGATGGAAAAAGGGACCAAATAGGCGAGCAGGTAACTACTCCAAAGAAGCCCATAATTATAGCATCGTGGATGATTTAGTTCAATCACCTGCTGCTATGTCTGCGTTGGAAGTAATGCAGTCATGCCAAAAAGAACGGAAAGCCCTATTTTCCGCGTTAGGCGCTATCAACCCTTTTGATATGCGCATGATGGCTTTTGACTTAGACAAATCCACCCCTAGGCTTCCTTCCATGGTCACATTCCAGATACCAGTATTGGTACAGAATATCACTATTCATCGATGTGTCATAGACGAGGGTGCATCCACATGCATCATGTCAAAAAATGTGTGGTAGAAGTTAGGTCTCCCGAACTCAAACCTTTCGTCATCACACTCAAAGCATACGACGGTCATCCCTCGACTCCCGTCGGCCTCTACCAAAATGTACTGGTCTGCTTAGCTGGCAAGACAATCCACATAGACATCGAAGTCTTGGACGCTCACTTGGATTACAATATAATCCTTGGGCGGAGTTACATGTATGCCATTTCTACCGTAGCATCCTCCATCTTCCGCGTCATGATGTTCCCCCATGAGGATCGAATAATTACGGTAGACCAGCTAACGCACAGTGAAAAGCGTCCCCTAACCAACACGGATGTAATTCTACCGTATGTAAATACAGCCGCAGATGGTCTTTCACGGTACCAATAATACGGCCCCGGCCAATTCAAACTGTCATCCGTCCTAGGGTCATTCCTAGGAGATCCTCCCATTATCCTTGAGGTATTGCCCGATGCCACAAGGGCCCCAGTGTGCATGATGTCCACATCAAGCACCAAGGTTAGTCAGGACATGGACTCAAGTAGTAATGACACCGAGGCATTGGCCACGACAACCTCTCTAGCCTACGCCACCTCCCAAATCCCTTTCCTCTACCCCCCAGCTGGCTTCGTCTCCTAGCAGGTGTTGGAAACACTGGTGTTACCCAACATATCGTTGGCATTCCCAGTTTGGTACCTCATTCCCCCTTCTGGTACAGGAGCCACCAACGTTATGGCCATTGGGTTAAAGCCCCTTAGTCCTGAGGAGCCCCAACCTACCCAAGAAACGGTCAAGACCGCCCCTGAAAAGGAAGTTCCCATTGTGAAACCAGTTATCATGGCCAAGAAAACCGCAAAGAGAGGAAAAAAAATGGTGACCCCCACCATACAAAGAGATTCACCAGTCTGCGCTATATGTGATGTCATAGGACACCCTACCCACATATTTCTGGAGTTGGACGAGTTAAAACCACTCCTCAGCTCTGAAGCATACATCTCGATGTCGCGTTCTCGTAAAAAGGAACTTTCCACAAAAAGTAAAGGCAAACCATTGCATACCAATCACGCATGCGCTGTCTGTGACAACTATGGGTGCTATACCCACCACTGTCCAGAGATACCACGATATAGGGACGCCTTACATGCGATCGAGCGATCCTATCAAGAGGATCCCTCCATCAAATCTATCAACGACGAGCCGCGTACCATCCTATACTTACAAGAGGAACATAGAATTGTAGAATGGCCCCCAGTAATGCCCATTATACGTTTCACGCTATGCGATGAACGTGGCCACTACCTTGAAGAGTGCATAGCATTGGAGCTCATTCATAGATGGTATCCAATCAAAAGGGTTTACTACGTGGGGTTGCGAGCTGCGCAATTCACCTGCCCATTATGTGCTGACAATCACCTTTTGGAGAATTGTCACTACATACCCCGATTCTGGCTAGCCCTTGCTAGCCTTCACTCCACCATACTCCGCCTCTCCCAGGAAGATGACACGGACATGGAGTCCACAGGTAGCTCAATGACCTAAGATGATGAGATGAGCAGATCCATCATGTTCCTAACAGCCGAAGAGCAACCAAATAAGGGACCCCTAGTTACCCTGAACAACTCTACAAAACAAACCCACATGCACGTTATGTAAAGCAACCACTCATGCGGTTGTCCATTGCCCTGATTTAGCAGCGTTGTGACATTGGTTCCCTACTTGGTCTCGGGCTAAGCATGATGGAACCCCCATATCAAGGATATTTTGCCTTATCTGCCAAGGTAATCATTATGAACGGCACTATACTTATGCCCCGAAACTGCGTCACACCATTGACACAATTCATATCATAGAGGAGAGGAAAAACGACCTCCAAGAATGGTATAAAATATACATTGCTGGCTCAAAATCCCCACCCCCGTAGTGGCGAAATAGACAACCTAAGACCACACACCAACCACGTGTAACCCAGGCAAAGCCGAGGATAACATGCGGCTTGTGTGATCTCAGCGACCACCGAGCCAACCAATGTAGAGATCTAAAACCCCTCGCAAATAGTCTCTGCATCATCTCGTCTCTCCCTTAGAAACTTCTCTCAAATCAAGAGAAGATCACGCGCACTCATTGCTGAATTTTCTCACACTTTCATCATACATTTAAGTGTGTACATCTCCCCAAGATGAGAGCGGCACGAGTGGCGTTAAGTGTAACATCCACCAAAAAGGAAGACAAGTATAAGCCAATGACACGGAAATGGAAGCAGAAGACGACCTCTTCTACGACCGACCCTTTCCAAGCATCCACATCAGGAACAAAAAGCAGCATAGAATCTCGCACGATCTACTCTGACAGCTCTATGATACCATGCACCATTTGCACTGGCCAAGATCACACACCAGAGGTATGCCTGCTGATGAAAGCATTCAAGCACCTCCGTGATAAGAACAAATTCCACCTACCAAAAATCAACTATCTTGGCAGGAAGCCCAACCTTATGCTCATACAGGACTCCATTACCGAGATCCTTCCCCCGGCACATGTTGATAACACAATTCACCATATACGATTTATATCATCGCATGCCCAAGATAGGATTACAACCGCCCCTCATCCCAGGATTCCCACCTTATTCTTGTTGCAAAAGACCAAGGTACCTTGTGCTTTTGCATTGATTTCCGCAATACCCCAAACCTGCACGCCGCCATCGAACTCCTTGATGACACCCAGCCTCTAGAGCAATGCCTAGTACAACTAGAGCTAGTTGACGAAAGTCAGCGATAGTCGATGCAACACAATGAGGCTCATAAGAAAAGGGTGAAATCATCATTCGACTTCCACATCACCCCTTGCTCATTTACCAAGGGAGAGTTAGTTCTTCACTACGATGTCACAAAAGAGGCCTTAGGGCCAGCAAAGTTCGAAACCTTCTGGAAAGGACCCTACATCATCAAACATTGCCTCTGACAGGGGGCATACATCTTGACAGAACTGGATAGGACCTGCCTCACCAACCCCGTCAACGGCCTTTACCTCAAGAAGTTTCACCCATAGGGGCCATGACGGCCCTTTCACTAGAGTGAAAGTACACAAAACCAAATCACCACAATATTTTTGACTTGAAGACTTATGCAAAAAACCCGCTCAAAGTGCCACCATGGATCACCAACTTGAACCTTATTTCGAATTTGTTGATGGAGCATCGTGATGGTCTCAAAACTTAGCTGCAGCTGGCTGGGTCATCTACCACCCCGACCGATCACCATTGTGTTCAAACGGCGTGTGCACTGGATCAGCAACAAACAATTAGGCAGAATATGACACCGCCATTGGACTTATGTGTGAGGCCCTCCATCAGGACATCCTCCATATGCATGTCTACCTCGATTCCCATTTAGTAGTATCGCAGTTGAACCAAACATTTGAGACCAGAGACACACACCTGTTTAGAAAATATTTGCGTGCCAAAAAATTAAGCAGATAATTTGATTACATTACATTTTCACATGTATCAAGGAATCAAAACAAAGCAACTGATCACATAGCTAACAATATCCTAGACTGGAATGCATCCCTAATAAAATATCATACATAAAAAACCAAAAATATAGACATCCATCAGCATAATATATAAACCGAAATAAATAGCACACCATGTAGAGCCGCAAAAAGATCTCTCATATATATATCAAAAATATGTGTATCTGAGTACAAAATAGTGTCTCTGGCCCACTGGCCAGCCCAAAGATACAAGAAGTCATCAAAAATAAGAGAAGCATCCTCATAATGGGTACTTTCCCTATGTACAAAACTACTCTAGGGGGGTGCCCCCTTAAGAGGAGCACCTGGACCCACCACTGCTCCTAGTGCCACCATCGGAGCTGTTGTTGCCACTGCGATCACTACCTGACGTAGAGTGGGCCGATAATCGCTCTCACGGGCCATCACCGTCTCTAACCAAACCTCCTCTAAGTCATCCATGAAACCTCGAGCAGGCATGCCCTGGGTCAAGCGGTCCACTCGACCTCGGAAGTCCTCTAGAGCGGCCACCTGAGCCACCAGTACTGCATTGCGCGCCTCAGCCGCATCTGCATGAGCTCGCTTGGCCGTAACCTCTGCTGCAGTCGAGCTGTTTCCGTCACCAGAAAGGCGAGCACCATCCCCGCCAGGTCCACCGGTACCACCACCCAGTCCACCTACGCCACTGCCTCCCTGACCACCACGAGGTCATAACGGAGGATCATGACCCACCAGTCGGGCCACTGGACGACCTACCTCGCCAACATCTGCAAGAGTAACCAAAATAATGTTAGTGTCAATAACAAAACATAGAAGTACATAAATACTCAAGCAAGTGCAGAAAAAACACAACTCGTACCTGCAGGTCCCCAAACATAACCGAAAGGGAGACCCATGTCTGGATCACCCTGAAAGTCCATCCCCGCATATGGGTATGGCAAGAACACCCTGTGGGTTGGCCTCAAACCAGGCCTCTATCGTGTCATTCCAATAACGACCAACCATGCCACCACCACCTCGCGGCATCACGGAAGCCCACCTCCTCATGCGTGACTCCCGCGCCCCCCAATAGGCACCGCCACCACTGGCCTCAGCACCACCACCCTCTCGTACATAATGCTGCATAGGATGCTAGCGTACACAAATGACTTAGATCCACGTTGGACCTTGCTCATTGCGACACCATGCCATCAAAAAAAAAACGAGAAAAACCGAAAAAATGCCCGCCCCTCAATCGGCGTAAAATTCCCATCGCAGGCCCGGTGCCCGATGTGGAGCAAACGACCCCGCCAGTTGCACAATAATCGCCAGATCACACCGCTCGGCCACATCTATCACTGATGCAATGTTGATGCACCCCTCAGTAATAGGCACACCATCGCAATGACGCCTCCAGAATCCATCTAGGTTCATTATCCCAACAGGGATACCTCAGAGCCTCACCCTGAGGTAGTAACCCGGTCACAAAGTATATATCCGTCTCTGGACGGATAATCAGGTTCGTCCCCCACAGTATGAACATGTTGTGCCTCCGGTGCCAATGCTATATAATGTAACATAGCAGTCGGTCCTGAGACCGCAGGAACTTGTTTTCAAGAAACTTCAGAAGGCCCCATGCGGCCAACTGATGGCGCACCCCAGCATCAGTAGCTAGAGAGTTCTGGATCTTGGTCCAATCCCGCTCTCTCCACACCAACCTGCCAAGTAACACAGACACTCATCAGCATAGAGAAAAACCTCAAAATAAGACAAAAAACCCAAGTTTTTCTATCACCTTGGCCTTTGCGCGCCTGTCTCTCAGATAGGTGCGCCCCTACGCTTCTATTTTCTTCACAGGCGCACCCTTGCATGCAAAAATGAGGGAACAGCATGCACCTGTCCCTCAGAACTGCGCTCAATAAAGGTGCCCCTTTTCCTAGATCGCCCACGCAATCTAGGGAAAAAAGTCTCTTTGAGGCCATACAAACCCAATTTTTATGGCCCCGGCACCATCAAACTGAAAAAATTGAAATGCAGGATGTCATGAAAATTACCTCGGCATGATATCACTAATCCCTGGTACATGGGCTGACCACAATGGCAAGAAAGGCTCTGCAAGCACCTCTGATCTCCCAAAACTCAACAAGTACAAATTAATAGGATTAGCGCCATAATCCCATATTTATCGCCCTTTTCCAAAACTTCGGAGGTCCATAACAGGAGATCAGAAGGTTCATTCTGCAAACCATAAGTTGAACCATCATCAGTATGCCATGACAAACGAAAGTGACAGTACACATTCGCTTTCTAGGAAAAATAAATTTTCAGCGCTGGCAGGTATGCACCCTCCCATCTTCCTTTTTAAAGCTCATGTCTTTCAATAATATTTGATGAAAAGAAGATGCTTTCACTTGAGGTAGTTATTTTTGTAGGAAGAGCCTGCAAACTGCTTACAACACCATCCATTAAAGGTTACAGAGCAGGTATCATTCTACCCTCAGCATGATAGAGTCCCACAAAACTTTGCATATCCTGACATCATTTATCCATCAAAAATAAACCATAGGGTCCTCATACCCAACCAGGTTTATCATCACCTCACCCTGCATATGATAAATGTTCGTGTTGTTCGGTAGAGCCTCCCCTCCCTGGTGTTCCTCACCCAAAGTAGACCATATATCACAGCACAAGTGACGCCATGGCCATACCATTTCAGTCCAGGAAACACCTCATGCCCATCCATTTATCATGCATAAGGTCAATTTTACCATTCAAACTAAAAACCACCCTCTTGGACGACCAGGTTGTACAAGCAAATTGAAAGCGCACCTCCACGCTTCGCATTTGGCCCACCATACCTCTATCAGCATAATCCCATCTGCAACATTTTTCGCTTCATCAACCCTGCACATGAGACAACCCAATGGGACCCCCACCCCCAGAAAAACACCGTCCTCACACCTTTAGTGAGCAACCCCTTTTTATGTTTTGGGTACTTGTCTCTATGTTTTGTACACACCAAACCTCATTATTTTATTCTTTTGGTAAGTGTACAAAGACCGCAAACGATGCCCTTCACCGCTTCGCCCTCATATTTCATCTTTTCCCCCATGGTAGCAGTCCCTCATTCCCCTTGATCAGATTATTTCACCCCCACGCACGCACCATCACGACATTCATAGACGTTTCACACCCACCCTGGAAGTCCTACCGACTCCAGGGATATTCCCTTCAGAAATAACTATGACTGCCACCAAGCTGCTAAAGTATACTCCGACCTCGGGCCACTGAATCCCCATCATCCATTTTCAGTCACCTCTCACCAACATGCCTATCTTAAACCCATCACATCTAGGTCCCCGACCCCTCAGGTCGGCGACCCATGGTTCAGTTAAGGCTTCCTTTTTGTCGACCTCAACACCTCTTTTCCGAAAAGGAAGCGGTACCTTGGATCACCCCTCCCCATGCAAGGGGGTATCCTTGGGTGGCACTGTGGGAGACATCATTGTCCACAGATGTCATCAATCCTCCTGACATTCGACTACAACAAAAGCTTTCATGTCACAATGGTATCGTACCTTACTACCATTACACTTTAATCAAATTCGTTGAAGACCCATGCCTCCAAAAGCGTCTCTGCCAATAATGCTTACACGGGAAGGTCCCAACCAGTACATATGCGTACATTGCACAGGTATATGCCACACCAATATTACGCATATGGGTACCACATTCCACCTATCGTCAAAGAAAAAAACGCCCCTGAGGGCGTCAGCTTTCGTCATCAACAACTGTGAGCATCACTACCACAGTAGTGACACAGACAACAAATGTATCTGTCAATTTTTTTTAACTGGTCATAGCATCACAAGCATGGGACATGCCTGCCTCGTGGAAATTTTGTATATATGTTGTATATTTTGTTTGCTTGCAGGGGGTCCCTTATGCCATGGTTATCTTGGAAACGGTGCAAGGTGTTGTCAATTCCAAGCTTCACAAAGACCTCTCTTAAACTATAGTGTATTTCGTCTATACAGTCCTTCCTAGACCTCATACATTAGGGGGCAACTGTTAACACTGGAAAATCATACAGCAGAAGACGACATTAATTAATGTCAAGCCTAAGGATTTACAGGGCAGGAACACATTATGGAATCAAGAAAGTATTTAAAATCTCTAAGGTTTTGAGAAAATCAGATTTGAACTAGTCTTAAATGCTACAATGCGCACTTAATCCTTCGAGAAGAGCGCCTTCTACACACCTTTTTGCCTGATAAGCACACATTCCTAGAAATGGCAAAAAATTGCTTTCCGGGACCACACAAAGCAAAGGACAGTTACTCCTTATATGAAGCCGCCTAAGGACAGCCACCAACGACTCCTTAGACACTATGTGAGCACAAAAAGGAATATTTGGAGCACACAATGGAATCATACCTCTCCCTTGGGTCACCATCCATCATGTACCAAGGGAGGGAAGGAGGATTTGAAACTCCCCTATATAAAGCCACCAAGAGATGAAGAAAGGGTGATCACATTGTTATGCTAGCCAAAGTTGCCCAGGCAACACCAGCAGTGTGTGACCCGGAGCTAGAGATAAAGAGGACTCGATCGCTGGCCACCCAACATCCTAGTCCACCACAGCAGAGAGAGAGAGGGAGACTGCATCAGAGGCAGAGCTTGGAAGGCAACATCCTTGCATTGGGACCTAGAACCATTGTCTAGGGGCCCTTTGGCAAATGAGTAAAATTTCTTCTCCACATCAACCATTTAATAAGAAGAGGCCTTTGAGCCATTGTTTGCATTATTATTGTTTGACTCTCTTTATAGCTTCTCTATATTTGTGTTTTAGTTTTAGTTTAACCTGAGCATACTTTAGCATACTTTTTCCACTAAATTTTATGCTTTTGAGCTCCACCACTTTTTGCCTGTTACCAATAGTTTAAAGAGTATACCACACTCTTTAAACTGGTGTGATTTCGTACACCCGTGCGACTAATCCACCACAACACTAGGGTCTGGTATCCATTCAAAATGAGTGTCTACATATTCAAAGGTAATTCTCCTTTTGAGATTCCTTGCCTGAAGTTGAAGGGCATTAACTTGGATTTGAGCATCTGGGGAAACTAGAAAAATATAATTTAAGGCCACTCTTCTGGCTGCAGCCTCCACCCTGGTGTGGGGTTGCATGCTGGGATTATCCCAACACTCATTGTTACGGCCCCGACCATGGCTAGGAGCAGAGGTGAAGTTGTTGAAAAGTGTAACTAGGTTCAGTCTTCATAATGACTTATGATTATAAATTTATGTAATGAAGAATACAAAGATAATAAAATCTATTTTGTAATATTTGCCTCATGGCTTTCATGAGCAAGGATTTTTTATTATAGGTCAAATAGTTCTTCTTGATGTCTTTAGGAGTTTGTCATCTTGTCATAAATATAATTTAGAGTAATTTATATGAAGTGATGTTACACTTGTAAAGGGACAAGTTATTGATGTAATTGTATGCTCCACAAAGTCGGCTCAAACATGATGAAAAGTCTCCTCATAGTCTACCACATAGGTGACATAGGTGCCTCTCTAGGACAGAAAGAGAATCCCTATATGGAAAAGTGTGAAGTAAAGAGTTTGTTATTCAGTATGAGAAGACAAGGAATTTCAGCGAAAGGGATCTGTGATTGGGTCAAGATACAAGTGTGCTATCTCTGCCTTAAATTCTTCTCCATCCTTGCATATCTTAGGAAGGTACTCACAACGTGAAGGAAGAAAACTCCAGTTTTTTCTTGGGTTGCCACACACAAGTTCAAGGAAACCGAAGTCTACTACATCAAGAAGAGAAGGAGCATAGAAGGAGGCAAGTCTGCAAGGTGTAAAGGCAATTACAGTTCTGTTATTTCAGGAAGGTCGAAGATATCTACAGCAAGGATAAGGGCAACTTATAAGGCTCGATCTTGAGCCTTAGAGAAATCTGAAGTGTGTGGGAAAGAGACCAACAAGGAGTCCCCTAAAAGCGAAGGTCGGATCAAAGAAAGGGCATAAAGAGAGCACATAGTTTAGGGATAGGAACTGAGTTTCCTAGTATCGGTGCAGCACAGTGCAGAAAGGAGGGATCAACTAAAGAAGCCGAGAAGGTCAGTCAGAAAGGTTTTGGAGGCATACTGGTGTCAAGGGTTTGTGTCATGGTAATGGTACGCGTCAATTGAATATCTATAAGAAGAATTACTATCGGGTTTTCCTCTCCAAGAGGGAGAGGTTTTGGCCCTGGCTTGCTAGCCTAAATTTGTGTCTCTTGTGCATTTGATAATTGACTTGATGAAGAACATAAAAATGTAACAAAGATAAGATAAAAGTAAAATCAGCATAATGAAATCACAATTAATTATCAAGAAAGATAAATTTTTATAGAAGCCCTAATTTCTCAACATGGTATTAGAGCTAAGGTGCTAAAGACAATAAATGGAAGTTTAGCAAGAAGACACAAGGATCAAACTTCAAAGAAACTATCAAGGATACGTTTTCTAGAAGATATTGAAGCAAAGTAAATGATCTACATTGAAGAATACCTACAATGAAGAACCAAACCTTAGATCCAAGGAGAAAGATGTTCATAGTTTGCAAGGAGTTGGTGAAACCCTCAAGGCATCAAGGAAAAGAAAAATCAAGGATGTGATCATTATCTTCTAAAAATACCTCATAATTGAATCCAAGTTCACATTGTTGGAGACATCATCAAACCACAATTTTGCTAAAGCCATCATCAAGCCATCCTTGATCTTCATCATCATCAAGGATCCAAGGAGATCAACCTCTCTTCACCACTCTTAAAGAAGTCTATCTAAGAGGGAGCTCCTACTACTATATACATCATCAACAAGGAAGCTGATAAAAGAAGAAAAACATATACTCAAGTAAGTATCTTGATGAAATGACTTTCTGCAAGGAAAGCAACAAATTTTTTGGATCTTCAAATTTTCTTGCATGGAAGAAAATGACAGATCTAAAGGTGATTGAAAAAGGAATCATGGACTATATCAAAGGGTCAACAACTAAACCTTCCAAATAAGATACTCAATATTATGCCAAATACATGAAGGGAGACATAAGATCCCAAAGGATTCTTATGGAATCCATAAAGGACTCTCATTCCCTATGTATCAAAACTATAAACTTCAAAAGAAATATATGACAAATTGGTGGAGCTATTCTCGGTGAGTACTGCAGGGGAAGTAATATCTTTGAGACAAGAACTATACAAATTGAAAGTGTCAAGAGAGGAAGGAATAACTTCATATTTTATTAATATTTCCGAGATATGAGATCAACTGTAGGAATTGGGAGAAGTATTGTTTGATAGAGAAATGACTATAATGGTGTTGAATGCTCTACCAGAGGGATGGGGAAACTTCACTTCAAGTATCTATGGGATGAAAGAAGCAACACCATTCCAAGATCTATAGTCTCTATGTAAGATAGAAGAGACTAGATTAAAAGGTAAAGTTAATACATGATCAAATGAAGGAAATCAAGCCTATGATGCCATGTCAAGGAGAAAGGGGAGATTTGGTAAATTTGTTCCTCATAATAGAAAGATAAATATAGACAAAATAAGATGCTATGGATGTAATGAAATTGGGCACTATAAAAATTATTGTCCCAAATCTAAAAGGGAGAAGAGGAAAAAGGAAGAAGCCCATGTTGCCAGAGAAATAGAAGAACCTGATTCAAAGAAACCTAAGAAATAAGAAGTGAAAGATCTCTACTATGATTGAGATCATCTTCCTCTTTAAAAGGTGTCTATCGATTGTAAAATAGTATGTTAGGAAGCATTGTATATTAGATAAATGTGTCTCTTTAGTACTGGCATCGTGATAGAAGCATTGAAGAAGGAGCACTTGTCATAGGAGGATGTCTTAAACAAAGTTATATTACTACAATGCTATGAAATAAGTGACTCCTGGGAACCTCACTGAAAACAACATTTATGGAAGGCAGTCATCTAGATCAAGGGTCATCATTCAATAATCAATATAGAAACATGTGCTGAAATTTTCTAATGGAGTCCTCTTTGGATTCACTGGTTAGAAATAAAGCAAAAGGTTTCGTCAAGAATTCCAACTTGCAGAATTATCGGATTAGGATATGATGACATATTGATGAAGCAGGTCAAGGGAATGAAACCTTTCATTCTAAGGGAAAATCTTGTAGGATGACTTAAAGGAAAGGGATGAGGTATATATATATATATATATATATATGCTTACACTGGATGCTATGAAGTCATTTCATATGGTTGCAGGTAGTATACTTCTATCTGTAGATGTATGATAAAAAAGAAAGCAGAAACTCTTCTGATGCACAAGTTTCCAATAGGCATGATCCACACTCAATGAAATCAACATAATATGTCCTCATATGAAATATGAGGTGATTGTACATTATCAAAGAAATCAACATTATAAGTTCCTGGGAATGAAATAAAATGTGTGAAGAAAGAAAAAGAAGAGATAGTGACAAGTGCAACCATGGAAAGAGGCAGTCAACATCCAAGGAAACCAAGAAGACTTGACTATGAAATCTCCTAGGAAGACATGTATACTTTGATAGAAGTTCGGAAAATATGTAGAGTCTTGACAATACACATCTTTATAGAGATGTGTCAAACTGTACAAAGGATGTTGATGCCTACAAGAAGATGTCATGATGAAATATCATCACTAAGGTAATTTTTGATATAAGTGTTTGTGTTGATAATTGAATAATTCTAGATGAGCTTATGCAGGGCTGCCAAAGGGAAGTATATGTCTTCCACAAGTTGATAACCATATGGCAAGATGAAAGATCCTTGGAAGAAATATGGTTTGAAGGAAAGAAACATAACATGAAGCTAGACCATATGGATCACTTTATGATAGAAGACATGACTCATGGATGAAAGTGATGGATGATTTGTGCCCTATGAAGAGACCCCAAAGATGAAGGCTCCTCAAGAACAAATAAATTCATAACATCAAAGAAATGAGTTCTTCATGAGCAGTTGGGTGTTCCATCATTGTTGCTGCAGGTCCCTGATTAAGAGGGAGCATGTTAATAAGTTTCTTACTTGGAAGAAACTTGGTAATTCCTAAGCCGATAGGGAGCTTAGGTACATTCCTTGTATAGGAATGAGTACATTGGAATATTTCCTTCCTAAATTAAAAGGAAGTGACATATATGATTCTCTAATTCATGTTTCATGCACTATACCAGGACTAA
Source organism: Pinus albicaulis (assembly GCA_034641835.2). NCBI lineage: Eukaryota > Viridiplantae > Streptophyta > Pinopsida > Pinales > Pinaceae > Pinus > Pinus albicaulis. The sequence continues at coordinate 1,760,607,440 of CM076578.1, forward strand.
CAACCATAAGTATTAGTGAAGGCCATGAGGAGAGAATGGATAGACACATCATTATGGTCTTCACTTAAGAAGAAAGAATGGAGGATTAGGTAATCATCTAGCATCTAATACTCTTTGAGGATGTATTAGGGCATCCAATATAACCGATATTCTTTGAGGATTGGAAATCCAAGATAAGAATAGTCTTGGTGGACATACCTTGAGTGAACTCAAGTGGGGTATGATCCAAGGGAGACAATGATGAAGGTGTCTATAAATCATTGGTCTCACTAGCATTGGAGCTCATGGTCTTGTGGAGAGATGGAGTTGTTGGTTAAGGCCTTGCACTTAGACAATGTTGGTTGATATGATGCTACACAGATGGGATTACCAATCTGATTCTTCTTATGAGATTCTTCAGATTGAGAGTGACCATGTACCATTATGAATACCTCCCTAGTTAAGAGGGAGTGTTGAAAAGTGTAACTAAGTTTGGTCTTCATAATGACTTATAATTATGAATTTATGTATATGAAGAAGACAAATATAATAAAATGTATTTTGTAATACTTGCATCATGGGTTACATGAGCAATGAGTTTTTATTATAGGTCAAAGACTTCTTCTTGATGTCTTTACATTAGAGTAAATTTCAACCTAAAAGTGGCCTCCTAAGGAAAAATAATAAAATAATAGGAAAATAATAAAATAAGAATTATGAATTTTGGAGGGAAAATAAGAAAACTACTTTTTCTAATTGTATTTTTGGCTTAGCGCCTTATATGTTTACCAAAATTCGAAGTGTAGACACTCATTGGATGCATAATTAAATTCCAGATCTAACGAGTACCCATTATGCATACTTCAACATGTTTTTTAATGTATTTGCAATTTTTATCAATGTGGGTCTTCTCGGGAGTATGCATAATGAGTACTCGTTAGATCTGGAATTTAATTTTGGATCCAATGAGTGTTTACACTTGAAATTTGAGTAAACCAATAAGGAGATAAGCCAAAAATACAATTAAGAAAAAATAGTTTTTTTATTTTCCCTCCAAAATATTTAAATTCACCTCTTTTCAAATTTGAAGGATTTTGATTGGTTTACATATTATGTACGTGAAAATTTCATGGGCAATTTTAGTCTGAAATTTCATCTAATGGGAGTTTTTCATCTTGTCATAAATATAATTTAGAGTCGTGTATATGAAGTGATGTTAGACTTGTAAAGGGACAAATTATTGATGTAATTGTATGCTCCAATACCTTGTCAATATGCTCCACAAATTCGACTCAAATATGATGAAAACTCTCCTCGACGAAGTCAGCCCTCGCATAGGTGATCATGTCAACCTAGGACAAGAAAGTTAGTCCCTATATAAGGAGGACTGCGGCCTCACTTGAGAATAAGAGTCTCGAAAAAGGTATGTGTAAAAGTGCGAAGTAAAGGGTCTGTAATTTAGTGCAAGAAGACAAGGAATTTCAACGAAAGGGATCTGTGATTGGGTCAAGATACAAGTGTGCTATCTCTGTCTTAAAGTCTGCTCCATCTTCGCATATCTCAGGAAGGTACTCAAAACATGAAGGAGGAAAACTCTAGTTCTGTCTTGGGCTGCCACACACAAGTTCAAGGAAACTGAAGTCTACCACAACAAGAAGAGAAGGAGCATAGAAGGAGGCAAGTGTGCAAGGTGTAAAGGTAATTACAATTCGATTATTTCAGGAAGGTCAAAGATATCTACAACAAGGATAAGGGCTCCTTATAAGGCTTGGTCTTGAGCCTGAGATAAATATGAAGTGTGTAGGAAAGAGACCAACAAGGAGTCTCTTGAAAGCCAAGGTCAGATCAAAGAAAGGGAAGAAAGAGAGCACATAGTTTAGGGCTAGGAACCGAGTTTCCTAGTACTAGTGCAGTGCAATGCAGAAAGGAGGGATCAACTAGAGAAGTCAAGAAGAGCAATGACAAAGTTCTTGGAGGCATATTGGTGTCAAATTTCTTTGTCATGGTAATGGTATTCGTCAATTGAAGATCTATAAGAAGAATTACTATCGGTTTTCCTCTCCAAGAGGGAGAGGTTTTGGCCCTGGCTTGCTAGCCTAAATTTTGTCTCTTGTGCATTTGATAATTGACTTGATGAAGAACATAATAATGTAACGAAGATAAGATCAAAGTAAAGGAAGCATAACGAAATCACAAGTAATTATCAAGAAAGATAAATTTTAATAAAAACCCTAATTTCTCAACAGGAGTCACGACGCGGAGGCATTAGAACAAAGAGAAGGGGTCTAGGTGAAAGGGGTGGGGAAAAGGGAATGAGATCAGGGGCACAATTGAAATGAGAGATGGAATTTTGGGCAAGTAGAGATGGGTATTCATAGGGAGAGCTGATGACCTCTCGAGACTGGAGAGAGGCAGCCATGAGTGTGCCATTGAATGCTTCTTGGGTGAGGTACAATAACAACATGAGAGAGTAAAGTTGGATATTGGTCAAGGGATCTAGAGGGCGGCTAATCTGATGTATAACCTTATTCTTACATGTCTTAGCTGCTTGCGAAGGGTTGGGATTGTTGCGCCTGGAGGAATTCATAATAAGGAGGTATGAGAGTCGTACTGAAACTTACCAGAAGCCTGACTGATGATCTCCATGTAGAGGCTCCCCCGCCTTTTATTGTCATTGTTATTTTATGAGTGTGCAGTGCTGGCGGAGTGTATCTTCCCTGAGATCCCCCTATGCAAGGGATAGGATTCAGACTCTGCCACTTGTACACTCATTTTCCAACCGTTCTTCTAGGTTGTTGGCTTTACGCCTTATATCTTGGAAGTGGAGTCCACTCAACACCATGATGTGTTGCCAAACACGGTGGAGGGTTTTGTTGAGTCTCTATTTGTCTATTTGTTGAAAATACTGAGAGGGGGGGTGAATCAGTATTCCTTTCAATTAGAGCATTATTTAATCTTCAATTATTATCAGTGTTTGTACAATCATAGCAACAAACAAAAGGAACAAAAATGCACACAGTTTTTAAGGTGGAAACCCACTCTGGGACAAAAACCACCTAATGCTTTTCTAATAATTCTTTAATATTCAACTCCAATTGAAAATAAAGCTCCAACTTCCTAGAATATAGAAAAGCATTCTTCTCCAGCTCCCACTAGATGGACACTCCAACGCCCGAGATTCTTCAGTAGTCAACTGAATGGATGCCCCAACACCCAATGAGCTACAACTCACCCTAGCACCACCCTACCACCCTATAGAAGAATAAAAGAAGAATGGACTCTCGTACCGGGGAAAATGGTCCACTTTACAATGATATAGAATGATGTAGAAGAAGAAGATATACTAGACCATAACCCCAACTTTGACACAACCACCTAATGATGATTCTAGACCTCCCAACACTGCCTCTTCAACCCTTGGAAGATAGACACTAGTACAATTTGTACAATAATGTATTTACAATGACTAAGTACAATGATACCTTTACAATGATTGTATGCAGTGCTGCCCACTTGAAGACTTCATATGATGAACTTCTTGCTGCTGTTATGCACCTTGGTTTCTGCTCTTGTCATGCTACCCTCTGCTGCACCCTGATTTTATTTTCTGTCGTAGAAAGTCTGGTCCTTTCCAATCCTTGACAACACATGATCTAGCTTTTTCTTGCCTTCTAGGGGCTCGATATTGAATCTGGTGTATCTCTGTTATTTCAGATCCTCAATATCTAATTTTCAGTCTTGTAGTATTCCTCTAAGTTTCTTTTCATTCCAATGCCATAGGTCGACCCAATTTGGCTTCTTCAAGAGAGAGTTATGCCCAATTTCTCACAATGCCCTAATTATGGATTGTTTCAGTAGAGAAAACTTGTACGGAATGCCACGTGTCACTTTTCTTTCATTCGGCTCTAAAATTGATAGAGGTAAAACTAAATTCCATGCACTATCTGTCATGTTTTATAGAATTCCAATCTAATACTCAAAGAGAGATTTATGATGATTTTCCCAAGGTCACTTCTTTGAGATGAATTTCAGGAGCCTGCAAAAACACTGACTTCCATAGATCATATCTCCGAAATATTGCGCACCTTGATCTAAAATTTTCACAGGAACTTCCTCGGGATTTATGCTTTGCCTCATAAAAATTTTCACATATGAACCTTTGTAGAAAAAAATTTAGAGCGAAAATTCCATGATGACCTGTTTCAGATGGTGAAATCCCTTGCATAAGGAGGACATGAGGATCACAATTTATATAAATGCTTAGGTTGAGAGGAGGCTTCAACAAGTGAGCTTGTAGAAATTAGCTGAATAAATCACTTATTCAATGAAGATTAAACCGATCATACATCAATTTCGAATTGCATGCATAACACATAACCTTCTTCTACAATTAATTGTCACATGCGGAAATAATAGAAGCAATCTCACATCAAATCAATCACACATTAACTCAGTATGTATGGGGAAAGCCTATAGCTGAAAACCCCGCAGCTATTGTGTATATTATAATGGAGAAATCATGTAACCAAACAAGTACAATACTCCTCACAAGTACTCAGTACTTTCTCATAAAGTCACACACAATCTAACTTAGTTTTGAACAAGTCTCGGGTTCAAAACTCACTGCTGACTGCCTTGCCTCTATTGCGCAATCATGGCCTGTATATGAAGAGATCCAAGGTTTGAATCCCCTTGGCTTGACTGCGCAATTTTCATGGACAATTCCTCCAAGTGTAATGCAAATCCCATGCAAAACTGATCCTCCAACTGATAGCTTTACTCACCCTTTCATCTACCTCCTCCACTGGTCTCCACTGAACTGATCATGCACTGTAGTGAACTGAAGTGTTCCTGAGTTGACTAATGAGTTAATATTTAGTAAATTAAATATTATTTAATTTACTCCACTCATATCTAGTTGATTAGTTAGTTAACTAATCCCAACTAGTTCAACTAAAACAAGCAGAACACAACTCCACTACTTGTCCCGTTAACTCCTCCAAAACTCCTGCCACTGAAGTCTAACTGAAGCCAACCATGCAAGATGCCATCAAACCCTAGGAACCACGTGATTCCTTGTGTCAGTTGCATGAGTCACCTCCATGACTCAAGCTGAAGTGCGCCAAGAGAGTAAACTGCTGTTTATAGTCAAAATATTATTAAGGGTAAATAATATTTGACTTCCATATTTTTAGGAGATCAGTCTAAAAATAGTCTGGGTCCTAAAAAATAGGGTCACATCTATTTTTACCGACATTTCGCATACTTCAAGAATCTCCAAGTAGAATTCCCAAATTATGCTCCGTATGTCTAAAAATAGACATAGTCTAAAAATAGACTTTGCGCCAGAATTTGCCTGCGGGCCCACTTAGTGAAGGCGACTTCATTTCACTAAGCTCCATCATCTTGCTGCATTCTCAACATGAACGTGGGAGGGATTTTAGGAGCTTAAAAAATATTAATTATGACTTTTCAATGACCCATGCCACAACCCTATGGGGTTTTATCCCACTAACTTGGGTTATTAACTTCAAACATGAATATCTCTCAAACCGTAAAGAATTACATGGCGTACCATATATCAACGAAAACATCTCGAAAAGTAGAAACCATAAAAAATATCCTTGACTCAGAATATAGCAATTTGGTGGGTCAAAATTCCCCATGAAATATTGGGTTAGCCCCTGGTGCTACTTGGGTTGACATCAATGACAACTGCTGATCAACAATCTCCCCTTTCACATTGATGGCAACACAAGTACCCCCCCTGCGATCATGACACCTCTTCCTATAACATTCTCTCCCCCTTTGACATCAATGGGAAAGTGTAACTCCCCTTGAAACACAACCATCCTGCAGACCTGTACACACTTCCACTCCCGCTGACACACAACCGTCCTGCAGACACCTTAATCTATTTCTCCCCACGACACACAACGAATCCTGTAGACACAGCAATCTATTTCCACTCCCCTTTATGTCTGAATAAGGAAAAATTTAATGAGAACTTGGGGAGAATCCCAAGCACGACGAAGATGGTGCTGCTTGGAATCTTGCTACTTGTCCAACTGCTTGCATAACATCTGGTCGGGAGGTTGTTACATATAGAAGACTACTAATCATAGATCTGTACAAACTTTGATCCACATCCTTAGATGAGTCGTCTATGCTCAATTTGCAACATGTTACCATTGGAGTAAGGATGGGTTTGCAATCTTCCATTTTAAATTTCTTGAGAATTTCCTTGATGTACTTGGCTTGACATATAAATATTCCTTTCTCTTGTTGAGATATTTGAAGCCCTAAGAAGTATGTCAACTCACCAAGTAAAGACATCTTGAAATCACTTTGCACCTTTGTAGCAAACTTCTTACTTAGTCGATCATCATTGCTACCAATTATTGTATCATCCTCTTTAGCTATTAGACATGCTTTGGTTGCTTCATCTAGAACATATATGTCGTTTGGAGCTCGACTTGCTGTAGCCACAATTTCACCATACACGCCTTTCCTGATTTCACATTTCGTGGAGTTGAATAGTATTGTGTGTCCTTGATCACACATTTGTCCAACACTGAGCAGATTGTGATTCATATTTTCAACCAATAGAACATTCTTGGCTAGAGCATCTTTGCTTCCGAGAGTGACAGTACCTGATCCTATAACATTTGAAGATCCATCATTTCCAAAGGACACGGTTCCATCCTTCTTCTCTTTCAAAGATACAAATTTATTTCTATCTCCAGTCATATGCGTTGAGCAACCACTATCAACATACCACACATCTTTGTTCTTTTGAGCCTTGAGAGCGAGAGCACAATTATCATTCTTCTTCTTCTTCCATGTTCGTTCATTATGTGGCTTCGAAGATTCTTCTGGAGGATTTTCAAGTCTGCAGTCTTTGGCTATGTGTCCAAAGTTTCGACATTTGTAACATTCAATATTATTTCTTAAATGTTCAAATCTATTGATGTTTCGCTGAGCCCTGGGAGGTTCATATTTGACAGATCTCCTGGAATTTTATTCGTTCCTAGGGTACGTGCGACATTCTATAGCTTTATGACCAAATTTTCCACATGAATAACAGTAGCCATAAAAAATATGTTGGTACCTGGATGGAAATTTTCATCGAGGAATTGTCTTCCAAGGCTGTTCTTGCGAATCTTGTCCAATGAAGTCTACATGCATGTCAGATCTCATAGGTTCATTTTATTTTGTTGTAGAAGGTCCTACTTCTTCTTCTTTGTAACCGATGCCAGTTTTGTCATTGTAAGATCTTTGATTGCTGATGAGTTCTTCCAATGCCCTTGAGTTGTTGGCATAGTTTTGGATAGTTTTTCCTTTTTTCATTTCCTTACACAGCGAGACTACTTCGGCTTCTAATTCTTCCCTTTCTTGGTTGCTTTCTTCCAACTTCTTTTGAAGTGACTCTTCAATGCATTTGTGTTCTTCAACTTCAATTTTGAGACCTTGAACTTGTTCTTCAAGAGTATTGGAATGGATCTTCTCTGCCTTGAGATCTTTTATAAGCTTGATTGCTTCCTTATAAAATTCTTCTATGGTCATTCCTTCTTCTTTGTTGTTTGATACCTCTTGTTTATTGTGCTTGGCCATAAACAATACTCTCTCATTGGCTTCTTCTTCGCTATCATTGTCTTCATCGGATGATGAGCTATCTTCTTTAAAGAGAAAGTTCCTTTTGGATCCCTCCTTGTTGAATTTCTTAAAGCCTTTCTTTCCTTTTGAGTTGCCATCACTTCTATTTGGACATTTTGTTGCAAAATTCCCAACCTCATTACAACTGAAACATATCAATGGAAGTTTACCTTTGAATTTTCCCTTACCAATTTTTAGTTTTCTCGTGAAGTAAGCATATTCTTCATTTGAAAGACCTTCTTCATCATCTCCCTTTTCTTCACACTTGCAGGTGCATGTCTTCTCAATTGAAGGTTGTTTATCCTTATTGGTTTTCTTAGATGCGACGAACGCAGTTTCTAGATGCGAAGTACCCTCTTCTTCATCAAGTCTCATTTCATATGCTATGAGAACTCCATGTAATTCCTCTTTGCTGAGTTTGTCCAGATTTGCACTGTATTCTAAGACCGATAACTTTGGGTTGAATCTCCCTGGTAACGTTCTAAGAATCTTCCGTATAATAGTCTTCTCATCAACTGGCTCTCCCAATCCTTCCAGAGTATTGGTTATTTCATCAACGTATTGAAAGTATGCAGCAATGTTGCAATCTTCTTTCATTCCGAGTTGCTCAAATTTTGCTCTATAGATTTGAAGCTTTGCTTCTTTGACATTTGAGTCGCCTGCATATATATTCTCAAGCTTGTCCCATACATTTTTGGTGGTTTTACAACCCAACACCTTATGATAAGTAGATTCGATAAGTCCACTGATAATAATATTCTTTGCTTTTGCATCATTTACCAAATTCTTCTTACCTTGTTCATCCGCGGTTGATGTAAATCCATTTTGAACAGTGTCTCATACTTCGTAACCTTGTGCCAAGAGATAGACCTCCATTCTTCCTTTCCAAAGTGCATAATTATTTTCATTGAATAGAGGTACACCATTCTTGGTATGCTCCATGACCTCCTTCCAGTTGTTAAACTGCTATTGAAGGAACCAAGCTCTAATACCAATTGTTGGAAATACTGAGAGGGGGGGTGAATCAGTATTCCTTTCAATTAGAGCATTAGTTAATCTTCAATTATTATCAGTGTTTGTACAATGATAGCAACAAACAAGAGGAACACAAATGCACACAGTTTTTAAGGTGGAAACCCACTCCGAGACAAAAAACACCTAATGCTTTTCTAATAATTCTTTAATATTCAACTCCAATTGAAAACAAAGCTCCAACTTCCTAGAAATTCCAACTTCCCTAGAATCTAGAAAAGCATTCTTCTCCGACTCCCCCTTTGGATAGACACTCCAATGCACGAGATTCTTGTTAGTCAAGTTTGAATGGATGCCCCAACACCCAATGAGCTACAACTCACCCTAGCACCACCCTACAACCACAGCGAAGAATAAAAGAAGAATGGACTCTCGTACGGGGGAAAATGGTCCACTTTAAAATGATATAGAATTTGTAGAAGAATAAGACACACTAGAACACAACCCCAACTATTACACAACCACCTAATGATGATCCTAGACCACCGGTTCTTGCCTCTTCAACTCTTGGCAGATAGACACTAGTACAATTTGTACAATAATGTATTTACAATGACTTAGTACAATGATACCTTTACAATGATTGTATGCAGTGCTGCCCACTTGAAGACTTCATGTGGTGAAATTATTGCTGATTTTTTGTACCTTGGTTGCTGCTCTTGTCATGCTACCCTCTGTTGCACCTTGCTTTGCTTTGCTTCCCTAGAAAGTCTCATCCTTTGCAGCCCTTGACAACACATGATCTATCTTTTCTTTGCCTTCTAGGAGCTCGATATTGAATCTTGTGTATCTATGTTATTTCAGATCCCCAATATCTGATTTTCGGTCCTGCAGTAGTCCTCTAAGTTTTCTTTCCAATTCCATAGGTCTGACCCAATTTGGATTTTTCAACAGAGAGTTATACCCAATCTCTCACAATGCCCTAATTATGGACTATTTCAATAGAGTGAACATGTACGGCATGCCACCTGTCACTATTTCTTCATTCAGCTCTGAAATTGATAGAGTGAAAATGACCATCTGGGCACTATATACAACTTTTTACGAAATTCCAATCTGATACTCAAAGAGAGAGTTATGATTATTTTCCCAAGGTCACTTCTTTGAGATGAATTTCAGGAGCGTGCAAAAGCACTGACTTCCACAGATCATATCTCTAAAAATGTTGTGCACCTTGATCTGAAATTTTCACAGTAGCTTCCTCAAGATTTCAGCTTTGTCTCATAAAAATTTCAGCTTCTGAACCTTCGTAGAAACAAAGTTAGAGTGAAAATTCCACGATGACCTGTTTCAGATGGCGAAATCCCTTACCTTAGGAGGATATGAGGATCACAATTTATATAAATGCTTAGGTTGAGAGGGGCTTCAACAAGTGAAAGTGCGAGGGATTTTAGGAGATTAAAAAATATTAATTATGACTTTTCAATGACCCATGCCACAACCCTATGGGGTTTTAGCCCACTAACTGGGGGTATAAACTTCAAACATGAATATCTCTCAAACCGTAAAGAATGAAGTGGCGTGCCATATATCAACGGAAACGTATCGACAAGTAGAAACTATCAAAATCATTATTGACCCAAAATACATTCATTTGGTAGGTCAAAAATCC